>JAWNLI010000179.1:2047500-2490000 GCA_035042405.1 Drosophila demipolita
CACAGAAACGCTATCTTATGGCCCAGCACGTACTCGAGATCAAAGTGCGAGGCTTGCAAGATTTTGGCACCCTATCAACAAAAAATGGTTCTTTTTTGAGTGAAGGATTGATGTGTTCTGAATGTGATCAACTCACATTATTATTGTTGTAGTATTGATCCGATTCGGGATCACGATACTTGCCCGTTATGGGCAAACCAATCTGAACTCGCGACTTGGTGCGTCCACGTCCACGGCCACGACGTGCCTCGCCCCCCGGTACGTTCAGCAGCAGCAGGCCCAGGCTCAGCCCCATGCAAATCAGCAGGCATTTCACTTGCATCCTATTGTTAAACACAACACAACACAGCAGTCCACGTTGCTGTGCGAATCTCGTCTGTGCGGCAACTGATTGGGCAGCTGTTCGCTCTGACATCTGCTCATCTCATCGCATTCATCTAATTTGCCACAATTGACGGCGTCGCTTGGGTCTCGCATTTTATCCAGCCAGGGTGATTCGGTTTTTGACTTTGATTCTCGTTTCGGTTTTTTATGCTCAACTGCAGCTCCTCAGGTTGTCCACATTACATATTTCACTCAATTTCATTTGATTTGATTTGCCCACTCGCTGAAAGGGAATTGATGTGCACTGTGGTGCAAGTACACTCAAACATTTGTTCAAATATATAAATAGAAAAGATGCTAATAAGACAGTTTTTTATTAGGTTTGTATAAATCATTTTTGTGAGGCTGATATTTATTGTGTTGAATGTTTGACATTTAATTTCGTAAATTTTATTTAATGATTCCAATAGTATTTCATTAAATTTGTATATGGTATTTGTGGATGCTTACTAGTTTTTATTCAAATTTGTTAGATTCAAGTTTTCCTCCTCGGTACTTCTCCTTAGTTTTTATTTTATTTTATTTTATTTTGTATTGTTGTTTATTTATGATAAATCAATATATTTTCGCATACCCTTGTCCCACGGTGCAATAGATGTCAGACTATACATAACTGTTGTTTATTTGCATGCGACATGTGGTTTGCTTATTTTGCTTGCACACATTTTAATAAAATAAATGCAAAAAAATTGTTTAAATAGGGTAATTGAGACAATTTGTCGGTTACGCACACCAAAGCCAAACACACACAGCCACAGGCAAAGCACCAAATCCGAAGAATGGTCGAGAACATAATTGAAATTGAAACGCAAAAAGTGTTTTAAAATGCACTTGAAATTTTCGAAAAAAAAAAAAAAATTTCAAACTCTATTATCATTTATTTTTGCAAAATCTTGTCAGTTGAGAGTAGTGTGGAAAAAAACATACACAACAAGTTTAAAGGCTCTTAAAAATTAACCATGGCATAATCCGTGCGAAAGCCTCGACGATCAATCGCATATATATTGTCGGCCTGGCATTCATAGTAGCCTAAAAGTAAAAATTGGCATAGTGAATAAAATTAAAACAAATTTTAATAATGTAAATTACTTTGATTTCGAACTAACCTGCATCCATTTGTGTGGTTGGATCGATTTCCATTTTTGATTTAATTATTTCTGGTTCCGGATGTGTTTCGTGTACCTGTAAAAAAAGAAAAGTGAACAATTCCCTTGAAACTATCCACAAATTTGCCTCAGTGCAAACAGACCTGAAAGAAGCGATGCTGATACAATTCGGCGCCATCCTTGAACCAGGTTATAGTTGGACGTGGATTGCCTGGAAATTTCAGTTTTTATGTTCAAGTTCATTTAATTTATTTTTTTTTTTTAGAATTTTTACTCACCCTGTGCCATGCAGAAGAATGTTATCTTGCGGCCCAAAGTGTAATCCAGTTCAAAGTGCGATGATTTTATGATCTTGGCACCCTGATCAAAAAATAGAGGCTTATTAATATATATTGATTCTTTGGGTTGGGTTACTTACATTCTCATGATCGTAGTAGTTGACGGCATCCTGTGATCTGTGCTGGATGACAACTGGCTTCTTGCCCGTATAATTGCGACGTAGAACATTGCGTCCACCGGTGCTTCCTACAGAAGAGAGAGAAAGAGAGAGAGAGCGACAGAGACAGAGACAGATAGAGAGACGGATAAAGAGATAGTTAGATTGTGAGAGATCTGATCGGATGATCCGCCGTCGATCACTCACTTTGTGCCTGCACATGGCAGAGCAGCAGCAACAGCAGCCAGCACTGGTTAAACCAGATGCTGGTCATTTTAAATCGTTGCGAATCCGAGAGCGATCCGTTTATCCTCGTATGCCAGTGGCGAATGTTTGGTTCACACTGCGCTCAGGGTAGCCCCCTGACAAATGTGCTCTTTGTTTGTTTGTTCAAATGCTCAAATTGAATTTAATCGAGTCTGTTACGCTGTATTCGCTACTCTCCATTTCCACTACAACATTGTTGCGGAACCCACATAGTAAATAATCGCATTTGCCTCTCTGCGTCATAACTTATATCTCTCTCTGTCTGTTGTTTTTTTTTTTTAGAGGCATATTCAATGTGCCACATGTGACGAGCATTTATCTGATCAAGCAAAGCGCCTTCGATGCTATCAAATTTGATCTCCACGAATTCGACCCTGATATGGCCATGAGCAAATCACTGCGAGATGCGGTAAGTAATTGGTTAACATATATTTCGGAATTTTTTAAATCTTAGTTTAATTCATATTTGATTTTTTTTATATACTAGTAACAATTCATTTTAAGGAATATTAAAAAGGAACTAACTGAATATAAATATTTTATCCTTAGGGCATCTTCATGTATGTGAGCAATCAACGTTATCTGGGTCACTTGGTCAATGCAGATAATTTCAATAGCACTCTTGTTCGTCCCGATTTCTATACGTTGTTCAGCAATCGTTATGATTGGACAATGAAATATATACATACCAATTATTCGACGCAGCTGAACGAGAGCATGGCCATATTACAGCCGTGTCCAGATGTCTACTGGTTTCCGATTGTGACAGATGCGTTTTGCGATGATTTGGTTGCTATATTGGAGGCGTTTGGCAAATGGTCCGATGGCAAGAACAGTGACAAACGTTTGGAGGGCGGCTATGAGGCGGTGCCGACACGTGATATCCATATGCGTCAGGTGGGACTCGATCAGCTCTATCTGAAGTTCCTACAAATGTTTGTGCGTCCGCTGCAGGAGCGCGTCTTTACCGGCTATTTCCACGATGTTAGTGCAGAACTTATCTAATATCGAACTTATGTTTTATTTATATATATATAATTTTTGTTGAAACTTTTTACAGCCGCCACAATCACTGATGAACTTTATGGTGCGCTACAGGCCCGATGAGCAGCCCTCGTTGCGTCCACATCATGATTCCTCCACGTATACGATCAACATTGCGATGAACAATTATGGCATCGATTATGAGGGTGGTGGATGTCGCTTTTTGCGCTACAACTGCTCCGTGACGGAGACAAAAAAGGGCTGGATGCTGATGCATCCTGGCCGTTTGACCCATTTCCACGAGGGTCTGCTGGTAACTAAGGGCACACGCTACATTATGATATCGTTCATCGATCCATAGACAAGCCATGATATTTTATACTGCCATAATGGCCACGCTCCAAAGAATTTAACTATAGTCTAAAGTAGGCGGAATATGTAAAAGCAACTCGAATCAAATCTAGTTTAGTTTTTGGAATGTGGTCAATTTTGCCTTAGTTGCCCAAAACTGGCTGGTTAAGCAAATCGTTTGCCACGAAACTACTGGGTCTGACACAAACCTATTTAAGCATTAAGTTTTTTATTCGAATCGTGTTCAATTCTCTAAAAAGAAAATAATATTAATACATACTATTTACAAATAAAAGCAATAAATAATTAACTATTTGCTAAAGTGTTGCGTTGACTTATATAAAAGTTACCCAAAGGCATCCACATTTTTAAATCGACCGCGCAACCCAAAGCTGTTACTTTACATATGTCTGTTAAATGATAACAGCGCAGAGCATTCTGTTATTGGCAGCACCCTGTTAACGTCAGCACAGCTGTGTCTATAATAAGCCGTTAACAGCATACACCCCCAAACACCATATAAAAGATGCAGATAACAATACTAAAATTCTTATAGGCATAATTCTTTTATGTACCAATAGGAAAAGGTTGGATAATTTATAATATGTGTAAATATATATGGAAATTACACTCTTAACATATGCGAGCATAAACTGCTGGCGAGCAGTGTAAAAAGGGGGTATCAAAATGCTGGTCGAGCAGCGGTTTCTTGTTTCCGTTCCGTTTCACTTTGCATTCAGTCGTATTCAGAATAACAGTACGTGCGGGTGAGATAGCGGGCTGTGTATCGCCGTGCGGTTTCTTGTAAATCTACAGTTAGTTTTAGCTAGGCAGTTGGCGCGCCTGGACAACGACAACGTAAACTACGTTTGGAGTGTCTCCGTCGTCAAATCATCTCTGCGTGCGTTCGCCGTTAGAATTAAAAATACATACAATACACAAACATATATACTTATGTGTCTCAATTTAATAATTATTAAAAAAGCCGCATCCTGTGAGAAAAGTGAATCAAAAATACGGAAAAGGGCAAGGCAAAAAAAAAACGTTTTGTTATTGGCAGCAGACATTACCTCTCTTTGCCGCAGGCTCTCGAACGAGTTCTCTCTCTTCTTCACTCTCTCTGTCTCTATCTCCCCCTATTGCCTTGTTGCTCTATCTTTAACCATCCGCCCAACGGCTCATTCGATTTTCCTTTAGTCTGTTCCGCGTGTGCGTGTGCTGATTGTTGTTGTTGCTGCTGCTTTTTCCTGTTTCATTTGGCTACATTTTTGTGTTTTTTTCTTATTTAATTTACATTTTTCGGTTAAAGGTGCGCTTTGCAGGGGAATGCTGAGGTAAAAAGGGGCGCGCTTTTTGCTCACACCTGACTCTTTCTTTCCTATGTATGTTTTTTTTTGTTGCCTTCCCCTGTTCGCAAGTTGCTCTGGCAACAACAACAGAACAATAACAGCACGAGTCGCTAGTCTATGTTATTTACACTTCCCTTTTTAACTATATAACACGAAAACTTATTAAAAACTCCAAATGTGCCAAAAAAAAAAAATTTAACCGTTTTGAATTTATCGTAACAACAACAGCAACCACTTTGCAAGTGCACACACGAAAATGATCAGCCGAAACAAAAACGAAAGTACTGAATTTGTTGCTTGATGAGAATGGCACAGAGTGTGGACATCAAAAGTGTCGTTGCTGCCACCGTGCGAAACGTTCGTGTTCCACCCAACCAGACTGCGACTGGGAGCCATCCATCCATCCCTCGAGGTGAGTGCACATATGTGTTAGTATCGTGTTTGTTTCTGGATGTTCTATCCTCATTAGCATCGTGTGTTGTTGTTCAAATTAGCTAAGCAGCTGCTAATTGGGGTGGCGAACTGCGTAAAAGTAGCTGCTAGCTGAAGAAAGTAGGAGAGTGGAAAGAGGAATAGAGAATGGGGTGTGAGTTGCTTCAGGGAGCACAGGCGACAATTGTTTTGGGGATTAAGGCAACCCAAAGCTAATAAGAACAGCAACCGAAATGCCGTAAGATTATTGACTTATAAAATCGATTCAAGTAAGTTTCTAATCTTTAGGAGTACATTGCAATAATATATTACTTACATTTTAAATAAATATTTGATTTATTTTTATATATTGAATAATATTTGCACATAGCAAGTTTGGTTTTTTACTACCCTTTATCAGGTTGTTAAACTAATTTTTTGAACTGTAATACTTCTTAAAGTAAATTATTAAAATTTATACAGTTTTAAATATTTTGTTTGTCAGTTTCAGTTAAGATTTATTTTACACAAATTATACCTTACTATTTTGTACTTAACAGTGCATGTTTTCAAAAAATCAAATCGGTAAGCGGACAACAAGGGACTTGTGCTTTAGGAATATTTACTCCCAGGGCCCGCATATAATATGCATACGGCTGATGTGGATGTCCTGTTGACTGGCCTGGCCTGGTCTGGCCTGGTGCTCCTTCTGCCACCCTTGCTGCCTCACTCCCTCTCCTTTTCAACATTTGCGTGCGTGCGAAATCTACGCGCACAAAAAATTATTAACAAAAGCCCCCCGAGGTGCGACTGAGGATGAGATATCCACGCACATAAAGCACACACCTATGTATGTGCATATGTAGACAAAATGCGGGAGGCGTTTCGTCGCCTTCAAGCCCTCGGGACAGACGCAGTGCGGCTGTCGAGCAAGAGCCCCAAACCCCGTTCCCCGCATCGCCTATGCCACGGTTAATGGAATTTAAGTGTGTTTGTGTGTGTGTGCGTGTGTGCGTGTGTGCGCCCCAAAGAGTCGAGTAATTTGTGTCACGTTTTAATTTTTCACGCGACCGGGGAGGATATGGTAACTAACACACACATAGTTTATATATATACACATATATATATATATGTGTGCCCCCCCTCGCTGTGATTATGACAATTAAAATTGCGGAGAGCTCTTGTCTAGTTTCAGTTTCTGTTTCTGTTTTTTTTTTTGTTCCCGAATTCAAAAGATTTTATTTTGCACTTTGTGTTATGTTGTAATGCTTGTGTAATTCTATTTTATTACACATTTTGTTTCATTTTATCAGATTTATCAGCTTGAGTGTTAACAAACATCATATCGAGCCCGGAACCAAAAATTAGGAATTGGTTTCAATTATTTTAACTTTCTAGCTAAGAATAAGATAAGAGACGCCTTTGGGTGGCTGTCAAAATGCTTTGTTAACATTGAAGATTATTTATCGCTCAAAGCTCAAAGTGCTTCGAGATGATGTAGCAAAAGGAGCAGCTCGAAGGCAGATTGCTTGCCTGCCACAAAAGATGACAAAATATGCCAGGGCAACGTTTAAGCCATTTGTGAATGCTTTTTACGCCGCACATTGCAAACATGCTCGAAATGTTTATTGTAATGTTTTTTTTTGTCCACTGCTTTCAGCTGTCAAGCAGCTCAAAAGTTTGTAGGAGAAACTACCACAAACCAAGACAAAATGTATCCGCAGGCGACTTTTCTTCATCTTTTGACGGAAGGCAAAATGTTTTAGCTACAAATTGTGTACTTTATTGGAAGACAAGTATGCCTTGAACAGACTAGTTTCTAAAGTTTTTATTCTACTTAATAATTTAAATATTAAGAAATGGAGAAAAACCTTATCTTTATATATATATATATATATATATATATATGTATATACATATATAATTCGATCTCAAACAAGCTGAATAACAGTTCAGTTTCAGTCCGCATTGTAAACATATATATGTATTCATTTTCCTTCGCAAGAATTATCCGGCTCGGCGATTCCGGCTCTCTTTTTGTATCATGAGCCCGCAAGTCATTTGATGGATGCGTTGTGCCATTCCAGACGTTTCCGTCGATGGTGGTCCGAGTGAAAAGTAACTGCGTAAGTTGAACTGAATGGAATGTCTGCGGACTTGGGCGTGTGGACAGGGGACAGGACATGAATATCAACAACAACAACAACAACAACAAGAACAGCAAATTGGAACAGGAAGAGGACTTCACTCAATTTGACAAACATGACACGGAAAGCCCCGGAGCTGACTTGCAATTTGGCCTGGACAGACAGTCAAGTGGTTGAGCAACTGTGCGACAGGACCTATTCCTCTCCTGCTTGCTTGCTATGCTATGCCATGTACTCGTCCTCGCTGCCTGCCACTGACAATTACATTTTTAAAATGCCATTTCGAAAACTGTTTTGTGGGCCTATGCGCACGACCAACTACAAAGAAGGACTGGCTACCTTCTAAGAACTGTCCCAGCACATTGGTCATATTTTTGCACAAAATGTGCCTTAATTGAATTCAGCGAATTGATGGCTTTGAACCAACAATGCGACTGTATTTGAAATGCCAAAAATACTATTCAAAGCCATAACTTTATCAAAACGAATTCGATTTTCAATGGAAAGGCTTTTAATCATTATTTTCTCGTTAATTTAATATTGCATTTAAAGTTGAAAGACCAAGTCAAAATATCCAGTCTCAAATTATAAACGTATAATTCTTGCACATTCAAAACTTTACAAATTTACAAATTTTATTGCAAAAAAAACCCACATCGATTTTTAAACAGAAACAACGTAATCTTAATTAATTATTATATATTTAACTTAAAGCTTACCTTTAAACTGGCTACAAAACAAATCACAACCGAGTTGGAGATTTTTTCCAGTGTAACTCTGGCACTCATGTGCTGGCGGGGGCAAGCGTTGTATGTATGTGTGTATGTATGTGCTTATGCGGCTGCAGGTTATTCAATTTTGTGCGCCTTTGTTTTGCTTGCCACTTTCGCATGCCGCTGCATTACTTGAGTAGCCTGCTGCCAACTTTGTCATCGTCGGCCAGTGGCAGGATTTGCCCCTTGTAGCATTCAAGGACCCAGCTGGAATGCAGGCTTAGCCGCCAGTCAAGTGGGTCTCTCATCCCCATTTCCACTCCTAAAGTCCGATCCGACTTGAACTCGTTTCGTTTTGGGACTTTGGGCTACATTTTGACTGCATTTAAAGTTTTTACATTTCTCTCTCTCTCCCTCTCTCTCTCTCTCTCTCTCTCTCTCTCTCTCTCTTTGTCTGCCTGCCTTCTTTTTCTTATTGTAATTGAATTGGCAATTTTGGCATTTTTGACAATTTTTCACTTTTTCTTCTTTGGCGCACAGCTCGATTTGCCAAAAGAAATGGAATTTTCTTTTATAATTTGATGGAAAGAAATTTGCTGCTGCTGCACCCAAAATCGATTATCTAAGAAAGTTAGCTGGAATTACTAGCACCGAAAGAGCTCTTATTAAACTACAGCAATGAATTTCAAAATATAATATGATAAAATACTTTTGTCGTACTACCTAAGTTAAATTAATACTTATTCAAAAAGGTGTTCATTTACACAAAATATTATTAAAGTTTACCAATTTATTCCCTGAATCTATTAAAAATTGATCAAATGAGTATACATTATGTTCTGCAAGAGAAAATTGCATCCTGGATCCAATAAAGGATAGATTTTCTTAATAAGTATCACGATCAGGCTTCTTGTAGGTAAAAAATTTATAAAATGTGTAATAATTCCAGTGCCAATTTATTTAATTATATTCAATAGCAAATTGATCATATCTCACATTTCGTTTCTCAATTAAATCCTCCAAATTCATATCACTTTTTATGTTTGTTTAAGTGTTGATTTACATTTAAAATATATATTTTAATAATGATAAAATCCTGAATTATGATTTACAAGATTGTTTGAATAACTTAAACTCATTGAAAATTGATAAATGGACTGCATTCAGTATTTATATTTTTATTTTAGTTAATTTCTCGTTTATCGATAGAAATCTATTTGCATTAAACTACAAATTTGAATTAACAAAAAGCCTGCTCATAAAACACTTTTCGCTTTAGGTCGAATACCAAATGTTTGTGCAACTAAAACACGTTGAGTGGTTGCAAGCTTAAAAGCAAACTTGCTGCAAAGACATGGAATTTGAATTGCATACTTGCCTCACAATGAACCGCTTGTGATATGTGTAATATATATATATATATATATATGATATACATATGAGTTGTGCGATTATAAGCCACATACAGATCGAAACTTCCGTTCCATTGTACACAGGCAAAGTAGTAGAGTTTTACATACTCATTTGTACATATATACAAATACATATATTTACACTGCTTATAAACCGCTATTTATGCTGTTCATGCAGAACAAGAACATAGAATGCGAACAGCAAAAATTAAAACAACAAAAACAACTCCAACAATAACAATTAAAACAATAATAATACGAATGAAAGCAACGCTAAACCTGAACATAACAAGTGATAAATCTATGGATATCAGCATGAATAAAAAATATATATACATACAAGTATATATATACATATACACGCATATATAAGCTAGACAATGTCCAGTAAGAGAATAAATTCTAATGGCTCAAGCGTTTCTCTCCATATCAGTATTTGTACTTATATCTGTACTTGTATATATGTATGCCGCCATATATATGTACATAAATACATAATTGCTATATTCATACATTTCTTTGCATATATAATTTTTGTTTTATCACAAATTGTCGAACCGCTTAAGTTGTATTGATATATGCTCTGTTTTTTTTTTAATTTTTTTTAGATATACAAATGTGTGAAATAGGTTTTTCAGTACTCACAACATAATGACGGAATAGTTATTACGATACCCAAACACGTGCCGCCTATCCATAAGTGTTTATCCATTTGTTCATTATTCTCTCTATACTATTGAATATATATAGTTATCATAAGTAAAACCTACAAATTCCCATGAAATCGAAGTGCAATTTAAATGCAAATTTGGCAAAAATTCCAAATTCCATATGCAAGTCATTTTTGCGAATTGCAAATGTTTCACAAATCATTCTGATTGGAAATATGTGCACAAACAGTGCCTGCAAACTGTTACCGGCTGCGAAATACTTTTATACCATACGTTATGCCAACTGATAACAGGTAGCAAAGAACAGGATTGCGGTAAATATAAGCTGGTAATGTACCCTCAATGCTTGATAACTGTAGCTATCAAGAAATAATAGCTATGTAAGTAGTAATTTTTTCCTATCTATAAGAGGTGTTACTAATGACGGGTGTTATACATTACACATTTTGTGAATCTAGCTTTGATAAAAGTCAATTTGATATGAACATTAATATTGCGCACCGATAGATCTTAGTAATTCCTGTAATTAATCGCAAAGCACTTAAGAGTGTTATACAAACAATAACGAAGTTGACATATACCTAATTGATCGAAAGTTATCAATTGCTAATAGTCATTTGATTGTGGAACCTGATGACTCCTATATATGTAATATTTTTATCAGTTTCTTTTGGTTATTAGTTCTACGTAAATTAACAATGCCATATCTTCTAATATTCCTGCTACACCTATTTTCGTCTTTCTCATTTCCTGCCTCACCCTACCCCCCCCCCCCCACCCTCCCCAACCACCAACAATTTCATAAACTGTTGCGTTGTTAACTTTTTGATTCAGTTTGGGGCCTTGGGGCAGTAGCAACAGTTGCCCCATCGGATGGCAGACAACATTTGTGATTCCTGTCCCTGGACCTGTGCGTGCCATCGATTGATGATGGCTTTTTAGGTTTCCTTTGTTCAGCACGGAAATCAACGAAATCCCTTCGAGTCCACACTTAATTTGTGAAATGTGGGTAACAATTTGTAAAATGTTTAAACAACTTTGTCTATATATGGAATATGGATATATGGCATATCACTAAATTTAATTGAGTCGATTGTTATTACGAACCAACAAAGTCTTTAAGTAAAGTGGTAAATATATTTCTCTAATATGATCATATATTTTCTGCTCAGTTAAACACCCATTTGGACTACTGTACACTGCTAAACATTAGGCTAATTGATAAAGTCCAGCGATAAGCTCCAAAGTCAGGATACCCAAATTTGCTTATCTATCAGATTTATTGGTTGGCTTTGATTTGGGCATTTATCCGTTGAATAACTTTGAATTGGCTATTTCATATAATTATGTCAACCATTTTCAGTTATTGTGATATTTAAGCTACCAATTGATATCACATGAGGCAACTTCCACAATATATATGTCCTTGAACCCATTAAAAATGCTAACAGGCTTATAACGAAGAAGGAACTTTTCTCTTTTTGGTGTTTTTGCTCAGATTAGGAATAGATCCAGGCAATTTATACTGCTATCCATATTGAAGTGACGATGATTTTTGTAATTATGTTTACAATGCAGATGACCATTGGTTTTCTTTTCTTCTCGATGCTGCGTCAGACTGATAAATATTGAAATAAGAATATTTCGATTATCTATTGTCTTTGTTTTCCTTATTATTTTTTTAGTTACGAAGAACTGTTCGCCTAGGATTAGGATTAGATTTATGTGTAAAAAAAATAAAACCCAATTTAATTTCATCTCTTCCTGCTATAGTCTGGTTTTAATAGAATCAGATTTAGGAAGGATGTTCAAAGTCGAACTCTCAACGTTAAATTACAAGGCTTCACTGTCATTTTATTATCAGAAAGCCTGGTTGACATTTTATCAATCAACTGAACCAGATCGGATAAGAAACATCCCCATTGTAGTTCAAGTTGTCCTCATTACTAAGCAGACGTAATCAATTTCTGAATAAATAAATAATAATAATAATAAAAATAATCTGCAACATCCAGATGTCTACATAAATATTTATAAATATTATCACCCAGCTTGTTGGTATTCATTTCACATTTTATAATTATAAAGGGTTAACTAATTTAATTTAATATCATAATATAAGCCATGAAAATTTATTAAACAAACACGCGACCATCAACTTCTTCTATTTTATCAACACATTTTCATGCATAATCAAATTAAGTTAGATAAGCTCATTAATATAATAATATATGCAAGCAAATTGCTGACAAATATGGTTGGAAAATTCTATTATTGTCAGCTATTAATTACATTACATAATGTTTATGGTTGCATAAATATTTATGGATAACATTAATCGTAGAAATATTGCCATTAATTCGTTTCGATTACTATGCGAGCATAAAAACTTGCCATCAAATATTACCAGCACTTTCAAAGGCATTTTTCTGTTCAATATGTTGTACGGATGTGCTTGATACACTGTAATTCATTGGGGCATGAACAAAGTTTGGTTGGAAGGAAATTTCAGTACTCGTAGCTAATCCATTAAATTTGAAATATGATTTCACAATCCATTTTCTTTATTGCATTTTCGGACAAATGCAATAAGTCTGGTGCCAAATCGTGAACTGGATCTGGGTATGTGTTTTGGGTCAGGGCTAGTCAGGGCCAAGCAGAGCACACACAAATCATGCGAAGAGTTGGCTTTCTTCACAAGACTCGATTTCACATTTATTCCTCCTCCACTCGGCTCCTTTTTTTTTGTGCTTCTGAATCACTTCCCATTCTCCACACCACAAATATTACGCAATTGTTGATGACATCCACACATGAACTTAGATGGCATCATCCAGCTGAGATCTGCTCTCCACAGTGGTCGCAACTTGGCAACGGGATTATGAGAATTCAATTGAAAAAGAACTAAAAGCAACGTATTTCATGCCACAAAGTGAATAAGCGTCGCACAATTTAAGAGCATTATTTGGGTTTGGTTTTGCAGAGGGAAACTATTCGAAATTCTCCTAGAAATATTATATTTAGTTTCTGCTTGTTACACACAATTATACCCTATCCATTTTTAATTTTTAGTGGATTCAGTGTATACATATATAGTTAATGACAAAACGATAAAAGTTGTTCCCTAGTTTTTTTTTAAGAGAAAAATTGCTTTCGTTTCACATAAAAAATATAATGTGGGTGGTTATTTTTACTGTTTTGAATCGCAATACTATAAATACTGTACAATGTTACGTTCAAGGACATCGCATCCGGGTCTAAAGTGCGACAACAGTGCGCGCCCTGCTGTTAAGCCAAGCAGCCAGCTCCCTACAAAGGTATCATTCCACTCGGAGTTCTCCTCGTGGCACCCACTTTTCGTATTTTGCTTTCCACTTTTAATATCTATCTGCATTGTGCTCTTGTTTATGAATGTGATTGTCTGTTCTTATTGTGTGTGTGTGAGTGCGTCTGTGTGTGTGTGCCTCTGTGGGTGACTTTGTTTCTTTCCACTTTATTTGTAACTGTACTGTACATGTCCGTCCGTCCGTTTTTCTGCATGAAGCACAGGGGGCGAACGGAATTGTCATGTAAATGGGTTAAGTTCTGACACTAAATTGTTTTTGCAATGGCTTTTTGCATAGCATTTTTTTTTTCCTCTTGGCTTTATTTGCTTTGACATGTTGTTAAATGAATTTTCATTAAACATTTTTGTCGGTCTGTCAAGCAGCCTGAAAACGATTTTCTTCTGATCCCTTTGCAGCATACATTTCCCCATTTCCATTCAATTGTCGAAAATAAGATTTGCAACATTTATAAGGAAAATGTATTTCTTGGATATCTATTCTTGTTGTTTTACGTTTTTGCCATTTGTTTTGAATGCAATTTAAATTGAGATTCTTCTCTGGCATTCCAAGTTTGAAAAGTTCTGGAAGTTTTGTGTGCGAACTTCTAGGTTTTGGGCGCATTTAGAAATGCAAGGAATTTTACCTGAAATAATGCTTAACTCTGAACTCTGCTTTCGCGTGCAGTGTTAATTGCAAAAGCCAACTTTCCATTAACTTTTCATAGAGCTTAACTAGGTATATGTTTATATTGGAACTAATGCAAGTTGCGTATGAAAACAGTAAAAAAAAAAGCGGCGCCCAACTTTTGCAAGCGTGCTGCAAACAAAGCAAAAACATTTTAAATTGGCCATTGAACTTTCATATCAGCAATGGGTGAAAATAAGTTTTTTTCTTTACAAAAATGCTTAAACACGCGAACAAGCAACAGCCACGCCCACTTATGCATAATTGGCAGACTTGTTGAAAATCAAGAACAAAAATAACATAAAAGTAAAGTAGATAAAGTTAAACAAGGCTTATTTAAAAACTAGACATGGAACATGTGTTCCATTAAGATTCAGTCAGCTGTTTAATACTGATTTATTTCTATAACAGATAATTCAATATCTGTCCTACAATCTTTCGCAGCAAATTTAATTAAAAAATCCACTCAACTTGCTAACTTACACAATTGACAACTTATCAGCATTAATATCAAGAAACACAATTTTTTATAGCTTCCCAGTTATCAGATTCAATTAGAGGAAACACCACAATTTGTTGTATACATTTTTGAGTAATTTTACTTTGACATTTTTACTTAATGAATATTCATTTTTTTGTTTCATTTTTTGCTTGTTCATTGGGTTTTTAACAGTTGCGTATTTTAAATGATGAAATGATTTTAATCTCGCTTTATTTGGGAAACGCAATCAACCGTCAGTTAAGTTTTATATGACAACTGGGTTTTTTTCATTCTTATTATTTTTTATTGTGGATATAATCCTTGCTTAATGTTATTAATTGAATCGATGATTGATTAATTAATGTTTGTCAAACCTTCATTACGTTTTTTGCAGGTGCGTCATGCGCTGAAATGGAATTATGGAAAGATACGCAATAAATGTGAGTTATATCACTCACAGTGAATAAAATATCATGTTTCTTAATGTTGTTTAAATTTTATTTAGATTCTTGTGCTAAGACTAAGATTGCACCCATCGTAGTGTAGAACAATCATAAAATGCTTGTAAGGCAGGCACAAAAATGTAGATCAACAAAGGATACACATAATATTCAAAAGTTACAACCAAAGCCAAACGAATGAAATCAAAATACCAAAGACGAGTTACAAGACCAAACCGCAAAAAAACCAAAATCAACAATAACAAGAGGAAAATTAGCTTCTGATACAGGCCAAAGATTGAGAAAATGAGTGGAAGCCTCAGCAATAAAATGGCTTGGGGTAAATCCATTAAAATGTACCTGACCATATTCGTAGCCACGACCTGCATCTATATGGTACTATATCAGTATCATATGTCCCGACAGCCGCTGGCCACCAACGAGATCGTCAAGGTAAGTTTCCCCAAATGGCATCTACCTTAAAGATAGCATTTATATTAAGACAGCACCTCAACTACCCAATTTAACCCATGTTTGGTTTGGCCTTGTGGAAGTCCGCCGTGTTAGCTAAGTAGTAATATAAAAAGCACACGACAATGATCTATAGTTTCAAAGACACACTTTTTTCAAATGCATCCGTACAGATATTAACGTAGTCGAAACCTATATGTTTCTAGATTTCTATTTATACCTCTATGTAGATTTTAAGCAAACTGATTAATTGCTAGCATGCTTGACACGTTCAGTTGTTTCTTCCAACTTACAATATACGATGAGCAATTCTTGAAGGATAGATTAGTAGTCGTAGTATTGGAACATTTAACAGTCCTGTCAAGCATGCAACAAATAAAACTACTCCCTTGGCCAACTAGCTCGGTCTATGTGTCTATACATTATACATCAGCCTCATTTGACAATGTATCCTTTGTTCTCGTTCTCTACTCTATGCCTTAACAACATCAAATAATCATCACTAACGACGTAGCAACCAGAAAAGTCATCATCATCATCATCATTATCATCATCATTAGCATCTTCTTCGTCATACATCGCATCATTTTTGTGGGCACCAATGCCAAAGAGCTCCATCAACTCCACCCAAAATACTACAATGGGATTGGGACAAACACAGGAAGCGTTGCATGGCGGTGGTGCATCTAATGTGACATACTCGTCCACCGCATCCAGTTCTGGTCCTGTTTCTGCCTCGGGCTCCTCCTACTTCTTCTACTCGACGGTTTCATTGCCACAGACATTGTCATCGGGTGCAGACGCCAACAATAACAAAATCATCACGACAACAACAACAACAACAGCGACTGCTGCCGCAGCTGCAGATGCTGTAGCTCCAACATCAACAACAACCACAACATCAACAACAACCACAACAACAACAGCGGCAACTCAAAAACTATTAACAACAAGAATCTCCAAACAAAGCAACGCTCAGAACTCAATGGGAAAATCAACGGGTGTCTCTCTTAAAGTTCCTTCAAAATTTGTGGCCGTTTCCGATCCCGTAAATATTTGTTTATTTTCATACACCTACAACAATTCCACAAACATACACATACTCACACACACACACCCACACAGACTACAAAAGTAGTGTAAACTAACCAATTAGCTTTAAGTCACATTTTATGTTTTTGCTATACGTGTTTCTATAGTAAGTTTCTTTTCTATGAGTGCATCGCTTACATATTATATAAACATAATATATATGTATATATGTATATGCATATACGTAAATATATAGGACATACAGTTAGTTCAATTACTTGTTTACTTAGTAAATGGGAATTTTTGCACTTGCGGGAATTTCCTGCAGTTGCCTTCCTTGTTTGTTCCATTGACGCTGTTCGCTTTTTTGCCTTGTTGCTTTTTATTTGTTTCTCTTACACATTTTACAATTTTCTTAATTCCTTTTTCAAGTTGTCTGCGCGAGGCACAAGTGCGTTTCACACTCATTGCAACAGGGAGCTGCACGACTCTCTGCATGGGGGGGGGCCCTCTGTAACTATTATCCGTTCATTTTTGTATGTAGTTAAAATGTAGTTTTTATGCTAAACAACAGTCTGCTCCTGCCAGCGTTCAGTTTTTTTTTTTTAATATTTAGCAAGTGGCGCAATTTTAAATTGATCAACTAAATTGGATTTTCACAAAAAATGCAATTTTGGTTGCAAAGCTATGTGCATTTTTGTTTGTTTTTAATAAAATTGCAAACCATGTGGAAATACGAACTAATAGCTTTTCTAGAGATATATAAATTAATCGATTTTTATTTTTTATTTGCGAATCGATAGTCGATTTTATTTTTGGCAATTGTTATGCCTTTAATCTAATATGTGCAAAGTAATATGTGTAACGAAAGATGCAACTCCAAACACATAAAATTGGAATATAGTATTTACTAACGTTTAATAGATTAGCTGTAAATATTTAATTTAAATCCCTTTTTGCTTTACGAGTGTATAGCAAATGCGAACTGTTGTTTTTTTTTATCATGATGCAATTTGAAATTTAATGAAAAAGCACCAGTTGGTATTTGTTTTATTGATTTTGGCTTAGGTTCCAGTATGGAACATAATAAATGTAATGCGATTATGTCAGGTGCATTTCAACATCATTTACGTGGCTTTAGCTCTACCTACCTGGTAGACACACACCCATAATAATAAATTGATTGATGGTGATGGGCTTACTATAGATGTAGACACGATATTACATTATTTAACTCATTAGCATTATCAACTGTAAAAACGATGCACTTAAATTCAAATCCATAGCTCTGTTTGTTAAGCTAAGCACTTGTATCTGTATCGGTAACTGTATCTATATCTGTATCTATGTTATTCATTATTTTTGTGAACAGCACAAAACTGCCTTATTTTCTAAACAAAGTTTCGCACCAATTTGTGGGTGCTCCTATTATGAATTGTATGCCTGTCATTGCTTTTTAGGTTAATCAGTTGTCAGATTACACCCGATTATAAATAATATACAAAGATAGGCTATAAAAAAAATGCATGAGTCTAATTTGAAAATTGCGCATTGCACATTGAAACCGAAAGAACCGAAACCGCGTAACAACAATAATAACAACAACCACTGCCATTGAATGGCATCAAACTAGTGGGTGTTCCAATTCCACTAGGGAGCAGGCAGCTAGGGGTGGTGGGCCGTCTGACCATGCTGACGATGATCCAGATTCTGATTCTGAATGCAAATGCAAAATGCAAGCCAATTGAAAAAGATTCGCTCATTTGTTGATTTCTCCTAGTTAGCAGTTATAACTAAAAATGCTCTACAGTCAATGTCAAAGGCAAGTCGATGGCTTCATATCAAGTTATTTGAATAAGTGCGAAGAAAAGAACGCCAACATTATAAATATGAGATTAAGAATGTTTTTAGGAAACGCTATTTATTAAACAATATTAATATTAACTAAAATTATTCTTTCAATATATGATAACAATCGAATCATTTTAATAACCATTTTGTATGCTTTTCTCTTTAGTCGCAACGACTTTGCACGCTATTTTACTATTTTTATATTTATTTTTTCTTTTCAAATGCATTTCTGTGCTTCAGTGCGCTTTTATTTATTTAAATGTCTATGTTTATTTTGCATATAAATTTGATTGCACTTTTCTCTGTGTCAAAAGTGGACAATTTGAAAAGTGAGCTATATTTATTATATATACATATATATATGTGTGTGTGTGTGTTTGTCATTTGAGTGGCCTGCTTACACACAGCTAAGCCCGGTAAACTAGTCAACTGTTTAACTAGTTAACTGCTTGGTTTAATTTGCATAATTGCTCATAAAAGGGAGCTTACGCCGCGTTACGCATCTAAGCATAGACACGACAATGTGGAACATGTAGTATTAGAATATATATATATATATATATATTTTTTAGCAATAAATAATAGACAACGCTTATCTTCCCCAATAGCCGCCACTGTATATTATTACGCCCACTTATCGCCGTCCCGAGCAGCTGGCGGAACTGACACGGCTCGGCTACACGCTAAAGCATGTGCTCAACCTGCTCTGGCTGGTCATCGAGGATGCGAACCGAACGAATCCGTTGGTCGCACACACCTTGGATCGCATTGGGGTTCCCTACGAGTACTTGGTTGGTGAGTATTGGTCTATCATTAACATTATTGTCGTTCATTTGAATGTTATTAACGACCTTGCATACAACCCACACGCAACACAACACCACATCACACACCACACACAGCGCCGATGCCTGAGCAGTATAAGCTGACGAAGCGTGCCAAGCCCCGCGGTGTCTCCAATCGAAATCGTGGACTCGATTATCTGCGTGCCAACGCCACCAAGGGTGTCCTCTACTTTGCCGACGATGATAACACCTACGATATTAACATATTTGAACAGGTGTGTAACTGAGAAGGTCACAGCTACAAATACCACCCAACTGTCATTGAATGCACTCGAATTTAAAACAAGAAGAATACTAAGTGCTTTTCGAAAATCATACTATTACTATTCAATCAATCAATTTATCAATAAATACATTCTGAACAATCTCTGAATTCTCATGCAGATGCGCTATACCAAAAAGGTGTCAATGTGGCCCGTTGGTCTGGTGACTAAGACCGGCGTCAGCAGTCCCATTATTCGAGCGGGTAAACTGGATGGCTACTATGATGGCTGGATTGGTGGGCGCAAGTATCCGGTTGATATGGCCGGTTTTGCAGTGAGCGTCAAGTTTCTGCACGAGCGGCCCAAAGCGAAGATGCCCTTCAAGCCGGGCTACGAGGAGGATGGCTTTCTGCGCAGCCTGGCGCCGCTGCAGAACAATGAAATTGAGCTGCTCGCCGACGAGTGCCGGGATGTAAGCGCAGTGCAATTAACGAATCTCTGAAATATTGTAAACATTTGTTGTACCCGCAGATACTCACCTGGCACACGCAGACGAAAAAGAATCCAGCTGCTCAGCCGTTCAACCTGACGCGCTACGGCAACACGAATCTGGCGTTCATCGAGAAGGTGCTGGTGCGCCCATAGAATGGTGCAGGGATAGGCACTTAGGATTAGTTAGGATATTACATGGTATATGCGATTACGATTGTGTACGCAGCGAGTGAGCTCACAAAGTGTCCATGACTTTAAACAGTTGTACAGGTACAATCTTGTGTTGAAGTCGTCCCTCTAAATCGACTATATTATTAAATTTCGCACAGAGTAATGCCTGCAAATTATGATTAACGTAATCATGTAATGTGGTACACATACGGATACTTCAGATAGACGCAGACATATGTACGTAACTTAGTTAGGCTCTAAGCGCACAACTTTATACGATATTTGCAAGCATGGCCAGCTTGATTTGACCCCAGCCGGCATAATTTACATAGATGCACTGATATAAATATATATATATTATATTGTGTATTATAATGTCCCCGATATATTTTGTAAATATTTGCAATACACGATACGATCATGGTTTAAGCAAAGACTCAATCCAAGATGGTACATTTTTTATAAGCAAAAAGTATTTAAGTGCATTACTTTGTGAAAGACAACCGCATAAATTTAAGGTTTAGTTAAGTTGAAATGTTTTGAAATCATGATAATCGCTTAAATGTTTATTTTGTTTGTGTAAATCACTTAAAACTCGCTACCCCAATGGTTTCTGTTCCTAATACAATACAAAAATGATATCGTTTTCACTGTAAAATGTTGCGTTCGTCATATTTAAAATACTGCAATCAAAACTCATAAATTACTTAAATTCGCAAAAATTTAAATTGTGGCAATAGTTCAAGGCTTTTACAGCGTGCATTGAGAACAAGTCTAAAGTCCGACAACTACTTATTTAAGCAAAGAGTAACGACGACGAAGCTTTCCGAACTGAAAACAAACAGTACCTAAAATGTGGGGCGCAATCATTTCAATAATGCATGTTGACTTACTCGTACTTCAAGGCGTTCCACCAGACCCCCAACTCGGAGACAGACAGACAGATAGGCAGACTGAGAGGCAGGCAGACAGAGAGTTGGACAGATAAAAAAAGAGCAGGATGGTTTGGGTTGGGCTGTGCTGGGCTGAACTGGGCTGGGCTGGGAGCGTGGATCACAAATCGCGTGTCAACTGATACCGTGGGTAATGGCAATTGAACAGCAAAAGCTGCAAATAGTTTCAGAAATTACCGAAAAGGCAACAACACATTTGAGATAATGGTCTTGCTGATGGAATTCAATTACAAAAAGTGGAAATAGTTGCAGCGAAACATAAATAAAAGAAAAATAAATAAATACCAGCCAATATACACAATTATTTGAAGTTTAGTTAAACATAACTTAGCAATATATTTTAGTTAAACAAAAACAAAAAAACTCAAACAAAATAAATGACTTTTAAAATGAGTTACAAAGATTGTGCGCAAAAACTATGCAAATAATGATATGTAAATATAAAAAATTAAGAAATTACTCACAAGATGACAAAATAATATATATATATAACAAATTTCTACAATTTATACAATTGCGTATACATACAAATTAAGTATTTATGTAAAAGTATAAAAAATATTTAGTTAGGAAATTACAAAATCTTTAAAAAGTAATTATAAACTTATCTCATGGGTAAATCTTTGTGAATTGTTATGGCAACATACTAAAATATTCTTATAAATTCTTTAAAGTATATATATATATTAAAAAAGCTATTCTTGAATATTTCAACTCAAACCAAATACAATTACGAAACCAATCTACAATTACGAGTAAACTATTCTCCTATTCAAACAAATACAAACACACATTTTTTATTAAACAAAACTCTTTAAAAACTGATAAATGAATAACAAGGAACTTCAATCATTTTTGTGCAACAGCAAAACCAACATTTAAATAAAATGATAAACATTTCTTAAATATTTTCAAAATATATTGAATTTTTATTGCAAAACGGGTTGTCAAAACGAATTAAAATCAAAAGCGGCAATTTTTTTTAACTTTAATCGTCCTGCAAGTAAAACTCTTATAATTGATGAGTGTAAAATTCAAAGAGTTTCTTTTAGATAGCTTGAACATTTATTTAAATATATGTCTTTTGACATTTTACGTTTGGCGTTTCACTAATTGAATGGTGCATTTGAAATTTTCGAAGCGTGTTGGTGTGTTTTCATTTGATTTCGCAGTTGTTTCTGTATTCGTCTAGTGGCTCCAGGCGGCAACCTTTGGGTTCCTGCAGTCGCACTTTATGTATAGAGAGAGGCATCATTAACCGACATATTTGTTCAAATTCGTTTCCGGTTTTCAACAAATCTGCCCGTTGTTGTTGTAGTTTTTTTTTCTCATGATATTCGCAATATTTTACGTGTATTTACCATCGCTGTTTGTTCGAATTGTAATTGAATTCATCTTTTTTCGATACCCGTTTCATACATTTCTGGACCGGAGCTCTGAGACCCAGCAACAGTAGAACTCATCTCATTGATCTAAGTGCAAAATATGTTTCTAAAAATGATTGTGCAGTTTTTTTTTTCAACTACTTTAAAGCTTACAAATCACGGCAATATTTAGTTATACTAATTATAACTAAATATTAATACTAATCTACGATTTACTATTTCTTATGTTATGATTTATAATCATGAGCAGTAACCAGAAAATGGATATTAGACTAGGTATAAGCTATACTATATCAAAAACTAATCTCGGCAGCTAACAACAAGAGTATTAGTATTAAAATAAGTACAATTATTAGCTTAAGAAATCGGTTGATATAAAAATTATTTAACTATAGATAAATTGAAACAATCTCATGTTTTTAGCTTAATATCAAATTAAGCAGATTTGAAAATATTTATAATTTTTATAGTTAAAGTTGGCTCTAAAATGTTTTAGCTAGTTTTTTTTTTGTAACCTAATAACCTATATATAAGCAGGATAATTAGTTAAATTCGGAAGTATTTTAAAATGTGCTAAACATGAACATGTTCGAATGAACTTACTTGGATGTGGATGTGAAGAGGTATCGCCGACATGTATGTACTCGTTGAGAGTAGTATTGGTCATTCGCCAAGAAAGTCGATTTATATCATAGATCAAGAGACAACATAACAAGCTGACATGCTTCAATGATATTTATGTGTTTATGTGAATCAGAATGTGACCTAGTCAAAAGTTTTCAGTTTTGAGTGATTGGAGGATCAAAAGGATCGGCTATGCAATATTTAACTACATTTTTGTAATAATAATTGTCGTCTGCCTTTCTTCTTTTTTTGTTTGTTTGTTTTGTTTTTTGCTTCTACTGTGTGGTACTAAAAAGATAACTCAACATCGATGGCTGCACGTGAAAGCTTATAGTTGCCTCTTCCCACTTGGTATGAATCAAACGCTGCAATGGCGTGTTGAGCATTGACTCCTCCTTGGCGACCACATCGTTGCCAGAGCTAGCGCCACTAGCAGCACCACCAACACCGCCGCTAGCGCCAGCCACACCAGCACCGGCAGCAGCACCTCCGACCGTAGTGGCCTCATCCTTGACAGGTTTGCCCGCCACTGAGGTACTCTCCGGTGTGATTGGTTGTCGCTCCAACATGACCAATGCCTGCTCATTATATGTGCGATTATCGATGGTCATCAATATCTGATGCCCCGAACAGCTATAATAGTTGACATCGAAGCGCGACTCCGCATGATAGTTGCGCAACAGATCCGGATTCCGATTGAAGATGACGCCATAGTGTCCAGTGCAGCTGGTTATCCAAATCGGATAGTTGGGCGTCTTTAAACGTGATCCAGGTTGCCGGGACTGATTAACAGCAGCCTGTGAGAACGATTAACAACTAAATATTTTTGCAACTTAAATAATAATAATAATAAAAAGGAGCTGAAAACTTGTTAAATATTTTTAAGAAATGATTTTGATTAGGTAGAAAAATTGTGATTTCAAATATTAAATAAAAACTTTTGTGTGGAAAATGGATTTTTATAAATATAATATAAAATTGTAAAATACATAAAAGTTTTAATGTGGCTTGCTTAAAAAACTATTATATATATATGAATATTGATTGCTTACTTTTGAACTAAAAAGTTTTTCAATAATGCTGTAAATTATATTTACTTTCTATGTTATAAGAAATTTATAAAAGTGTGAATTTTACTCACGCTAGCTGATTCAATGTCCCAGAGCAGCAATCCGACCATGCAGCGCTTCAATACTCCATACTGTGCCACTGCCTGCAATTGAATGGAGCTCTAAGATCAAACTCAATCTGAACAATTTACCCGCACACGCACATAGCTATTCTCGTCGCCCACATTGATAACGCCATTGTGTATATAGGGCGTGGCACGGCCCGTCAACAGCAAGGTGACTATCATGAGGGAACCCTCCTCGTGATTGCTCATCGTCAACGGCGATGACTTTGACGAGTCCAAGTCTGTGCGCACTCTAAGTTATATTGGCCGCCATGAGAAGAGTAGATCAATTTGGTTATAATGGGTTATTCAAAAATATATTCGAATAAAAGGCACTTTCTCTCTTTTAGCTGAAATCTTACTTTCCCATCGAGCGTGTGAGTACAGCGCTATAAAGGAACAGCAATGTGCCCGGCGTTTCCTCTTCTGTAAACTTTTAGACAGGATAAGGCAAGAAATATGTATGGCAATATATTATGTAAAATATGATTAGAAATCTTTACAAATTTCCAACACGCTGCTACTTCTGAAAATTTAGTTCTTACATATTTGAAATTTCGCTTCAAAAAGTGTTCCAGTTCATCGTTGGGCGAAAGTGTAAACGTGTATAACTGTAAGGGAAAGTATGGAAGAGGTTTCTAATCCCATGTGAAACTCAATCCTGGGATAATGATATTTTTTATATATTAAGAATTTCGAAAATCAGCAAATGTTCGAAAATATTTAATAATGATAATATGCAGCCCGATAACTAATCAATAGAAAATGGATTATGCAACCGATTGCGTTACCTTTTCGGTCACCGTATCGTGAAAGTAGCTGGCACTATGATCCACAAAGACCTCATCCTCCGAAGGCAGCACAATGGTTACCTTGCCCTTATCCGATATGGTGCGCAATATTTCGATTAATGCGCTGAAAAGCGCATCTCGCTGCATTTCAGCGGTGGCCAGCAACGGACTGAAATGGACACATTAAGTCATCAGTGAAACTTGCCGTGGATTACACCCATTTGTGACGCACTCATTTGTAGCTGTCGAACGGCTGTTCTTCCGGGCAAATAGCAAGTACTTCATAATGAAACCCTGCACCACCGAGAGGAGACCACGCGTAGCATTTCGGGGTGAACGCAGTCCATAAGCCAGCTCCTCCTTGGGCGGTGCTCCAAAGATAAAGGACGTCTTCAGCCACTCGGCTCGCATGGGTATCGCAGCGGTGCCAAAGACCAGCTTGCGCAGATCCTAAAGTTTATCCATTTGGATTATATTGTTCGTTTGAACGCGGCTGCCATTTACCGTCGCCAGTTCAGGGGTTATGGGCGTGCCGCCCTGCATGGTAAACTCCTTGTTCATTGCTAAATGGATTCTGTCCTTTTGCGCTTTTCCGTTCACCTAATTTCGATTTCCGCTCGAGACCTTTGCTTCGTTCCGCGACTTGTCTGCAAATGCTCCAACGAAATGTTTTCTCCAGCTGCTTATAGAGAATCAAGGCGCTTGGCAATTGGCTCCTAGGCTGTTGGCTCTAGGTTTCGCCTTGCCTTTGCCTGACTGCCGCCAGACAGCCGACATTTCCAGCGTTTCACACTTCAGCGTTGATTTTTAATTTCATATTTAGTCCTGGGCCCAGCAATAACACCACCAACATCAACACGGCACAAACAATGGGTCAAAGTGGCAATCAAATTTTATTTGATTTATTTAAATATTTATTTATATACAACGTGATTTCTTTCTACCAAGATAAAGTTTGCAATTAATTCACAAAATAAATTAAAATTTTTGCATGAAAATACCATAATTTTGAAACCTTGCAACTCTTAGCTGGTTACTAATTAACAAACTGTTTCAAAGTGAAATCAAATTGATGTAAATCATATAAAAATTATATAGAATTAGGCCCACAGTACAGCTTGGCTCTGGCTTAGAGGACTTGGACTCGCTTGTCTGTCAGTCAACGAAAGTAACTTTAAATGAAATTGAATTGAATTTAGTTCTGTGTACACCACACGATACCTGATACACTTGATGTACATACAAATATATATACATACTTACATATAAATATATGTACGTACATACATATGTTTGAAAGAAGAAGTGAAAGTTGGCGGTGCTCATCGCTGGATCAAATCGTGCATATGTTGGGCGCCAAGATTTATTTTGGCATGTTGAAGCCTGCCATGGCGCCCCACACAACCGGAAATATGTAGTTGTTGACGCCCCATTTGTGCCTATTTCGGTGCAGAAATATGTGTGTTACTTACTAGATGCGAATACTACGTGATTGGCATCTAGTGGGAGTTACCATTGTCGAACCATTGTCGCTTAACAGCTTTAAATTTGAACACCATTTAGTCAGAACATGATGAATAGTTAAACATAACAAGGACATAGAATTTATCACCTTTTACAGGGTATACAAACGGTGGAGATGCCCATTTGCACATTTGGCTAATCTAAAAAACATATCGATTTGTTCCTAAGTGGCAGTGAATGTTGGTTACCAAAAACTGTTTGACTGCACCGACCTTGGCAGCAGTGTGCTGCAATTTAATTAAAATACATCGACTTTGGATACTCCCATTCACTGTGCCAATTGTTCAATATATATGTATATATATTTATATGTCCCTTACATTGGAAGCTTCAAATGGCATTTATTACGCTTTTGTAAAATTAGTTGTTGACTTATTAACAATCGATTTAGAAATATATAAAGCTGGTTTCACGCATCTTCAAGACAACATTTGCTGCTGCTGTTGCCTTATGTCTCGCATAAGTGTCCTGGCAGATGCTGGTGCTCGTCCCAGAAAATACAGAAAATTAAAATACCAGTTAAGCAGACGCTCTCTAAATTCCTTCGACCATAGGCAGTACTCAAAGTAGAAGCGTCGATGTAACCAATTAAAATACTCCAACGGTGATCTACCACGCTGCACGTAAAGACAATGCTGAGCGTGGCGAGCCATCGCACGTGGCCTGTCGACCACATCGCCGTGCATGTTGCCAATGGCACGAACAGTATTCAGATTTCGACTGTAAGATTAATAGATATAGATATATATATATAAAAAATATTTAGGTGTATATGAGGTTGACGGTTGCTCACACGACAAATAGCAAGCTGCGCGGCATTTCCTTTAGAGTGCTCATTATGATGTCAAAGTTTTCTCTGGCCACCTTTTGCACATAGTCAATGTCTGCTTGTGTCAGCTTGCTACGAATGTTCCCTTCGCTCATCTGTACCGGCTGCTGGAAGAGCACGGCGCCAAATTTCATATGGTCAACAACGTTCAATTGGTGTGCTGCAACCTTCATCTTTGGCTCATCGCGCATTACGGTGGCCACCCAGAAATCACTGAGTGGAATACGCACGCTCGCCGGCAGCTCCTCGTAGAGTCCATGATCCAATAATATAATGTCCGCCTTGCCATTCCTAGCATTCCTACGTACAAATACTAAGAACAGAATTTGAAGTTTTTTCTTAATGTGTGTGTTCATAGCAATGCTCGGGTTACCCACTGTTGCCAGGATGCGGATCCGCATGCACAAATCCAGTCTGAAAGATCTGTTCGGAAAACAGATTGTATAGCTTCAAATCAATGTCAGCTATGCTCAGTTTTTGCCGCTTAATGCCCTCCAAATTGCTTATTTTCAGCCCATCCATCCATTCCATGGTGAGCACTCGCTGGCATTTGAAATATATATAGCGTATAGGATTAGAGCATTGGAAATGGAGTAAAAGTGGATGATTTACCGTCTTGGTATGGGGCCAATAGATCTTCGGCACATACACGTAGCTCAGCTTTTGCAAATCCTTGGCGCAGCGTTCAGCATTTTGGCCCTCATGCCTGAAGTCGAGCTCATGCACCAGATTCTTGCGCAGATCGTTCAAGATCCACCCAAAATTGTAGTCCTTAAATATGAACTCAATGATGTCCTGCAGAAAGATGATGGTGGCCAAATCGCTGATAAAGCGCTTCTGCAAATCGTTGTACTGCACTTTAACGGCCACCTGCTCACCACTTGGCAATCGCGCCTTGAAGACCTGCGCCAGGCTGGCGGCTGCTATCGGTTTGTAATCGAACTCCTTGTAGATTTCCTCGGGCAACTGTCCAAAATCAGCACGAAACACTTTTTGTATATCAGCCTTTGACGTCGGCAGACATTTATCTTGCAGTTTTGCCAAAGTGCTCGTGTACTCAATCGGTAATATGTGATTGATTGCCGCAAACCCCTGACCCACCTTAATGTAAAGTCCACCATTAAGAAGGCACGTCTCCAGCAGGCGTTCAGCGCTATTTTTGTGCAACACTTTTATCTTCCTCTCATACTCCGGATCTTGCTCGCTCAGCCCCAGATAGTCGATGGCAATCATTGCGGCAGTTTTTAGTGAGCGCACAAAACGAACCGATGAGCCGCAGTAGGTGAACTCGTTGACCACTCCATCGTAGGCGATGACACCAGCTCCGGCCAGCAGAAACCCAATCCTCAAAATGGGAACCTTTCTCCATCTGCTTTGCTGTGAATTCTGCTGCTGCTGCGCGAAGCGTCTCCTGTGAAACTCCAAGCTCCTGGATACTTGTCGGGTGGTAAAGCCCAGTAATTGACGCAGTTGCTGCTTATGTATATAATATTCATTTAAAGTATTTCCTATTTAAATATATATGATAAATACGCACTTACAGGTGTTCTCTGCATTTTCAAACTAAATTGTTATCAATACATTGGAAAACAGCTGTTCGCTTTACAACCAGTTGACCACCAGAGATGAGCAGTGACCGATCATAAATGAATTGCACTTCATATTCAAACATTTATATATATGGTATTTCCTTAAATTTTAATGATTAAAGCATACAAAATAAATAGTAAATAAAAAATAGACCAGCATGTGTTATTATTATCAATAAGTTTTATATATTAAAATTTTTTTTATATTTAACACAAGTTCCAAGCATAAGCTACATACACTTTAAAAAAATAATTATGAGAATTCTAGTAGCAATTATAACACATGTTCACTGTTGGATACATAGGGTAACAGTTGTGGTACATTTGTACCACATATAAAAACCGGCAATCACGAAATCAATTTACTTCTCAATTATCCGGCAGCTTATGTCATCGATAGATTGCTAACTATCGGAACTATGTGCAACTGGGCAGGGCTGTCAGCTTACACATAAATACAAACTATTTTCATGAATATGCAATCTATTATGAATGGGACAGAAAACCATTTAATTTAAACACTAAACTAATTTGATAATAAATTATTTGCCCATAGTTGATGGGCCTACAGCAGCAACAGCTGTTGGCGCAGAAAACTATGAATTGGGCGACAGCCCTAGCATTCTGTATACGAACGCCGCTTTGTTTGTTTCGCCGACAGACGACAGCCGACCGAGTTCTTATTATAGCCTGCAACAGCTAAAATATATATAAACTTTTGTTTACTTTAACCAAAAGATAAAAAGAAAGCGCGTCTGTCACAGTGATTGACACAGCCGCACAGACGAAATGTCCGGCACAATCCTTGAGAATTTAAGCGGACGCAAGCTGTCCATATTGGTCAGCAGCCTGATGCTATGTCAAGTGGTCTGCTTCCTGATGGGCGGTCTTTTTGCACCGGTTCCTGCTGGCCATCAGACTGTGTTGGGCAGCAAGTGTCGCGACGTGTCCGGACGTCAAAATGACACCAGTTTCTTTCTGTATTCGCGCGGCAACGGGGCATGCAAATCTCTGCAAGACATTGACATTGAGCAGGACGAACTGAAGATGGCCAATCAATTGGTTTATGTCTTCCAAATGCCGCTTCCCCGTGACAATAATACACTTGAATATTCGCGATGGCAACAGAATCTAATTGGTGTACTCCAGGTGGATATTGCATACGACTCGGCCTCGGAGCTTCGAGAGCCACCCAAGGAGCTGCAGCTAACAATCGATACGCGGCTCGCGTATCGTGACAAAAGGGATGCCGACACGGACTGGAAACTGTATGCGCACAGCGTGGAGCAGCGATATCTGGATTGTCATGCCTCGCACGTTGGTCGCCTGGAGACGCTTTACAATTGCGACATAATCCCATTATTCGAGCTAGGCGCACTGCATCACAATTTCTATTTGCTCAATTTGCGCTTTCCCATGGACACCCCCAAGCAGATGAATCTACAGTTTGGTCACATGCACGATCTCACACTGACCGCCATCCATCAGAACGGTGGCTTTACTCAAGTCTGGCTGGTGCTAAAGACTCTGCTCTTCCCATTTGTGATCGGCATCATGATCTGGTTCTGGCGGCGCGTTCACATACTCCAACGTTCGCCAGCGCTGCTGGAGTACATGCTGCTGTATTTGGGCGGTGCATTGAGCTTCCTCAATTTACCGCTGGAATATTTAACGCTGGGCGTCGAGATGCCCTACATGCTGCTTCTAAGCGATGTGCGTCAAGGCATCTTCTATGCGATGCTGCTATCCTTTTGGCTTGTCTTTGCCGGCGAGCATATGCTAATCCAGGATTCACCCAGCAAATCAACCATACGCTCACGCTACTGGAAGCATCTCTCGGCTGTTGTCGTCGGTTGCATTTCGCTCTTTGTGTTCGACATTTGTGAGCGTGGGGTGCAGCTGCGCAATCCCTTCTACTCGATTTGGACAACGCCGCTGGGCGCCAAAGTGGCGATGAGTTTCATTGTACTCGCTGGCGTTTCGGCTGCCATTTATTTCCTCTTCCTGTGCTTCATGGTGTGGAAGGTGTTCAAGGATATTGGCGATAAGCGCACCTCTTTGCCATCCATGTCACAGGCACGACGACTGCACTACGAGGGTAAGTCCATATGAATTGGTTTACATAGCTGCTTGAGTTTTGTATGAACTAGTAGACGAGCAGTATTCAGTCCAGTTAAATCTCTACTATATTTTTCTGTTCTTCGATAAGTTGTGTAAAATAAGAATGACATTTTCTGAGACTGAGGCCTCATTGGATCAGCCGCAATATGCTGGCTTTTTCTGTGTGATGGGAGTCACAACGGCCATTGTGTTTACGGTATTGGGCGCTGCATATGCAACAGCCAAGTCTTCGTTGGGTATTGCAGCCATGTCGGTGAAGCATCCGGAGCTGATTATGAAGGCCATCATACCGGTCGTTATGGCTGGCATCATTGCCATCTATGGCCTTGTGGTAGCTATCCTGCTGGGCGGTTCTTTGGCACATCACTACTCCAGCTATCGGGCCTTTCTCAATCTGGGCGCGGGCATAGCCGTTGGTATTTCGGGCATGGCATCCGGTTTCGCAATTGGAATTGTAGGCGATGCTGGTATGCGGGCGGCTGCACTGCAGCCAAAGCTCTTTGTTGGCATCATTCTGATACTCATCTTTGCGGAAGTACTTGGACTATATGGTCTGATTGTGGCCATATTCTTGTTTACCAAGTAAAGAAGTGTGCAATAATCAAATTCATAAAAAAGAAAAAATAGTAATAATAATAATAATAACAATAATATATAGACTGAATTTTATCCTCTAAAACTAGTGTATATTTTATTGATATACTAAATACATTTTTATTTATAAATATAATATATATATGTATATATGTAATTGTAGGCCTCATCTATCGCTTCAAATTCCTTATGTTGGCCACTCTGCTATGCGCTGGCCTAACCGTCGCGGGTTTCATCATGGGCCAAATGGCCGAGGGACATTGGAAGTGGAATGAGGATATTGAAATTCAGCTAACATCGGCCTTTCTCACTGGCGTCTATGGTATGTGGAACATCTATATCTTTGCCCTGATCATCCTATATGCGCCCAGTCATAAGCAATGGCCGACAATGCGACACAGCGATGAGACGACGCAGTCCAATGAGAATATTGTCGCCTCCGCCGCCAGCGAGGAAATTGAGTTCAGTAATCTGCCCTCCGACTCCAATCCCAGCGAAATATCATCGCTCACCTCCTTCACGCGCAAGGTGGCATTCGATTAGAAAAATCGAGCCTAATTCGAATTCGAATTGAATATTTATGTTGTGTGCCAAACTATTTGTAAGATTCGATTTTGGCGGCCAGAGAAAACGTCCGTTTTGTGCGTATTTTCATTTAGTATTTCAATTACCAAAAACATTTCTTGCCTAGATTTTTTTATATACATTTTACACACATACATACTTATACATACATAGCTTATCACCATTCATTAATGTATTTTTATAGATTTTTCTCTGCATGCTCAAAGTAGTGTCCAAGTCCAAGATTTTTAACTGATATTTGTAGTAAATATGTGTACTTATTTAAATCTATATATATATATATATATTTGTATCTGTATGCCTCGGCAGTATTATATATATGGAAAACTTTTTAATTAGCCATTAAGACTCAATTTACAAACTTCATCGGGTGCTTAGGGATTGCATGCACAACATCTGAAGACACAACTCTAAGGATATATACGCTATTATACATTATACATACAACCGATTCGCAAATTTATCAACTGTCAAACGTAGAGCAATTTCTCACTCAACTTCTTTTATAGTAGCAATGCAATGAATAAATAAAAGCAATATTTAAATGACAAGTTTTTCACAGTTTATGTGTTTAGTTGAGTTATGAATGATAAAATTTGATTTTACCAAATAATTCGCTGCGGCTTGCGATAGTTTTGCCAATAGAAGACTTTGGTGAAGTACACATAGAACGTGACGACATTCAGGAGTAGATGGACACCAAGTTCCAGCCATTCGGCGAAGCCTTTGCGTGCGGGACGCGTATGCAGACGGAAGAGCACATATGGCACAAGGAAATAGCGCAGCTCCAGCAGACGCTGGAAGCACAAAACCAGCAGCAACGAAAGCGGAAACATCAGCTTAAAGCTATCCGGCATATGCCGAAGTCCACAGCAAAGCACGACCAGGGCGAGCAAGTAAATCGGTGACATGGCATAGCGAAACCACCAAAAACGACCGTACAGGCGACTCCACACATAGAAGGTGTAATGTCGATTATCAGCGAGCAAATATGGATGCACCACAGTATTGAAATGCACCACCGTGCCTATAAGCAATATGCCCACCAATGTGAGCAACAGATTTCGCCGCAACAGTCCGAAAGCAAAACGCGATTGGCGTAGCGTATTGGAGATGCCAAATCCGGCGGCAAAGATCATAAAATAAAAGAGCTGTGGCAAATGCAGTGAAGCCTCGTGAGCGCTCTTGTCGCCGACGACAATCGAGCCATTGATGCAAATGAATCCAATGAAGGGCAAAATTATGGACGCATAAAAGCAGCATTTGGCCAAAATCCTTAAAAAACAATTGCATACCAGTTGCGGACTTCCGAGTAACTGCAGCCAAAGCTGTAATAAAAATATATATTAATGCACATTTAATAGCCATATATAATCCACTTGATACACACCTCGCTGCCAAAGAGTCGTATCTGCTGATTGTTCTCTGGTCGCCTTTTGGTGCACTGCTGCACCAGCGTGTCCAGAATGGTTATGCCGCAGCACATGCACACCCAAACGATGTTTGTCTGGCGCATCAGCACACTAGCCGCACCCCAAACAGCAGCCGGCAAATGGGCCTCCTGTTGCCAGTAATTGTAAAACAACAATACCATGGTTAGTGCCAATGTGTCCGTATAGTACAGATGACTAAAGAAATATAGCGGTGGCAACACCGACAGCGTTATTGCCTCATGCGCCGCGTACGCATTACCACCGGTGCCGGCCAGTGTGCGACGCCGTATTTTGTACATCAGCAGTATGTTGATGCCCGCACCGACAAGGCTGAGCAAACGGAGACCCGTCACCGAGCAACTGTTAAACGGATGCAACAACAGCGCAAGGAAATACAAGCCGGGAAAGGTCGTGATTTTGGTATCCCACTGTAATTGAATGCAGATGCAAATTTGAGTAACGCCCCAGTTGCCATGGCAAACATTTGCTGTTGCGGCTTTTGATTTTTGCCACATACCACATCAAATTGCTTGCGACAGAAGGCCATGCCCTGCGGTATGTGAAATTCCTCGTCAATGATGTAGTCAGCAGTGCCGTTGACACGCAGGAACAGCGGTAGCGAGTACAGCACAAACCCAACGGGTAGTACCAGTTTCCAGGAGCCCTGCATTCTCTGAATTACATTAGCGAATTGCTCTGTTTTTATTTTGTTTTTGTTTATTTTTGTACATAGGTACCGGCAACATTCACGTAATTTTATCGATTCAGAAAACGTATCGATATTAAAATATACCAAAGTATAAATATTTGACAGGGTGGTTCATCATTAATTGTAAGGGTATTTAAAATTATTTATTTGACTCGTCTATTACAATGAGTTTAAAATTAATGTTAATCAAAGCCAAAGTAGATAATCATTGATGTGGTATAATAAATCATCTAAAATCAATTCGACTGAAATATTATTGCCGGTAACTATTTGAAGCACATAAAAACGTGTAAAGTAAAAATGTATAAGAATAATTCTTGGATGTAAAAATATATAGATTACATAATTTTTTTAATATGTATGTAATGATATTTCCAATTAAAACTACATTTGCAAAATAATAACATATATATTTTTATTATATTGTAATAATTTATAATTTGACTTTAATTTCAAATCAAGCGCTAAGTATTAAAGGCGTTTTGTTGTTTTTTATTTCGAACAAGTTGGCAGCTCTAACAGTTACAGCTGTTCGAGCCGACACGTGCATGTCTGTGCGTGCTGATTTGTGTCTCATGCATTGTGTATACATATTAAAAGTAAAACGTATATAAAAGATAAGTAAAAGAAATAAACGCATTATGCGACAAAATACACCTCCGCATCGTCCGGACTTTGACTATGCCGATGACGAATCCCTCGAGGAAATCGATCTGGATGGCGAAGCGCAACTAGACTATGACGATGATGATGACAATGATGAGCTGGAAATGGAGGAGGTTACTTTGGAGCAGCTTGAAGCACGCCTAGGACTGAACAACGATGCGGAAAATGTCATGGATGATGACGACGGCGAGGAGGCGGCGGATCGCGAACGCATTGCTGCCATTCGAGATGATGCGGTAGTCACATTTCGCAAGCACACAGGGCCAGTCTTTGGCGCTCATCTGCATCCAAAGTTGAACTGGGCGGTGACCGGCGGCGAGGATGATGCTGCCTACGTGTGGGACACGGACAATGGCGAGGTGCTCTTCGAAATAACCGAACACAAGGACACCGTAACAGAAACCCATTTCAGTCATGATGGCAACTATTTGGCCACCGGCGACATATCCGGCGAACTGTTCGTCTTCAAGGTGAACGAGCAGCAGGACGAGCGACCCCTTTTCCGAAAGGTCTGGGAGTACTCCATGTTCGATATGGCCTGGCTGTTCTGGCATCGAGGCGCCAACGTTCTCGTCGCCGGCGGTGACAGTGGTGAGGTATACGTCTGGCGCATTCCCAGCGGGGATTGCAAAATATTGCCAGGTCATTCGGCTCGCTGTGAAGCGGGGGAGCTAAGCAGCGATGGCAAGAAACTGTTCACCGCCTACATGAACGGGGTAGTGAAGCTGTGGGATCTGAGGACATGCCAGGTGCTAATGGAAGTGAACGAACAGCATCCACTGGGCTTTGGTGAAATCGCGCATGCTGTCGTCGCCTGTGAGCCGGACTCGCCCTTGTACGTCTGCGCCGAAGGAGGAGGTAAGTGCATCCCAATGTATAAATTAAGTAGAAATAATAAAGATTTTAATATTTGGCAGGCAAGTTGCTCTTCTGCACGAACAATGGACCCGTGAATGTTGTCCAATCGGAGCATGGCATCGAATGCATTTCCTTTGCGCCTGCCTCAGCCGAGCTAAAATTGTTGGCCTGCGGCTCGCTGGACGGTCAGATATCGATTTGGGATTACTCAAAGTATGCGCTGCGCAGTGTCTGCGAAAGCCCCGTGCCAAATGATGGCATCCTTTGGTAAATGCCCCAATACGATAATGAATATTTGTCAGCTGTTAATCGTCTCCAATTTGTTTACAGTCTCAGCTGGTTGAACGATTGCACTTTGCTGGCGGGGACCGCTCAGGGAAATCTGAATGCATTCGATGCGCGAACCGGTGCTTTGAAATTCAAACTCACTGGACACTTGTACCACGTGTATGAGCATTCATATAAGCCACAGGAGAATTTATTGTTGGCCGTTTCGGAGGATACCACAGCGAAAATATATAAAATTCCCCCACTGGGTGAATAAATAGAATACATTTTGGAATAGGATACTGTAAAGGAATATGTATTAAATATATATTTAAAAAAAACACTGGCAACCGTTTTTTTCTTAGAGTTATTGAGATCTCCAATAAAGAGACAAAAAGAGAGAAAACAACTAAAACTGCAAGCTGCACTCATTGAGTGAAATTTCCCTAGCTGTTTTCATTGGACATGCGTGCAGAAGTACAGAGAGATATAGAGAGAAAGAGACAACGAAAACCGTAATTTTACACTCAAGTATTGCCTTAGATTTTTGCATGTAGCACACTTTAGAGTGCATGCACTTGTGTGTGTGTGTGTGTTTGTTTCGGTAGAAGTGTGGTAGTATTGTGTCCGTTGCACATATAAATAGATGGAAATACAGTTCCTGCCGCATACATCATACAGCACAGCAAAACAAACTTAAATCTACCCACTCATTCTTATACAATTGCCTGAAATTTTGTTGAATATGTTGTTGTTGGTTTTATTATTCTCATTATTTTTATTAAAGCTTTTTCGCATTTTATTTTCACAGTGCAGAGACTGCAGCACACAAAAATTACTTTCAGTTCCATTCGTGGCTTCTAACCGTGCGCTACCCGCTCGTCTAACGATACTAAACGAATTTGACAACTTATAAATTCATGTATAAACATACGTATGTATGTAATACATATGCGTGACTTTAATCATCTGTTAAGGGTAAAAACCTATAAAAAAAAAAGTAAAGGACATTATGAAAGGTTGCGACAATATAGTTAAATAAATATTTGAGTAAAAGTTTATGTCTGTTTGTACAGTGGCATTAAGGAACCGACACAGAAATATTAATGCAAATTGCATATGGAAGTGATCCATCATATTTTGGGTATGACTAGGGCGCAAAGCTAAAAACCAAAAACACAAATAACAAACAATAAAAGTCAAAAGCACAGTTAATCAACGACAAACAAAACACAATCCACAGTGTATGTATGTAAATGTATTTGTTTCATACATACATATCTCTGGCGACTTACAATTAGATTACCAGTCAGCATCAGTCCATCTAAAACATACTAGTTGATGACAATCACAAAATCACAGGCCACAGAATAAAAACGCAGGCGCTACGCCAATTGTGCAGTTCAGTTTATGTGCTTGTTGTTGTACTCTTATACCTACATGTTTATGCCTGTGTGTGTACAACGCATCACAGTTGGCACTAAAAGTTCATTGCGATTACGATCACCGCAAAATTGAATTATCACAGTTTGAAATGTCAAATACACGCGCCCAGCGATCTCCGCAACAACAACGATTTAGTTATGGTCTCCTCTCTTTAAAAGCAGACATTCCAACATAAATATAAATATACATATACATAAGTACGTATTGTAATATAAAATGAATGTGTTTTACGCCTGATAATAATAGGCTCAAGTGTGGCACAAAAGCCACTTAATCGTTTAAAGCCTAGTTGACACTTTGTTAAATCATTAAACGCTCGAAATTATGTGAAAATCAGATCAGTTTAGTCGTGAGTAGTTAGAAAATACCTTGTTTATTATTCTTGAGATATTATTATTCTCGACAGCTTATAAAGTTATTCAAACGACATTTTATTAAAATAATAATAAATCAGTTGTATTGTCCATCAATATATATATATATAATTTTAGACTACTGGTCACATAAGACTTCATCTTTTGGCTTACAATTCAATTTGTTGGTTGATTCATCAAGCAACAAAAAGCTCTTTATTTAAACTTAATGACTTTAATCCCTCATGCACTTAATTAATTAGTGTTTAATTGATTTTTCATACATACCATTTATAATACCATTTATTTCAAACTCAACACGTTTGGTATTATAGTATTTTTACTCCTACACAAAGTTAAATGCTTTATTTATTGGGGTTTTACAAGCTGATAATAAACTATTTTAAAATTCCACCCACTATAAGCGACAATGTATCTAAATTTACATAATTATGTAAATAAATAAATTTTTACCAATAAAAGTACATTTGACATTGAACTTATGGGGCAATGGTAATAGAAATTATTCAAATTCTTATCAAAATTGGCAGAGCTTAACCAAAAATATAAAATCTCTTAAGCCGAAAATCAAACAATAAAGACAGAAAAATACACATGCCTCGCTTTCTTATGTTGTTGATGTACACACAAATCGGATGTATTTATGTATACTTACTTTATATGTCTGTTTGAATGTATGGGTCTACTTTATGCTTCAAACGGCGGCAGATAGAAAGCAGTTGCTGCGGCAATGTTAGCCTATTCTTGCATCAGGCAAAGCTAACCAACATGTGTACACATACATCGTATAAAATGTTTTGTTTTAAGAGAAATTAAGAGAGACACGCATGCGAAACATTATTATCTAGGTAGGTCTAACAAGAAATTCTCAGCCAGGCCGGTAGGCAGGTAAATCGACGCAAGTCTATACATGATTTTATTGCAAGCCCTTCGCAGCCCCAACAAAGAGCGAGTGCGTAGCAGACTAAAAAGAAAGAGAAGTCTCAAGAGACTAAGACAGAGAGAGAGAAATGCCAAACTAAATACAGCTGTCGTTGTCGTCTCTGCTGCGGCTATAAAAAAACAGCAAATGCAAAGCCAAAGTTAAAGGCAGCAAAAGCAGCCGCATCGCATAAAGGGGAGTGTACACTTATATTTCAAACTTAGTTTGAACTCGACGCGTGCAAAGTGTGGTCGATCGGCAAAGCCGGCGGTGCGAGTGAAAAGTGTGAGTGTGTTTCAATTGCAGATAATAAAAACAACAACAACGAGGAGCAGGGGACCACAACCAAAACGGAAATCGTTCAAGTTTAGCACAAGCCGAAAAAAGAAATACAATAGAAAATGGTGTACGGCGAAATCAGGAAACGTCTTAAAAGCGAATAACAGACCGACTAAACACGTGTGTTCTTCACTCTCTGCGTGTGTTGAACAAGCACACATCCATGCACACCACTCATATGCACACATGCACATATGTACGCATGTACTCCAAGCGTGTACAATAAGCACCAACGTAAAATAAAAAAAAATAGATACAAAAAATAAAAGCATGCGGCCGACCGCAAAGTAAAACAACAATTCTGTTTGACAACTTTTTGAGTAAGCTCCACGCTGGCACAGAGCGCACAGCGATCAGAGCGCGGACTGATAAAATATTTCCTATTACAATATACATAAAAACGATAAAAACAATTTAAAAACAAACAAAAATTAGACTGTAAAAAAAACTGTACACACATTAATATTATAAGGAAAGAGCAACCAAAGGATTAATAAATTGTAATAAACAGTAGCAGCAGCAGCACAGAAGAAAAGATGACACGAATTCAAGCCAGCGATACGCTGGTACCACGCCAGGTGTTTGAGGTGCCGCCAGAATCCGGTGACGATGGCAAACCACTTGGCCGCAACAACTCCTCCGCAGACACATCCAGTCAAGGCTCGGGTGTGAAACTCAAAAAACAAATCGGACTGCTCGATGGGGTGGCCATCATTGTGGGTGTCATTGTTGGCGCCGGCATATTCGTCAGTCCCAAAGGTGTGCTCAAGTTCTCCGGCTCGGTGGGTCAATCTTTGATCGTTTGGGTTCTGTGCGGAGTACTGAGCATGGTGGGTGCTCTCTGTTACGCCGAATTGGGTGAGTAATATTTCAATTCCGATCGCAGCAATTCTCAGTAGTCAATGTTGTAAGGCAACATTGTGCAATACCTGTGCAATGAATTAAGTAGTTCATAACCTCGTAAGCCCCTCAGTAAAATGCCATGTCAGCTAAAACTCTTGGCTGATTAAGCAAATTCCAAAATCGAAATACACTGTAATTATTGCATATTAATCTGCTGACCAACTTTTTTAGCAAAGCTTTAAATACCATACTACTACTATTACTATTACTATTACTATTATTTAGACTTTAACCATTTCTATCTAATTGGGATCACTTTAGTCTCATTGTTAGGCGATTTGACTTACAACAAACATTAAATCAAATAAAAAAATAATAAAATGAAATGGAATGGATCACTTTATCCATCCTATTGGGTAGCTGCTGTAATAATAATGCTCTCAACTAGATTTGAAGGGCATCTTCTAGTTCAAAACCGGTTTTTTTTGTCTAAACACATTTGTGTTGTTCATTAAAAATGCGTAAAACATTTAAAGCGAACTTGCCTCTGATTTATATTTATTTGTATATGAAATATATAAGTAACATGGAATTACAGAGTAACTGATAGTCGAGCTCATTTGAATAGAGGACAATTTTTATATATTTATTTAATCTCAACTAAAGTCAGTCGACAGTAAGATACAAAAAGAAAAAATTTAATTAAATTGAATTTAAAATTATATATAAATTAAATATATTTATAAGATCAAATAAAATTTTAGCCAAGTAGATTAAAATGTTTGTTAATAATTCTCAGCACTTTAGAGATAGCTGTTAATTTTAAGGCAACCCTAAATGGACTCAGGTGTAAAATTACAGTTACACTGGAGAGTGCAATAACCGTTACAGTATAGACAAGTGCTACCAGTAGAATAAGATAACACTAACAGCAAATAATCAAGAGAAAAAACATTTTCACAGAGCAGATAAGAAAGCCAAATATAAACAGAAGTCAACCAACATATAAGCGAATAAGCCAAGCGACATCTAAATATTTATTTTAAACTAACAACTTGAATGAACCACAAAAAGTCATTTACTTTTATAATGTAATTTAAATAATAATTAAACTTAAATTGTATATTATATATTATGTTTTGCAGGCACTATGATACCCAAATCTGGCGGAGATTATGCCTATATAGGTGCCGCATTTGGACCCTTGCCCGCCTTTCTTTATCTTTGGGTGGCGCTGTTGATCCTTGTGCCCACGGGAAATGCCATCACGGCCTTAACATTTGCACAGTATCTACTAAAACCCTTTTGGCCATCGTGTGATGCACCCATCGAGGCCGTGCAGCTCCTCGCTGCGGCCATGATATGTAAGTTGTGCAATAGAAGAGAGAGATTTCAATTAATTACCTTGTACTCTTCCAGGTGTTCTGACCGTCATTAATTGCTATAATGTGAAATGGGTGACTCGGGTGACGGACATATTTACGGGAACAAAGGTGGTCGCCTTGATGATTATTGTTGGTGCTGGTGTTTGGTATTTGGCACACGGCAACACGGAGTATTGGGAGAAGCCGTTCATTGGTGGCCACACCGAGCCCGGATTCATAGCATTGGCCTTCTACAGCGGCATATTTTCCTACTCCGGCTGGAACTATTTGAACTTCGTCACCGAGGAGCTGAAAGACCCGTATCGTAATTTGCCACGTGCCATTTGCATATCGATGCCCGTTGTAACCATCATTTACATGGTGACGAATATAGCATACTTTTCGGTGCTGTCGACGGATGAAATACTCTCGTCGGATGCCGTCGCCGTCACCTTTGGCGACAAGATGCTCGGCTTCATGTCCTGGATAATGCCCTTTGCCGTCGCCTGCTCCACATTTGGCTCCCTTAATGGCGCCATCTTTGCATCATCTCGCCTGTTTTTTGTCGGTGCCCGCAACGGACATTTGCCAGCTGCGATTTCACTGATAAACATCAACTGCTTGACGCCGGTGCCATCACTGATATTTATGGTAAGAAAGTGTTTTTTAATTACCATCAATATTTTATCTCTATCTTCAATTCAATTCACAGTGTTTGATTACCTTGACGATGCTGTTTATTAAGGATATTTACGTGCTCATCAACTACGTCAGCTATGTGGAGGCGCTCTTCACCCTAATCTCCGTCTCGGGTCTGCTCTGGTTACGCTACAAACAGCCGAAGACGGAACGACCGATACGGGTCAGTCTGGCACTGCCAATTATATATCTTATTGTGTGCCTGTTCCTGGTGATTGCGTCGTGTTCGCAGTCACCCGGCGAGGTAGGCGTGGGCACCATCATTATACTCTCCGGCATTCCGATCTACTATCTGACAATACACAATCCAGTTCAGTGGATGGCGGACACCTCACAGGCGATTAATATGTGGTGCTCAAAGTTCTTCATCTGTATGCCAAATCAGGAGAAATTCGATTAAGTTTAAAGTGCCTACTGGAATCAATGGTTTCCAATTATTTGTAGCCATAAGCCTCAATTATTTCCAATTATTTGTAGCCATAAGCCTCAATTATTTTGATATGTAGTTCGCATGCTAAGAAGTTAGGTTAATACTGCCCCCCAATAACTGAATAATTGAAACGCACAAAAAAATGTTAGTGTAAATATTTACATATCTCCGATGAAGCCTTTGCAGATGTATTCATCTATATTATTCATTCAGCAGGCTGCAATTTAATAAATTACTAAATAGCATTAGTACGTACAAATAATATATCTAATAATGTGAATATTTATATATCAGTTCCTCAACATCTAAGCACAATATCCAACCAACAAATTGTATGTAAATTTATATACAAACACAATGATGCATTACAATTTTCAGTTATTAATAAACAATCATTAAGTACAAATAAGCCTAAAACTGATACCAATTTTATACTTGTGTAAAACAAATTATTTTGTATACAATTGAAATCAAATAAATATTTGAAGAAAAAAAACTTCGCTGCTGTTATCTGCACTCAAACCCAATAGTAAACAAGGGACTGAATAAAGACGAGCTTTCAAAAGCTTTAACTGCTCGCAGACAAGAGTTAAATTATCGACGAGTGCACGTAGAGACGAGCGAGAAGATAGCCAGCTGCTGCTGCTCAATGGGATCAGTACAAAAGCGGTGCGTGAGCGAAACGGTCGTTCAATCGACTGCTAAACGGGATCACAAACAGTTGATCAGCTGAACGAGTTGTTCAAATTGAAATGAGTTAATCTGTGATTCAGTGAAAATTGACAAAACCAAAAAAGCAAAACAAATAAATATTTAGTTAGTGTTCCAGTTGAGAGTGCTCATTTTGATAATTATTTGGTATGGCTCTGAAACAGATTGCCATCTGCCTGATTTTTGGCTCAGTTTTGTGGTCAAACGTATACTCATCGACCGAATATAATCGATATTTGACGCAAATATTTCGGAAATATGGCACCGGTAACAAAATCAGCTTTGAGGTAAATTCAAAACATGCTTTGCAAAAAATAACCTCTAAAATTAATTAAATGTAAACATACGAATCGTTAGTGACACCTTTAACTTTGCCAACAACAAATAATAATAAAAAAAAAATTAGTAACATTTTGTTATATACTTAAGATTAGTGGCCATTTGTTTTGTTGCTCAACAATCGCAAAGATATCTCTACGGGTTTTCTCCACTAAATAAGCATTGTGAAAGTTAACTAAATGTTAGCACTTGTTCTGGCCAAATACTAGAAAGAAATGCTGAATTAAGTATGTATTGGGATGTTTATATTTTTAATTCCATTATAATCGAAATACTTGGAAAGCTTTTTGTGCGCACAACATTTTTCTGTCGCAATCGTCGTCTTTTAAGTCGTCTTGGCGTTAACATTGTCATAAATTTAATCAAAATCTTGACGTACTTTTATCTCTCGGGTAGCAAACACACATTGTGATATACACATTCATACATATAGACATATATGTATCATATATATACACACAGACTTATTTATGTAGTTCTGTAAATTTGAATAGTTATGATGGGGATAACAAAACGATGCGAAGAAAAAATCTGATCTATATATGATGGACCAGATCTCAAGCCCGCTACTCGGTGTGATTTGTTGATGAAATGATTGCAACATAAAATAGGTGGGATTATCAAGATAAGAGCAATTTTGATAAGCACAAGTTACTAATGGATTCTTATCGAGAGTGCTCGGTTCTTATATACCCATTTCACACATCTATAAAGTGTTGTTGAGCAAATTAAAATTTTAATTACTTTATCGTGATATGCTATATCAAAACAAGTTTATAAATTCAATTTCTCCTACTTACATTTACAACCACAAATTTTTGACTTCATATATGTTAGTCAAATATTAAATGAATGAATATAAACTTATTTTTCTTATGGTTTTTTTTTAAACAATTACAGACTTACCTTTTAAATGTAAATTTGTAAAATTGTAATAATAGAATAATAACAGGTTGAATCTGTCACTTGTGCAGTAGCCAGTATAATTATAATAAAAGTGAGGCAACATTCGCTGACCAAAACACATATGGTTGTGGATACATATATGTATGTGTTTGCTTTATGGCAATGCCAATACCCGCCATAAACTATTCAGCCTAATCCAATTGGCATTACTCATGCGTAGACGCAATACATTCACACATCGCAAATGGCAAAACTGATGCTTTTGAGCCCGCTACGCAACTGGCATATTAACGGATTGCTTGGCAGAGTTACGCGTGTCCCGGTAACCATAGTAAAATTATGGCAAGCACCTGAATTCCACATAGAATTTTGACTGAATGAAAGTAAAAACCCTGGCTTCGTTTATTTATATCTGAATTCTTGTTTTCCGTTATTGTGGGGGGGTCGATTTTATTTCAGTGACTGACTCTAAATACGAAAATTCAAAAATTATAAAAGATGTAAATCGAAAAGGTGTCGCCGTTTGCCAGACATAATTATGCATACGGAACAGAATTTCCTCCCGTCAACTCTTAATAGACGTGGCACACGCCCACATGATTGGACAGGCGCTGTCAATTCAATTAGATACGATTCCAACCCCCCAACCCATTGTTTTTTTTAAGTTTTATTTTTGCATCATTAATATGTACGTCGAAGCCGACATATTTACATGTAAATATAATTGTTGTGTTCGGTGACAAGTTTTAAATGAAGCAATTATTTCTCAGATTCCCCAGTCTGTACGTTTAACACGTGACACAGGCGCAATTCCCACTGCTAAGTAAATATTTTACCTGAGCAGAATCGGAACTCTTATCAAATTAACACAAGCTTAAAAATGTGCCAAATTTCTTAAGTGCTAATTGAATTTGTCATTGATTAATTGTGTCGAATTGCTTTTAAAGGAAAATGTATATTAAATTTCGGTTGTTGTTTGATTAGTTTAGGACCTATTTTTATAAGTTTATTATTAAAAAAATGACTAATAAAATAAGAATATATTTATTTAATTGGTATTTTCAACTTACCGCTAACAGGGTCTGGAGCATTTGATGTACAGCTTGGGACTCGGTCAAATCGAATTCGATCCCATGCACACCATAGAGGAGCACCGACCCGAGGGCTACAATAATACCAAGGCGGAAAATGCGACCAAGGCCTATCCTGGCAATGACGAAGCAATTGGCGATGTGCAACTGTCCATTCACCAGCTGGATGAGAACGTGGCCAATAAAATGGGTTCGAGTGGACGCAACCAGACCGTTGAGTTCAGGGGAATGCACGATCCAACGCATCGTCATCGCCGGGAGAGCAGTGGTAAGCAAATTACTCGTATTTAATTAGGATTTATTAAGGGATTTACGCGATACGTGGAGTTAGTATGCGAAAACAAGATCGCTTAAATGGAGTCACATATAATATATGAGTATTCCCACCATAATCAAGATGCGAGAATGGAAAAGTGCAAGGTACCCACAATAATAGGCAAACAATACCGAGTACATGGAGACTTAAACGATAATTTTAAGCTGGCCCACATGTTTGTATTTACTACTTATTATTCACATGATTCTCATACAGTGTCCGCACACAAGTAGAAAGTGTATATTTTGTTGTTTTGGGTTGATTATCTTCTTAGGAGTTGGTTCTTATCACGTATTTCTGTGAATCAAAAAAACGTGCTATGTTTACTTTATTAAGTGGCAATCAAGATAGCAGCAATCTTCTTGAAGTTATAATAATAAAAAATTATAATATTATTAAATATAATACCCTTTAGCTTAAAATTTGGCAGATAAGTTTGTCGAAAGGTATGCAAATTTGAAAGGTGCTCAAGTTTAACGTAGTCTGAATGTACATTAATAATCTCGATTCTACATCACTTGTTTAGTTAGGTTTAATTCTGTATATAATAAACGCAATTTAATTTTGTAAATATAAAAAAAGCAGCATTTATCTCAAAAGAATCTATTTTTGTAGCATCTTGTTTGTCTGCACATTAAATCCATTCATAACCCATTCCTAGGAAACCGTTTCCAGTGTGTCTTTTTGTCATTTTTTGCTTATATTATAAATAGACTGTAGTTGCTGTTAAATGTATGGTGACGATATTGCCTTCAATTGGCTACTTCAAGTGCAAGGCAAATGCAATAGTCAGTGGAGGTCCATTTAAAGCAGCTTATCAATTCAATTTCGCTCTCATTTGTATTACATAATCTAAAATTATGGAATATCTAAATGAGGATTATGCCAAGGTGAAGAACAAATTCATTTCTCAATTACAAGATCAAACACTGTTTAAACAGCTGACTTCCTTCAAGTGAAACCTTAATGAGCAAAACAAAAAAAAAATAGATATATATATAGATATTCCACAACAATCTTTGACAAACAAAAACAAACTGCTTGTACCGTTATGTGGTGCTAAATTAAATATGTACTTGTGTACATAAATGCATTGGTTTATACACAACACGTATATATCAGTCAGATATCGCTGACATTAACGGTATGCCCATAAGGCGATCTCTATTGTCACCTCGTAGTGCAAGCGTTAATAATATGGATGCGAAAATGCGAAGCTCCCCATAACTGTTAACTTTCCGAGGCGAGATTACCGTTAATTGTACAGCACACAAAGTGTAATAAATGGCAAACGGGTGTTGTCAACTAAGGCACAGTTCATAGGCATTATAACAACAACTTTTCCTTCTTCTTTGTCTTCTTACAGCTAAAATTGATGGAGCATCGTTGACCGAGGCAGCCTGTCTGTCACCCAAATCGCTGCTCGCACTGCTCGTGGATCACGAGGATCTGCATCGGAATACCCTGTACCGGCAGATAGTCGCGGCAGAGCATCACAATTCGGAGGAGGAGTACAACAAGTTCATCAACAGTGTCCTCATTACGCCCAATGCATTTATGAAACTCTGCCCAGCGCTGCTGGCTCAGATCGATAATGGCGTTTGCATGCAGCCGGCGCCGCATCCAACGAAAAAGAATCTCTACAAAAATGATAGGATTTGGAATGGTAAGTCGAATGTGGAAAGTAAAAGTGAATCTAGAAATAATTGAAAGCTTGTCCACAGCACTGATTTACGCAAGCATCTCGATGTTTGTGCTATCAGGTAAATTACATACTAAATCACTTAATTAATTAGTTAGTAATTAGTAAATTACTTTTTCAGCTTGTGGACTACTGGGAATTCTGCTTGTGCCGCTCATGAAGACGGTCGCCTATCAGGAGATCCTCAAGTTTCTTGTCGCCATTGCGGTGGGCACATTGGCTGGCGATGCTTTCATGCACCTGCTGCCACATGCCCTGTTCAAGGAGGAAAAAGATGAGCATGCCGTGGAGAACATGCGCTTGACGTCGCAGGAACGTTCACACCAGCACAGCAACGAGGCGGCATTGCTCTGTGGCAGCGCTTTCCTTGCAGCACTATTCATGTATGCTCTGGAGAATGTTATTCCAATGCTAAAGGGCGATAAGTCGGGTCATGGTCACAGCCATGGCCACAATCATGGTCATAGTCATGGTCATGGTCACGTTCACGATCACAACACAAGCGATCCGACGAAGCTACAGTCAGCACTAGAGGCGCCGCCAGCTCGTGAGCTGAATACCATGCTGCAGGAGGCAAAGTTAGATCAGAAGACACCAAATCGTCCACTGACGCCAGTTGCTTTTATGGTCATCATTGGCGATGGCTTGCACAATCTTACCGATGGTCTGGCCATCGGAGCCGCCTTTGCCAGCGATCCCGTTACGGGACTAGCCACTGCCTTTGCCGTTCTCTGCCACGAATTGCCACACGAACTGGGCGATTTTGCACTACTTCTGCAGACGGGCGTCTCAATACGGCGAGCCGTTTACATGAACATTGTCAGTTCGGTGCTGAGCTTTGTGGGCATGTCGATTGGCCTGCTGCTGGTGGGCATCGGGGATGGGGTGACGCAGTGGATCTATGCGGCGACAGCCGGCTCATTCCTATACATTGCCTTTGCTGATTTGGTGCCCACGATGAGTGTCGCCCATAATCCGGATCAGGCTCGCGATCCCAAGGGCATCCTAATTCAAATATTGGGCATTTTTCTTGGCGGTGCTATTATGTTAATCATTGCGGTTAATGAACATGATTTGGAGGGTTTGTTTAAGAGTTTTTAGTTGTCGCAGAATGTGTTCAGAATCTCAATCCAAAGTCGCAGCTGCAGCAAATGGTTGTTAATATTATTAACATCAGCTCGAGTTGTATTTGTGAATTAATTAAGTTATTAAGACTCGCCAATTGTACAGTTAAACTTTCCAAAAATGTTAAGAAATATTTTGAATTGTTGGAAAATAGTTGAATTAAAATCCAGGCAAATGTAGCGAAAACTACTTGTTCATATGCCAATAAGTATATATTGTATATAGTAAAAAATATATCTTTAACGAATTTTGTTTTTTTTACCTAAAATCAACAAAGTAATTTAATATATATATTAACGATTAAGTGCACGATTTGCAGCTCTTTCCGGCAACAGAGTTGGGATCTTTAATGTATGTGAAAACAATTACTAGAAAATAGCTTTAAATATTAAAGAACACTTTATAAATTATACTAAAATTGTTGCTTGTTTTATTCAAGATAATTGCATTTGTCGTTGTTCCTCAAAGGGTTCATTGGGCAATCGTGCCGAATTCTGCAAAAATTCATAATAATTAATTAATTATTTATATATAGAGTATTCAGCTTAAGCTCACCAATTTCTGAGAGCGTTGCTCCAGCAAGCCGTAAGCAACATGATTTAGCATAAAGCCGCTGGGCAAAGCCACGCCTTGGATGCGATAAAATGCTTCTGATGGCCCTTCATCAGTCAACTTGTGCGCTGCGGAGACCGTGCATTTACCCAGGAAACGTGTGGATGCCACCATTGGTCCACGCGAGATATCAATGTGGTCGCCCAGGCGATAAAGCGTGACTCGGCTCTGATTTTGTTGAGCAATGCTCGGCAATTGCTCGCTCTTGTAGTGTGATTCCTTGAACATTTCCTTTGCCAACTCGTGGTCGACCTCCAAGCGCTCGATTCGCAAATACTGCGCTGCCAATTTAACCATTTCTGCGGATATTGCTCGCATCTCAGCTTTGGTCGGCTGCCAGTTTTGGGCGCCGAGCACGATGTCATGCACAAAGCTGCCGGATTTAACTGAAAAAGTTAATACAGATGTTAATTGATAGATTGCTTGACCAAAGGCAGAATTAAAGCTTACTGTTTGGACTCGGAAAGCTGTGCAACTGCAGTTTCGCTTCCTCCTTAAATACTCGTTGCAGGGCAGCACCCAGCATAAAACTGCATGTACGCCAAAAGGCTCTACATAATGGACAATATTAATTAGTAATGTGTTTATTCCTAATGAAAAACACTCACTTGTTGACCACGTGTGGCTCGGACACATTAAAGTTGAGCAGCTGCAGTGTGCAGGACTCCTGCAGGGGCCGGTGCACATCCCAGGGAACACTGCCATCGAGCAGTGCCAGGGCAGCTCGTTGGCAATGTCCCTCGCTCAAGTGCTGTGCACAATTGTATGGTGTTGAGATGTGACTGTTCATCACCAGCGTCACATCCTCGGGTAGACCTAAATATCGCACTTCGATCTTATCAATGCGGCCAACGGCTTCTCGCTGTCGTCGCTGCTCATCATTGAATAGCTCATTGCGCGTGCGGATTGAAGCGCCAGCAATGTAGTTTGCTGAAATTACAATTATAATATATATATTAATACATTTTAAAATGTTATTACCTTTACTTTATTTACCAAGCAGTTTACGACACGGTACTAATCAAACAGCGGCAACATTACATAAATGTGCCGCATTTTGAATTAAAAAAGTCTGCTGTTTATCACTTACCGTTGCTTCGAAACTGCTGTAATTGCGCGAAGAAGCCCAATGATTTTGTATATAATTTGGTTGCCGCTGCCATTGCAGTTTTATCACAAGTTTTCCTTTTTTCTTTTTCCACACAAATTAGCAAGAAATTTACAGCTGTTGTGAAAGGGAATTGAAGAGCAACACGAGCAATGCTTGCATTCTGTTTCTCAACACTTGAGGCGCAATTAACAGAATAAGTAACAGCAACAAAAGTCACAGTTACCAATTCTCCATTTAATTATTTTACACACATACATAAAAATCTACTGCTAAATAAATATAAGTAAATACATTATCTCATAATACATAAACATAATAAATTTATTGACTCGATATTTGATTTTACAAATATTTACAGCTACTTGAGTAACTGTTACTTCAGGGCTCCATAAATATACAGCAGTTCGATAAATCGGTGCGATGAGCTTGCCGCAAGTTAATCGATATACAAGTCTCGATTTAATATCAACAATTCTTGCTTGTCATTTGCATTGTCATTCCGTTTCGGCTTTCGCAAAGAAGTACAAATAATATATTAAAATGACTTTGGATACCGCTCCAGAAGTACCACGCGCTGGCTTCAACTTTGACAACTGTCGACGGTAAAAAAAATCTGCGAAGGGAAAGCATTGCTTGCAATTTCTTACAATTTGTAAATTTCAGCAATGCTGCATTGTTGCAGGGCGGCTTTAAGCCACCGACAACCACAAAAACTGGCACCACCATCGTTGGAATCATTTACAAGGATGGTGTTGTATTGGGCGCCGACACTCGTGCCACCGAAGGCCCAATTGTCTCCGACAAAAACTGCGCCAAAATCCATTATCTGGCCGACAACATTTAGTTAGTGGAATTATTAATTATTACCAATGTAACTTGTATAAAATGTTAATTTAATCGTTTCTTTTGCAGCTGCTGTGGCGCTGGCACTGCTGCTGATACTGAAATGACCACGGATTTGATTTCGTCGCAACTGGAGCTGCATCGCTTGAGCACGGAGCGACAGGTGCCCGTTGTGTGTGCCAACAATATACTGAAGCAGATGCTTTTCCGTTACCAGGGTCACATTAGCGCTGCCCTTGTTTTGGGCGGTGTCGACAAATATGGTTCGCACATATATTGCATTCATCCCCATGGCAGTGCCGACAAATTGCCCTATGCCACCATGGGATCAGGTTCGCTGGCAGCTATGGCTGTCTTTGAGAGTCGCTGGAAACCCGATTTAACCGAGGAGGAGGCCAAGTTGCTGGTGCGTGATGCAATTGCTTCGGGTATCTTCAATGATCTTGGTTCGGGCTCAAACGTAGATCTGTGCGTGATCCGCAAGGATAGCACTGAGTATTTGCGCAACTTTGAGTTGGCCAACAAGAAGGGCGAACGCCAGATAAACTATGGCTTCAAGAAGGGCACCACACCCATCTTGCACACGTCAATTAAGGATTTGCAGATCACCGAACGCGTCCAGCCTGTACCCATGGAAATAGCCTAAGGCGGCGATTCGGATTAGTTTTAATGGCATTCTCATGTTTTTGGATATGGTTCGATGAACAATAAAGCATTGATTTCCCACAAAAAAACAAATGAATGAAAAGAAGGAACACATCAGGAGAATTATTGTATGCATTATATAACAATTTAAATGTAGTGAGTATTAAATTAGACTAGCTGTAAACATAGGTTGATAGGCGCTGCAAATTGAGCGCTGCTTTGGTTGGTACAATTTAAACTTAGGATTATTTACTAGCTAACCGTTTTGCCGTTTGTCTTTAATAAGTTTTGCCTTAGGAATACTTTAGCTAATATCACATCATAGAGAGGGACAATCCCTACCTGTTTAAAGGCACGCTGGGCTTGCTTCCACCTTAAACCACTAAATGTTTGTTGGCACCAAGAATTCACTTGATTTTGTAAAACCGTTTTATACTACAATCTTAAAAACTTAAATATTACGCCCAAACCATCCGGAGATGTGCCACCACTGCGCCGATCAGCCCGATAGCGAACATTGGGCATCTGCTGGGCGACAGCAAGGCCACACCATTCAGTGTGGGCTCCAGCATGTGAGACACCGTCAGGCTGGAGAGTGCCAGATTTGTGGTAATCCGTGGTGACTGTGAGCTAATCAAGGCTGAGATTTTCTCCGCCTCCGCCAAGCACACCTTCAACTGCAGCCGGGTGGTGTGGGTCGTGCGTGGCACGAGTGCCACAAAGATGCCCACCTCCATGGTGAGGAATCCGGTCAACTGGCACTCGCTGACCTGTACCAAGCGATCCAGCTCTTGCAGAATGCCATGTAGCGTCAGCAAAGAGCTCTCCTGGCCACGCAGCGCATAGAATGCTCTGTCCAACTGTTTGCGCGAGTAGATGATGCGAAAGGCGGCGACTCCACAGATCGGACAACAGGCACCGGGTGGCACAATTTGACGACAAAGTGGCGACACTGGTGCCCCGCACTGAACAGTTTGGCAGCGTCGCCCCATATCTGCGACGAGCAGTCCAACCTCGCGACAACGCCCCACATAATCCAACTGCACAAAGTCCGCCAAGGCGGCAGATCTACTGCGATAAGTGACCCCGTTCATGCCACAGACGGGCATCAACTGGTTGCCCTTGTCGTAATTGGAGCGACAAGCGCCCCAATAGGCCAACTGAGAGCTGCTCAGCAGCAGCGAACAGGGATTCGGATGTGTTTTGCCCAGCGTATCGCAGAGCTCATCTGCATGGTGACTGCCGCAGCTGGAGGAAGAAACATTGACTGCAATGGGGAGTAGACTTATATAGAAATAGCTCGGATTAATATATATACCATGCCAGCTTACCGCAAATATATTGGGGACATGGTCTTTGCATGCTGGACAAACAAATCTGACGCCTCTCCAGACACTGAGTGCCGCTTGGGCAGCTGGGATTGGCCGAGTCACTGCTCGACTGACAGGCGTTGCGGGCATTACACGCCCCATAGACGTAGTTGGCTTCCAGCAGGCCCAAGCACTTGGCGACACAGGCGGATGGATAGGTGTTGCCATTGGCGCCACACACCGGCACATAGTGTGCGGCACAGTTGCATGGCAGGCTCGTGTAGCTGGCATCGACGTAGTCGGGCAGGCGACACTGCTGCTTGGTGCAGGTTATTTCGCCCGCAAAGCAACTGCACAGATTGCACTCCAGATAGAAGGAGGAGCCGTGACGAAAGCTCCGCCCGCCCGGCAGCACACAGTGCGCATGCGTGTAGCTGGGCAAGGGCTGACACTGATCCACATTGCCACGCAGTCCACAGCGGCAGACGACATGCTCCGCGCTCAGCAATTGGCCACTGGCCAGGCCAACACCACTGCTCGGACTGCTCGTCTTGCCCACGCGAACATATGCACCAAATGGCACGATTAGATTAGAGGCCTGTCCCAGACTGCAGCCGGGAATGCAGGCGTATCCTTGACTGCCATTCCTTTGCAGGACACACAGTTCGCTGGCATTGCAGGGCTTGCGGGCACAGGGTGAATGTATTTCCAGCTCCGCTTCCTCAATCGGATCGATGCCTTTCAGGTAGGCGCTTAAGGAGATGCACGGCGTTGGCTCCTCATCCTCCGTTTGCGCTGGCGGCTGCAGTCGATCGCAGATAGCCTGTGGTCGCTGCGGCTGCCGTGTCCAGTCCAGGCACTCCTCCAGAAGCTCTGTGCAATCCTCTCGACAAATCCCATTGTAAAGGCCGACACGAGTGCACGGCTGGAGCTGAAGTGCACAGACCAGTGCCTGCCACTTATCCGGCGCACAGCGAGTCGTATTCTTGATGTATAGCTCCTGGCCCAGCACCCGTATATATCCGCGCTGCTGCAGCATCAACAGATCCTCGCGAGCCGCCGCATCATGTGCCGGCGAACAACTGCGGAAGAGTTGCGTCGGTCGATTGTTGAAGTTGCTGCAGAAGCTGAGGCCACTGCAGCCCAGCTCACATGGCGCATCGACACTCTCGATGCAGCGCCTCAGATTCAGCTCGGTCGGCTGCTCCAGGCACTCGGTATCGAAGCTGACGCGCGTCTCCCACCAGTCGTTGGTGAAGATTTGCGAGCACAGCCGACGACACTTGTGGCTAGTCGCATGCTCGCAGCACTGACGCTTGGCAGCATCGATGCCCAGCTTATTTGGCTCCCCACCATCTCCTCCATTCGATGATAGCTGAAGGCGTCGCTGGGATTGCCCACCCGCTGGCACATAGAGCTTGCGAGTCACCGTCAGAAAGCATTGCCAGAATGGCAGATGAGGCAGTGGCATGCCACAGTCAGCCTCGAGACGCGCAAATATCACATCACTGCGCTCAACTTTGCGGTGCAACCGCGATGCTTGCAACACATCGCTGCAGGTGCGTTGGCACAGCGGTTCATGGCTATACTCACAGCAAGGCAAATCTGTTGCTTAAATATAACAGTAAATGATATGTTTATTATGGATATTTCTAAGCTCACATTTATCCACGTCCAGTTGCGGTGTCATGTCCGTGTGATTGTGGATGCACTGTAGCACATCGGCATTGCGCTCCCCACATGTCTCATCCACCAAGCTGCCATCCCCATTGCTTGTGCCAGTTTCATTTGGTGGCTCAAATACTTCGCGACAGGCCTTTAATAAAAAATAGATACTTAAAATGTGTCCTTTCTATATAATTAACTATTTCTAATAGATTAACTATTCAATTAGTGCCAAAATTATTTCTTTTTTTTTTTGCTTAGTATTTTTATTTATGTTTACAAGTTTATAAATATATATTTAATGAATTTATGTACATTGCAGAAGCTGTAGATATTTTAGAAAATTACTTGCATTTATTAGCCAATAATTGAATAAATATTTATAAAATCTGTAGTTTTTTTTGTCTACAATTGGGAAATCAAAATGCATTTAGCATTTTTCGGCATTTTCTTATGAATTAAAAAAAAAATCAATTCTTTCATACATATTTCTTACATATTTTTTGATTGTAGTATAAAATATCGTAGATACCCAGAAATTGTGGAAATGTTTACTTTACTTTATTTCTAGTCGCAGCTCCATTTTTTATTATAGCTAAATTAAGTAAAGTGCTGCAAGTGTGATTATTTTTATTGTCTATTACTTGCCTGCAGACACTCCGAGGTTCGCGCCTTGCCACAGCAACTGTCTGCCGCTTCCTGGTGTTTGAAGCAGTCGTAGAGCACTTGCTCATCGCTGCGCCGACAGATATCGCTCACTTCCTGGCTAGCGGCTGCAGTTGCGCAAGCGTTCTTGCATTTGGGCAGAACGGCCATTTGACAGCAACGACGACCCGACCATGATTTACCCCTATCCACCGCTACAAAATGCAAATTAATAAAAATCTAGTTGATGACCCTTACAACTAATCCTCACCATCCAGTGTGCGGTTGACGCAGCTCCAAAACTCCAATTGATGTAGTTGACAGTATTTTTTCAATTCAGTGCGATGCTCCTCGCGTCCATTGGCCACCTCCAGTGGTGCCAACGATAACTGCAAGCAGAAGACGATATAACTACAACAAGATCAAGGCAAGAGCAAGGGCATACAACAATAACGAAACAACAAATTTCTTTCGGATCGCTTATCTGCCACAGTAATCTGAGTCCAACGATGTCTATTAAAGATACTATTCTGTTCTGTTCTGTTCTGTTCTGTTCAGTTCCCCCTCTCTCTCTCTCTCGAACTAAAAACTATTTATTTACATACAAATGCAGGCAGCAAGCTGGCCAACTTCCTTTACAAGTTTCGCTGTTGGTAATGAAGTGTCAGACAAACTCCCACACACACACATAACATACGCGACACACACTCTGCCCACATAAGTGTACATAAAAACATCCATGTCCAAGATTTCGTGCATCTTTAAATGTTGTCTGCAATCAAGATTGGCAGGCACACGGAGCAATTATTGTTCGGCTACGCCTGCCAGCCACAGCTTGGAGACAATCGGAACGAGCATTTTGTCAATAATAAAATGTGCGGAAATCGCATTTATCAGCTAGCTGGAATCTGGCATCGACTTTTCACACGTCTCTTGCCGGAGACTGAAAGATTTAAGTGTTGTCTTCAGTTTCAATTGCAGCTCTCGTTTCGATCCCATCTGATGCTGCACCCAATTGTTGGGCTGTTCTTGTTGTTGTTGGAGTTAAACCGGTCTGGGAACGAGTATTATCCTTGTAGCTGTCATTTTGTCAGTTTCAATTTGAGCAAAGATTTAATGCCTTCATTTGCATTCATAAATGAAAAACACAGCCCACTTTCTGCTGCTGTGGCCACAAACGAGAAACTGTTGCAAAAACTAATTGGTTTTTTTAGAAATTGTTATGATTACAAAGTTAAATGATGTCAGTGATTTGATTGCAGGTCGGCTAGACAGCAAACTAACCAGCCAACACACACACACACACACACACATACTTGTTAACCAATTGATTTTAAGTCAAATGCTCAAGTTTATGAATGGCTTTTGAGTGGCGAAACAGGTTGGGTTGGTTGCTTTTCCTGTAAATTACCAGTTTGTAGCTTATGCTAAATTAACATTGTAATTGGTCAGATTTCAACTATCTGTATAGCATTAACTGGCTAATCAAGCCGGGATTTGGCACACACTTAAATCTTTTTGGGGACAAGGCAACGACAAAAAAAAAACCATTCGAACGGAAGTTGCCGTCGAGCGACGTTTAAAGGTTCTTTTGAAAAACACTGAGACCTGTCATAATAATTTTCTGACTGCATCGCGCACTGCATTGCATTCTAATAATTTTATTTTAACAATAAACATTAAACTGGCGCTTGTATTTAGTATGCAACTCGTAACGATGGGCATTAAATCTACCAGGAAATGTTCGCTGCACAGTAGTTTGTCGCCTTATCTATCAGATCAGTCAGAAAGAGCGCGTGTGTGTGTGTGTGTGTGTGTAGCTGTGTGTGTGTCATAATGTATTCTATCTCGGTTTTTTCTTGTTAAGATCAGTTATCTTGTTGAACCTTTTTCACTACAAATTCATACAATGTTTATTGTGGTAAAACGATGTTTGCTACTTACGTTCTCGCATGCTGTGCGACATGAGCCAAAGACTTGATTGCAACATGTAAAAATATCTGCAATGATCAGAAAATGAGAAAGAAAAAGTCCAAATTAATCATCTTAAGTTAAATGAAATTGCATATCTGGGCTTAATGACTTGACTCAAGCATTTTGACACCACTCACAAAATGTGCGAGCTGAATAAATGCAACAGCTTCACTCAACTTGCAACATGCAAAAACGGGTTCATTAAAACCCCTGTCAAAAGTTATGACTGATGATGCACTTTGAGAAACAAAAAATGCAAAAGAAATTACATTTATTTAATTTAACAGAAAGTAAAAGTAAATGGCTTAAAGTGTACGACACAGGAAAATTGTGGTTCCTTTTCCACTCATCAAGTATTTTCAATTAATATGAAACTTATCAGATTTTTTTTTCTAAGATGTTCCTTGAAGGCACATTTTTTTATTTTTTAAAGCGATTTTAATTAGGATTTTATACATATTTTGTGTATTATAATACCCATATTTACTCCGAGTGTGAGTCTCAGTTTGTGTGCCACATTTTTGTCATGTGAATCTGAGTCGCAAAGATGAACGCTTCCTGCGAAGCCGAAAGTCGTCGTTGGCGTTTCGCTGGATGACTTTTGTTGAACCCATGGCCACAATTAGTGCGATTCAAGCCAATTGCCCATCTTATCTATGCAAATATTCGATGCTGCACATGGATTTGGTTGCAAGTGCAACTACATGTGTAGTACATAAGTATTCTGACTGATTACTTATTAAGCACTTGCCGTTTAGATGTCTTGCCTCGCATCATTAAGGCATTTCTCATTGGGTGTTGAACTTTGGCGTTGCATGCTGGTAGCCAAGCAGGCAGAAATGCAGATGACGTGCAACATGTGCGACACATGCCTCACCCTATTCAGGCAGTGACAGTCTAAAGCAATGTTGGGAAAGGGAGGAGCGGTTAGTTGGGGTTTGTGTTCAAAGAGTTTTGTTGGGTGCGTGAAAAATGTCATTTTGTCACATGCTTCTGCGGCAATCTCTCCCTTTCTCTCTCTCTCACTCTCTCTGTCTCTGCTGGTGAAGATGGGCCAGCTGCTCAAGTTCCCAAAACATCAAAAGCACCACTCATTAATTAAGTGTGCAATTGCTGTGGTGCAGGCATTTTCAATATTTCCCCATTTTTACCGTCAACCTCCTCCCGTAATTATTTTTATTTTTATTATTTTTTTTTCTTTCTTTTTTCTGTTTTTGGCATACTATCCATTTTGGCCGTCCGCATGCGACCGCTTTTAGCCATGACTAATTTTAGAGCATTTACTTTGAAGTCTTCTGAAACGTTTTCAGATTTCCATGCGCTGTTTGCAGTTGATTTTGATTCAAAATGTAAAATATATTTTCAGTAATCAAAATACGAGTGATAAGTCTCGTGACAAATTGCCTTAAGACTCTTTGCTTTAACAAGCAATGTTTTGTTTGTATATTTATATCCAAAACTAGGATATGATGCAGAGAGAAGATATACACTAAATATTTGGCAAGTATATAGGGTATATAGTTTTGGCATAAATTGTGTATATTCTCAACAGCACACACTTTTGGAAAAACGATTTAAAGACGGAATGTAATCTACAAAAAGTGAAATATGCCATTCGATGGTAAGAACACTTGTTTATCAAACGAATTTTTGCTATATATCCAGCCACAGGGTATCTGCCCGTCGAGCCGTGTTAACTCGAGCACTTTGGATTTGTTTTTTATACCCTTGTTTTATATGTATTCTACGTCGAGTGCTATTTTTATGTCATAGTTGCAAAGTTGCGCACTCTCCGCCCGTCGACACGCCCGTCTGTCACACAGTGTGGCCAATGATCTTAGTGGCTGTCAACACAACGAACCAACGAACCAAAAACGACGAACGACAAACGACAAACGGGCACCGCCAGCAGATGTAGCCTATAAATAAAGGAAATGTCTCAATAGCGGCTAATTTAGAGGAGTCTGGCATTTGTCCATTTAGTTGGGTTGTCGAGCTGCGATTTGCCGAATAATGATCTATCTGCCATAGAAAACAGCAAACTGTTTAAAATGCAAATGACACACGCATTGCCCCATCAAAGAGGGTGGGCCCATTGGATATTCAATACACCCAGCACAAATAATAATAATTTTATTATCGCGCACATCAAAACAAACAATAAAAGTGGGGAATGCGAAGAAGAAGGGACCCATGAGTTATTGGTATGCAAAGCATTTCAAATGATTGTCAATGAATAAATAATTGATAATGCCGACAACTACTGCTCCTTAGCATGCTACGCAGCAAACCATAAGAAACCCAAAGCAATGCGTATTTTTATAGAAGTAGTAGTAATACTTTGATAGTTGTGTTTGCCATTTTGCAAATGCAAGCGACAATCTGTTAAGCAGCGCCAGTGACAAATATGTGCATCCCATAAAATGCCAGTTCATTGGAAATCTAACACATTCATCACACACTCGCCATAATTCACTCAGTCTCGCGAATTAAGCGGTCCGCTTCGGAGCTGCTGTTGATTATAATAGTGTTGGTTCACGCTTGATTGTTTGGTTAAGGCTGCTTCACACACACACACATAGACAAAAGCACATATATACGTATGCTTGCGTGTATTTATGAAGAATATGCTGGCGCCAGCAGCTGGAAACAGGCGTCGCTTTAGCAGTTTAAATAAGTGTTCAACACTGTTTCAATTTAGATTCATATTCGCACACAGATAAACAAACACACATACATTTTACAGTGGTGGGTAAACAGAGCTTTGACCACTTTGACCACTTTTCAACTTGCCCAAAGGCACCGTAGCCTAACATTTATTAGCATTAGATTAAAATAAATTTTTTGCGCAATTACATAGTTGAACAGATATCGAGGCATTCTCAAGTCAGTAAATTTTCAAAGTTTTGTGTTATTGTATTATTCTCTTCCCTAATTTACAAACATATTTAAATAATAAGATTTTCAGAAGTTCTTTAAGCATTTCCTAATTAACCATTAAGCTTGTCAAGCCAATGATGCAGAAGAAATGCACAAAACAGGCAACTTGCGCCACTGTATGTTGGATATATGTATATATAGATGTAGTTGCTCATCATCAGGCACTTTCAATTAAAACATTTCATTCCCTCTCAAATTTTGCCTTTGATTAAGTGAGAAAGCGGATGAGAGCTATTCACATTTGTGAGTAAATCTAACATATCACACACATTTTGTAAAGAGATACAATATATATATATATATATATATATATATATATATATATATATATATATATCATATATTATGTATATATGTTGGTCAAATTTCATTGACCTTCTAATAGTTTGGGGCATATTCTTCTGTCGCAATCTGTTTACAAACAGATCCACCACACAAAGCAACAAGTAATCCAGACAAGTGAGTCAGTCACATAAATAATATCTCGCAGTTGCACTTACTTATCAGCAGATGCCTCTTCTGTGGTTCCGAATGGGGAATAAAGGTCAATGAGCAGTCACCCATATATACAATGGGTATTACTATATTTGCTGATAAGGCACTCGGTTGACACTTACCAGGGGGAGCGCTGTTCGCTGTGCCAGTGTGCTCCAGCGGCGTCTTTGAGCGGTCAGCAGATCCACTATTGTCTACATCGATCCAATCGTAATCGTCCTCCGTTCCCACCTCCTCCTCGTGCTCCTCATCGCTGCGTGGCTGCTGCTGACTGTCCTTGCCTCGTCGCAGCTCCGTTTTTCGCATTGCGGTTGGGGCACCATTGTTGCGTCGCCGCTCATGCAGATCTGAATCCCAGCTCGCCTCCTTCCGCTGCTCCAGTCTCAGTGCACTGGCACCGAGCGTTGAGAGTGCCGTGATGCCGACCAGCAGCCAAGAGAGGCGCATTTTCTTATATTACTTGTATTTTTCACTGACTGATAACCGTTTTTGTGCCTACAACAAGTGCATTTTGCACAGACTGGCTTATCACTCCCAGGAAACGGATATCACTGCAGAATGTCCATTTGCCTTTTGTATTCGATAGCAATTATTATGGCCAGTGACTGACGTAATTCGTTTACCGAACATTGAGATACATATTCAGTTTTGAAGTGATTTACATTGCTATTGAATAAATGGAAAATGTTGTCCATTAAATTTAATGCGATGGCAAAGTTAAGCAACAGAATTGAAATTGGAAACAAGAAATGTTGTTCAAAAGAATATATAAACGATGTCCGAGATCAAACCATACCCCCTCAACACAACAACCCCTCACATATCTATCCCTGCTGGCTGTCACACACTAATTAAGCCAATTGACCTCGTCGCAGCCGTTTGCAAGTGTTGCAAGTATAAAGTCGGAGCACTAAACGGCTTGGCGACAGCTTTCAGCGCCCATATTTTATCAAAAGAAACAAAATTTATGACAAAGACGAAATTTAAATAAATGCATAACATCAAAACAAGGACGTCAAGCTTTAGGTGGTTTAAACAAAAAAACAAAAATGGGAAAAAAAAATGTTGAAAAAAGAAAAGAAAAGACAAAGCGAGAAGCCGACAAAACTGACATACTTAGTATGTACACACGACTGCGCACTAATGATGAGGCACTGGTGCTTCAGCTCCTCCAGCGGCTGGCGGCGACACGCTTTGATGTCCTTCTAATTGCATATTTTACGGTGCAATGGAACCACCCACTTACTAACGCACAAACAGGCATGAGCACAGGCACTAACACAATCACAGATCGCATACCGCATGCCACATGCCACATGCCACATGCCGCATACCTCATGCAAGTGCATTAAGTCCTGCCGCAGAAAGGGCTCCCACTGTCTGTGTGTAAATGGAGCTATTTGTCGTTAGCTTTTACACACACACACACAAACACACACAGAGGCAGCATCAGGATGTCAGCTATGCGTTTTCCGACATAAGCTGAGATATCAAAAAAGTCGGAAGACAAAAGGGAAACCACTCAAAAACTAGACAAATATTAACTACACGCAGTGATGGCAAGCGTTGGGCGCTGGCTGAGCAGACTTTGATTTAACCCCCCAACGCATCTGTAGAACAATGCGGCGGACAAAAGGAATCTGTCACTGCGAATGGCGCCACTTCTCATCAGTTCACGCGAGGATACGCCAGTTACTCCATTGTGCCACCAGCGAGCCGCAATTCACTTCTTGCCAGGTCTTAATACACAATTCAAAGCAATGCAAATGCACCTGGCTTAGAATTTCACATTGTGTTTAAGTTTTTATTATATATTTTTGTTTTTTGTTGACATTCACAATTTCAATTCCATAACATTTTTATCTATATTTTTATTAATTGAAAATTTACCAAAATTCCGTTAATTGTACTTTGCGCTCGTTTAACAGAGAAGAGCACACACAATACACACAACACACACAACACCGGCGAGCGCGTTGGCTGACAGTCGGCGACTGAATGAACCGGCTCTTAATCTTCATGTGTGCGCCAAGCGGCAAGCACAGAGCAAATAGTCTCTGCACAGTGGTGCGTCATCGTACAAACAGGCAACACAATTTTAGTCAAGTGTTACACTTAATAATTGTGCAAGCGAATATAATATTGTTCAAAATAAAATACATATATATATATAGTGAAACTTATTAATTTATTTGACTATCAGTCTGCCTGGTGCTATGTAAGTTGGATTGTCAATTTAACAAAATTTTAAACGTAATGAAAACAAATATATAAAAAATATAAAAAACGCCATCTATTGATTCACTTGTTTTTAATTATTTGATGAGCACAGCAAAGCAGTGCAAATTTTCGTCGATAATTAGCGGAGATGTTTTCGAAATCAATTTAAGCAGTTACAGCTAACATTTCTTTTTCCAAAGCACCATCTATGGGCAGTGCGAGTTGTCGATCTTCATTGTGTTTAAAGCGCCATCTATGTAAATCTATGGCAGTTCGTTAAAGCAGTGCAATTACACTAAAAGGATCTGAGCGGGGTCTGCATTTTCGGAAACTATATTGCAGTGCAAGCTGTTGCTATAGAATAAAACGCCCTCTACGGACGAATAATTGAAAGCAATAAACACAATTTAAATTAATGTTTAGTCTTGAGCGCCATCTACGAATGCATTTTGGAAACACTAAAGCATTTAATTTTGATGAAACTTGCTGGCCATTTTCTGTCAGCCTAATTAAATGGAAGCATTGTCATTGGGTGTAAGTCTGGCACAGTTAAAAAAAAAGAAGGCCATGTAGTTGTAGTTGCCTGTAGTTGTTATAGTAGAGTGATTTAAGATTTCAGATTCGAATATTATATTTTATAAATTAAAAAAAACAAACGGAACTTTATAAATAACAATTTATGGATTCCGAGTACAAAAACGGTCAGCACGGTAAGATTTCCAAAGCAAATCAATTGATATTAACACAAAGAGTAAATTTGTAGATCACCACAATTATGTACATCAGTGCAAAAATCGGATATCCATCAATAATCGAGGCGAACTGTTGATCAAGAACACTGAAACCAAGTGGTTTGAGCGACTCCGTTCCAATATTGAGATGCCACATTCCCCCAACACTGATGACCAGATACTGGAGACAAAGCAGCAGCTGTCCGACGTGGAAAAACAGATAGAACAGGAAATCGTTAAATTACACAACTTTCGTAAATTTTTCCTAAACAAACACAAAAGTAAAAATACAACACGGGAACAGGAAACGGTGCAAGCGCCTAAAAAGCATCTGACTAGGTCACAGAAGCTATCCAGAAAGCATGCACGGATCTCGAGCGATGTGAGTCCAGATCTACCAAGACGACAGCAAGATCCGAATTGGCCTCAAAAGTTAACTAAAAAAGATTTTGCGTATTCCATTGACAAGAGTCGACGCGTTCCGGAAAGTGGTGCGAAATGTGGCTCATACGAGTCGAATTCCAATTTTATTACAACAGAAACCATCGAGGCGGAGCCCGATGTAGTCAAAGCATTGCCTGATGTGAAATATGACGCGTGTCACGGACCACATCATGCACCAGAGCAAGAGGAGACAAGTCGAATGACTGGGGGTCATGCATATGGATGCTGTGAGCATTTTTCCATGCCATATGAAGTCTATCATTATTCTCCTAAAATGCACCCTGATCAGATTCCCTGTTGCCAGTATTGTAATCGATATATCCCCGTTACATGCTCGTCCCATCCGTGCTGCTATTCGTACCCATTCATTCCGCTCGTTGAGTGCGCTAAGCCGTCCTGTAAAAGGCAGATAACTGATTTAAATACAGAGCAATTTTGTCGCGGATCTCCATTGGCTTTTATGTCCAAATCTTCCTCATCCCGACCGCAAAAGATCCCCGTTGAGAAATCCAGCTCAAAATACCCAACTAGTTATCAGAAATCACAAAATCAACACACTTCCAAAAAAGTAACTATTAAAAAACATGAAGCGAACAAAACTGATGCACAAGGATCAGCAAAGCCGAAGATAAAAAAGGAGAAAATATTTATTGACAAATATGTGGCAGCACCAAAGTTACCCACCGATTGCGACAACACAAGGAAGCAGCGTCTGTACCGTGAATACCTTATTCAATATAAGGAAGAGGAGCAAAAATCGTCCAGTAAGCGTTCAAGTCAGAATAGTTCTGTAATTAAGATCAATCCCACTTATATAAGACTGCCAACTATAAGGGAGCAAGAGAAGCAGCAAGTGTCAGTGGACGCACAATCAGCGCCCGATTCCCAGCAAGGCACGCATTTAGAAAGGAGGAGCGTACCTCAAATGACAAAGTTGGACAAGGCTCAACGTACAAGCCAAGACAAGTTCCAAACTAAAATCGATGAAGCCACAGCAAACGATCAAACAAATAAGGTAGTTAAAGAATTATTTTTACAATCACCCGTTCCAAAAGACATGAACATAAGAGTGGATATCCAATCTGGGCCAACGTCCACAAATCAATCCATAACAACTGCTTGTCTTGCTCCGGACGGGAACTCACCAACCGAAACGGCTCGAAAACAGCTAACAATTGAGGCAACAGAGAGTCTTCAAGTGACACCCAATTCTACACGACATGATAACCCCATAAAATTAGAGCAGCGAAATGCCACTCCACAATTTTCACTACATTCGCTACAACAGAAATCAGTGGATTACGAAGCATCGCCAGAGCCGGCTGTATATTGGAGGAGAAAATTGGAAAATACTCACCAGAAGCTATCTGAGTTTCGAAACAATGATAACCACATGGCCGATTGCAAAGAGGTTATACAAACTCTGCCCCAGGCAGACCTGCCTGTTGAGGAATACATCAAATATCCCCAAGTGCCAAGTGCCCAAGTTAACCTAGCTGGAAGCTCGTCAGGCTGTCATTGTGCAGGGATTGACAAGCGATGCCAAGTCGTCGAGTCAACAGTGCTCAGAAGCCAGTTGAATAGTTGCCGAGAATATCCTGAAGCCGAAAGAGAGCAAAACTATAATACACATTTTCGTAATACTCAAATCGACTATGAATACAAAATGAAAAGTCACAGCAAAATATCCTTGCATGTCCACAATCCTTTGTCAATATCAGATCCAACAGAGCAACAGACATCTAAACTTGAACTGTGCAGTAAGCTCGAAAATTTTGCTAATAAATCAACTGAGCAGCAGCCATTTAACTACATCTACGAGTCCAAATGGAGGCAAAGGATTGGTCGCACGGAGCTGGCAATAAACAGCCAACAGCCAAAATGCACCAAATTACTGAGTTTTAAAGATGAGATCGGCTACAGCGAGAAGAGCAATGCAGTTGCATGCCACACGGATTGGCAGCGAGTCACTGAAGTAGAATCGAACTTGAGAGCAGACTCTCCCCAACAGATCGCTGAGGTTGATGCATCAACAGAGTCTTTTAGTAAATCAAAGTTTCTTCTTACTTAACTTAAATAATATTTAACTATAATTTCCTTTCTCTTAATTAGTATCAAACAGCTCGGCTGAGTTTACGTGCAATGAATCCAAGACGGAGGATGATTTTTCAACATGCAACGAATCTCAAACGGAAACAGAACACAATCAAATTCCACCATTTTTTTGTTGTCCCTGCATGTGCGAAGCCTATTGGAAGCTTGCTGCCCAAGGATAAGGAACATGTGTTTCACACCTCTTTTATAATGCCTCAACATAAGTTATATTCTTGAGTTATATACTTAAACTTATATGTAAAATACAAAATTTAAGGTAATATCTAAATGTAAAATCTATATGTTAAATACGATGTACACAGTACACACATAAAATGCATAAATAAACATACTAAAAACACAATCTACAAATAGCTTATAGTGTGGTTGTTGGTGGAACTTTGGGACTAGCCTCCCTTGAGCGTGCCTGGCAAAAGCGATCCTCGGCCAGGCTCTTGCGTAACTCTCTAGCCTGCTGCTCATACTGATTGGCAAGACGCTCCTGCTGATTGCAACGCGATCGCTCTTCCTGAAGATCATTCTGTTTTGGATGAAAATGATGTAAAATTAGTGTTATGCCTTATGGTTGATTTGTGAGTTGGTGATGGTTGGAAGTTACCAATGTTGACTCGTGCAGCTCCCGTAGGCGTTCCAGTTCACGTTTGGAGCACAGCTCGGCCTCATCTTGACGTTGCTGTTCGCCGCGTATACGGCCCAGTATTTGCTCCGTTGTCTCTGTGGTCACCTGATTTAGGACAGACTTTTGTTGCAGTTCGCTGCGTAGTTTTTCACATTCTTTTTCCAGCTGCAAGTGTGTGTTTTTTTTTGTTTTTGTTTGGTTTAATAGCAAGATGCACACTGAACGTTAATCAAGTTAACTAATTACGACGATTAATTACAAATACATTTTTCTCATGTTAGTATACAAAGCGGAAGCGGCGAGTATTGTTGATATAGAACTAGCTCCATTAGTGTCCAAAGCCAAGACCAGGTCTACAAGCACAAAATCTCACCTTTTTGCGGATCTCATTTAGTTCGTTCAGCTCAGCGTTTAGCTTCTCCTTTTCAACATCCAATTTATCGCAGAGCTCTTTGCGCACATCCAGCTCGATCTTCTGCTCGCGTGCATTCTCCAACTCCCTTTCCAGGCAGCGCATAGAGGCACGAGCCGCAGTCAGTTGCATCTCCAGCTCGTCAATTGTGCATTGCCGACAGAGTATCTGGTCCTTAAGGGAGCGCACCTCACATTCCAGTTCACAGATTTGCCGCCTGTAATATATATATATATATATATATATATATGTATTTTTTTAATTTTTGAAATTGGAAATTATGCGATACTCACTTGAATTCAGTCGCTTCGAACTCCAGGCTCTGGTTATTGCCTTCGAGGACGACTTGGTCGTGTGTCAAGCTGTGATAGTGATCCAATAGCTCCTCTCGATCCTTTTCCTTAAATAAACAGTATACCTAGCAGTATTAGCATCCAACATTCAGATTTCTTATGCCTTATGGTCTAATTTCAATTGCTGTACCTTTTGCATGAGCAGATCCTCGGCCCTTTTTACTTCCTGGACGTATTTGTGGAGCTTCTGCTTCATGTCGGCCACCTGTTGCTCGGCATCCTTGAGCTTCTTTAGCAGTGTCTTCACCTCCACTTGGGCATCACTTAATTTGTCCGTTAGTCGTCTATTGAGTCACAATCAAATCAAATTACATTTTAGCACTAATGTTTCTAAAAAAAAAACTAGTTGATGATCAAGCAGCAAACAAAAACTGAGCACTTTATTTGGCTTATGCAATTGCCGGAGTGTCTGGTGTCTGCTGTAAGAGTTGCACATATCACATTTATATGTACTCACCCATTTTCCGCAATTGCCGCATCGCGACTAGCTTTGAGTGCCACAATCTGTTGCCGCATTGTTTTGCTTTCCGCTGAGGTTTCATTCAATTCTGAGTCGCGTTGACGGGTTCTTGTGGTCAGTTTGCTATAACAGACACAAAACAAACTTTGACTTTAGGATAATTTGTATTTAACACACAGCATACACAGTTGTTTGTGTGTGTGTGTTGCGTTCATGGTCAAATCGGAGTCAGGTCAAATGACTTAAGCAACAAACTTGCTCACAATGAATTGTGTCGGATTATGTTATGCCTAATGCTATCTGTCCGCTCTTTTGCCACATTCACAAGCTAGGCACGTCCACACACATATCCGCAATTCATATTGAAAACTCAAGAACAAAGCGCGGCCCTGTTCAGCGGCATAATATATATATATATATATATATATATATATATATATATATGTTCAGCAGACTTACTTGACCGGGCATGTACAAAGCCAACGACCATCAACGTCAATCATTAATAGCTCAGCTACTAAAGCTCAAATATGCCTGCAAAGAACCTTACAAACTAAACTCAGCTTAAAAAAAAAGCAAAGAAAAAAAAGAAAAACCGAATTGATGTGTGAGGAAGTGCAAAGATATTCATTTTTAGTTTCAATACAAGAGCGACAACTCTTGCCAAGAGAGAGGAAAATTGAGAGAGAGAGCGCAAGAGTGGTCTGCTTGCCCTGCCCGGCCTAAGCGCTGGCCGCAGTCACAGAGTCACGCACAGACGTATTTTACCTGCGCAGCCGAATGGTCGCGTTGTGTGTTTTGTGTTCTGCTGCTGTTCGCTAAATGTGTGTGGTGAATTTTTGGCATTGGAGAATCGGAATCGAATTCAAATCGTCTCGTGTGTGATATCGTCTGATTACAGTTAATAAACATCAAATCAAATATACACAACCAACAGAGCCCCGAGGTGAGCAACGCGTGTGTTAATACGATACGAAAATTAGCAAAAGGTGCCACAAAATACACACACTCACACACACACACTCAAGAGACTCGAGAGAATGACTTAAGAATGGAATAGGATTTGCAGAAGGTTTTTTTAAGCTGTTGTGTCTCCTCTTGTGTAGTTTTAGCGTCATGTTCTTTGCGACTAAATCAAAGAGAATAAATATGGGCAATAGGAAACCTGTTGCTGTTAGCCAGCGGCTGTTGTTACGACAGTCGTCGCCACCAAAACAAGTCAAGTCAAAACAACGCAAGCTGCGGTTAGCCTAATGCATTATTTATAGCCATGGCAGCAGCAGCAGCAGCTGTTTGGTTGCCTGTTGTTTGCTGTTTGTTTGCCTCAGGCTTCCACTGAGACCAACTGTTGTGGAAAAGTGGGGAATTAGTGCAAAGTGTTGCACGTTTTTCCAAGCATCGCTTGGCTGACTTCTGCCGCCGCCAGTTTCGTCAGCCCAACCGATTATATAAAGGCGCCATATCGATTATACAAATGCCAAAATAAAGAGCCATTTCGGCTTCCGAACAGAAGATTTCTGCAACGTGACCGCAGCAGCAAAAGAAGTCAAGATAAATGCGTATTTAGGTCATGGTTAACAGCACACAGCCGCTTACTGGTTTTTTTCCTTTTTGCTTTTCTTTTTCTTGTTGTGGTTTTGGTTTGCTTTATTTTAATTTATCGCTAAAAACCGTACAAAAACAAAAACAAAAAATAAAAAAAACCGATGGCCTGCAAAGTTGGCTAATTTAAATTGGAGCCGTTTTGGTGTTCGCACAAATTACGTTGCGGTGCGAATGAAAGACCATTTTGTGGCGGGGCGGCGGTGGCAACAGACAGGCAGCGTCAAGTATTCTGCTCCAGCGAAAAACTTAATTTGTAAAATGACCAACTCACACAATAGAAAATCCATCAATCATGCGTTTAAATGAATGACTAAACGAGATTCGAAGCAGGTTTTTTTGTTCCCCCTTTAAATTGGCGCCAGCGTTACGAGAGTAAAAGTGAACAGTAGCCAAATTAATTCAGTGCACAATTGACTGCCTTTGGTTTGGCTTTTCTTACAGCAGGAGTCGGTTGCAAGATGCGAGTGAATCGTCGAAAGTTGCTGGTCTGCTGGGCAGCCATTCAGGCGGGCAGCAGCATCCTCACCTGCCTGCTACTTTTGCTGACACAACAACAGGCGTTGGCCGGCATTGTGCCGCCGCCATGGAGTGATCCCGCCAAGAATCCATGCGCCAGCATGGCCGGCGGCTGGCAATTACTTTACTGGACGCCATTGAAGAAATGCTTTAAGATCTTCACCCTCGGCTATCCATGTCCAGAGACGATGGAGCTAAGTCCCACACCGGTGAGCGCTAAGCGTAAGGATTTGCCCGCCGCCGAATGCCGCTGTCCACCAGGCACGGCGCTCAGTGCCGTCAGCAATGCTTGCCACAAGCTGTACGAGCGTGGTCCGTGTGCGCGTGGCGAGTACTTTCAGCCCATACCAGATCAGGCCAAACGGTAGACATTCTCCTTGTAATGTAATTTATTACGATTTAATGTTCACATTTTTCTTAGAGCCGACAATCGCTGGGGCAGCTGCAAGCGACCGCTGCAGTGCAGCGATGGAATGCTGTTCTGGCCGAACGATGGCAAGTGCTACCCGCAACACTCGAAGGGACCATGCATTCGGGGCAAGTTGCTAGCACGCAACGAGGACGAGCTGGCCGAATGCCGCTGCGAGGATCAGGGCGAGCTGCGCCCCTACTACTATGCGGCAGAGGAATCGTGCTACGAGCACTACACAATTGGACCCTGTTCAACGCCCGGTCACATCTTTTTGCCTGGCGGTCGCTGTGATTGCCAGCGGCATCTGCCCCACTATTATGCCCCACATCAGATGTGCTACGAGCTGGGTAAGATGGGACAAATCATACTCAAAACTTAAATAACATTTTTATCGATTGCAGACACACCCGGTCCCTGTCCACCTGGTCACGTTTTTCGCATACCCGACGATGTGGACACGAATCAGGAGCACAACGCGCTGAGCAGCTTCTCGCCACGCGGCAAGTGCCTGTGCAAGGAGGGCTATGTACCCTGGAACGATGGTCTTTGCTATCGCCTCTACACACGCGGTCCCTGTGCGGCCAACGAGTTTCTGGTCAATGGCACAGCGTGTATAAGCAATTTTTGTGGCAAGAACCGGCTCTATTTTCCAGCTGAGGATTCGTGCTACAGAATTGGGTCACAGGGACCCTGCTCGCTGCACCAAGTGGTGGTGTTTGACTTTACGGCCAGACCATCGCTAGATGGCATCTCTTACAATGGCATGTGTGGCTGTGCGGGCGTCATCACCAATCTGGATCAGCAATGCTCAGCGAGCAGTGACCAGGAGAAGAGCATTTGCGAGTCAACGCCTGGCATGGTCGAGATGAGTGGCCAGTGCCACAAACTGTACACGCGAGGTCCATGCGGTGCTGGCCAGTGGCTGGAGCCGTTGAAGACACAGCAAAGCAATGGCAGCAATCCGCTCTTGAGCTATGCCAGCCGGGCAAAGTGTGTCTGCCGGCCGGGTTATACGCCAGCCGAGACGGATCACGGCGGAACGCACAACTGCAGTGCACCCAGCGTAAGCCTGGCGAGGTATTTAACCATCGAGCGACTCAACTCGAGATACAACCCACTTTCGTCCCCGGCAATTGTGCTCCTTTAAATTCTATCCACTAAATCGAACGGAAGCTATTACTATGATTTCAATATAACCCCATCCTCAGCGCTTGTCTTCTTCTATCTATTCCTCTCTCAGTCTCTGGCCTGGAGATGTGCATGCTTTACGTTGACATGGTCTTAGATCAATCGATTTAATCGTTTTGTTTGCTTTTAGGTGGTTCTTAGATATATTTGGCTAAGGACGCCAAGATGGGAGATTGTGCCATGAATGTATTACACCAGCAAATGTAGAAATGTTTAAGTGAACTGTAGATAATATGAATAAATGTGTGTTTTTGTGTAAAATCTCAATTTTAACTATATATCAGGAAATATACATTAGGACTTACCCCACTTGGGACTCGAGCTCTTTGATTGTTTGCTCCATTGCATCGCGCTTCTCTTTATAATCTTTGATTTCATACTCCAATTTATAGAGACGCTCCGTTTTGTTATCCAATTGATGCTGTCAAATAATTCAATAATCAAGGAACACTTCGAACGATCCGTACTAACAATCCTTGCACTTACCAGCAGTGTATTCTTCTCGTGCTCCAAGCCAATGAATGTCTGACGAAGTGCTCCTATTTCCGTACGCAATTGTGTGACCTCATTACGATTTGTTTCGCGACTAGAGTCCAAGGTGGTGGCACGTACATCAGCCTGCCGCAGCTGGCGTTCCGCCAGCAGCAACTTGCTCTGATAGTCGGCCACAATGCGTTCATTCTGCTCATTAATCAAGCTGTAATAAGTAGACAATTAGGTTTATGTTGAACTTTAAACGGCTGCAAGAAACTAACGTTATTTGATCATTTTCTCTCCTCACAGTTTCCAACTCCGCCTGCAGCGTGACCAGGCGCTGTTTTAGTTGAGCAACATCCTCCTTGAGGAGCACATTGTGCGTTTCGGCGGGAAAGCGTGCCGTGTTCAAGTCCCGATTATCTCGGTCCAGCTGACGGATGCGATCCTGCAAGTGTTCGTTGCGTAGACGCAACGTTTGTAGCTCCTCGGCATGCAATTGGACACTGCTCAGCTGCTTCTCACGCAGTGTGTCCCGTTCGCAACGTATCCGTTCGAGCTCAGTGCGAGCACAGTCGCGTTCACGTTCCACACGTCCAATGGCAGCCTGGACGCAATCGCTGCGTGCACTGTTGGTATTCGAGCTGCACGCTGTCGGCGGTGGCAGGCTATCACAGTGAATACCCTTGCGAGGCGACAAGTCCAACCTAACCACCGAGGTCAGACATAGTTCGGAGCGCAGTGCGTGCAGCTCGTCATCCTTGGACTTGATTTGGGCATGCAGGAATGCTATCTCAGAGTCTGAGCCCGATTTGCTCATCAGGCGTAGATACTCCTTTTGGAAGAAATCCCGCTCTGACTTCAGTCTGATTTTCTCTTCATCAAGTGTCACGTGGCTTTGTTGCTGCTGTTCCCGCTGCTCTTTCTGCAGCGCCGTCAGCTTGGTTTCCAGTTTGAGCAGCTTCTTTTTAAGCTTTTCGTTGAGCGCCTGCAACTCCTCCTCGCGGCGGGTAAGCAGATTGAGCTTTTCGTTTAGCATACGCTTGTCACTGGGCACGGTGGCTGCGGATGGCACAGATCCAGCGCCCTTACGTTGCTTCAATTGTTTCAGTTCGTTTTGCAGCTGCTGCAGCTCCGAGTCGCGGACGTCTATCTCGGAATTGGCCTGTTGCTCCACCAGCAGAGCTGCTTCTTTCAGCTCGTCCAGATGCGTTTGCAACATTTGTTTGTCCTCCTCGATGCGTAGCGCACGCTGCATCGCGTCGTGCATCTTATCCTGATAATCGCGTGCCTGAGCCATAAGTTCACTCTTTTCGCGCTGCAAGAGATCAATGTCCTGCGAGAGCGCGCCCACCTCCTTGTAGCAACAGTCTTTCGCCAATGCAGCAGGTGGACGCCCGCCCGAGAGCATATCGTTTAAACGCCGAATCTCTCGATTTCTCGCCTCCACTTTACGCTTATAGAACTCCAGCTGCTCGCCTGCACTCACGAGCTCATTTTGCAGCCTGTCGAGCTCGTCGGGCCCACTCGTCTGGGTGACTGTGACGCCGTCCTTTGTTGTAGTTGTGGTCTTTTGGACAACGCCTGCATTACACTTTGTGCATTTTAAAGCACAGTTCGTGGCACTTCCCAAACTACCCACAGCAGGCAACGCATCGCCAGAGCGTACAGTCGTTATGAATGGCTTCTTGCCTGCAAGCATTTGCATACAATAAGAAAATAGAAGCATTCAGTTGTGGTCAGCTCACCCGGCCTAAATGTTCCAAGTTGTGTTCGCTTGGCCGAAGTTGCGGCTGTCATTATTTGCTTGGAAAGAAACGAATCCAGTTGACTTTGCAATTGCACAGTGTGGCTCTGCAAATGTTCCTTATCTATATGCAGGCTGCGTATTCGACGATCCGACTCTATAACAATACAAATATACATTTTGGCCACAACTTTAAGCAACTAACAAACATACCACAGAGTCGCAACTCGAAACCCTCGCGTTCTTTTAAAAACTGCAAATGCAACTCGTTGCACTCGGCAAGGAGACGCGAGTTGTCGCACTTATAGGGCTCAACACCCAGATCCCAACAAGTTTTTTCCTAGAAAAATGTTTATGTTACATATGGTTTTAGCTGCATCAGGCCAAGATGGTCACTTACTTCCAGGAGATCAGCAACCTGCCTTTTTGTATCACGCAGGCATTCTGTTGTTTTTATCAAATCGCCAAAGACAGCACCAACCAGCGGAATTGCCAGTACAGGCAATGTCTGGTTGAAGCCCATCACATCCAGCTTTGTGCGTAGATCCTTAAAATCACACTCGTTCATGTTCATCTTGAAATTTTATTATTTTTATTTACTGCACGAAACCGCGCGTTGTTTTCTTCTTAAAATAATTTATAAGTATTCGATTTATGTTCGATTAATTTGTGGTGATTAAGCGATAAGCGGTGGTGGTCGGCAGATATCGAACCAACTTTAAATTCTATTTAAACTGTTCTGTTGTGATATGTTGACATAAAATGCGTTACACATAAAATATTGATACTACTTGAAACGTGATAAATAAATAACCTAAATAAATTCGATATTGCTTATATATAAGTACACAATATCCATAATGTCTCTTATACAAATTGTGTCCCTTTTCCACCCTTTACAGCACTTAATTTCATTTATCGATAAAAGGATATTTACTTGCATAGAAACTCAACACAGGCGTAATTCAGTTACATTCAAACTTACTCAACAACGAAACATTGAAAATTCTTGAACATAAATGGTGCATCATCGTCTGATATAAAATTGCGTTCTGGTTTTTCCGACCCAAACGGGTTTGTGGTGGGGGGCAAAACGACGTTTAAATGCCGATTAGACTGATTAAGGAAATGGCTTAAATCCAATGGGGCTTCGTATTTCGTATATGATGTAACTACAATGGGGCAATTGTGATTCAAGGATGCCTGCATTGTCTCTGGCCAAGTGTCCTCCAATGCATAGCCCGTGGCACGATAAAGTCCGGCATTAAAGAAGCAAACTTTCAATGCAGATAATAAGTCAATAGAAGAATTTCTTGAGGTTAAATAAATGTGCATAATATTTACCTAAATCTGGACTTTGAAAACCGGGTGCCAAACAATAATCATGATAAAGTCGATTCTCAAAATGATATTGCACGGCGCGTTGGGCCTTGCGACACAAACGACAACATCTGTAGGCGAAAGACAGTTGTTAATTTTGCTAATTTATATATAATAAGAAATTATAGTGAAAGAGCCCGACCTTATCTTCGATAGCTGATCCAAGGAAATGTTGTTGGTGTTCAGTTCTGGTCCAACAAAGACGACATTTAACTTTCTGACCGCTGGCAATATGTGCAGCAAGAAAATCTCCCATTTTTGAAAGACATCCACTTCAAATTCCATTTCTGCACCAATCAAATGGATGGTCAGCTCCTTGGATCGCAAACGATCGCAAAGTTTTAAGGCAAAAAACGCCGTCAATGGTCCCGTGGATATCTGAGTAAGTGCAGCAAACTCGCATTCATCGGTCACATCTTTGTATTTTAGGATTTACACATAAGTAGAAATATTGTCTAGGAATAGTTAAATGCAACAACTTACTGCAATTCAACTTGTTAAAGATTTGCCGGGTATTGGAGCAGCAAATGGGTAAGTCTCTCAACACCTTATCGGGTAACGGTGGTTCCAGGCGTCCAAATTTCGCCTGGAACACAACAAATGCTTTGAAGAGGCTATATGCGCCACACCATCCACGATGGGAATCGCTCAGATGATTCGGTTTATCCTTGCAGTAGGCAACCTCACCGCAACGCACACACGCTGCCAGTTTCTTGAGTCTGTGCTCCCGGCACTTGGCCTCGCCACAGACGAAGGGAAAGAGCAACACCTCCTGCTCCGTGGCTGTCAGAGTTCGATTTACGAGCTGCTCCACTTGGCGAATGCTCACAATGCGATACGAGCGAAACTGTTCCCCACTAAAGTCGCCGCACTTGTAGAATATGTCATAGCCTGTCAAAAGAAAAGTAAGCAAAATATTTATAGGCATTTAAAATTGTTAATTTGTTGCTTCTGGTAGTGCCATAAATAATAAATTATGCACCTACCATTCCGTTCGACCAGCTGGCGCAGCCCGTGGCACAGCTGGCGATGCTCCTGATCCTCCCGCATGTGTAGTGTGCTGCAATAGTGGACCAGGGTGCAACGCGTGCATTGAAGCATTTGCCGGTTGCACAAGTCCGCTTTGCAATGCTGCAAATGCCAATGGTTTTATTTTAGAATGGTTCACGGGATTAATGATCACCAATGCAGCACAGCAGCAGCAGCACACACAACTCACATTGCACAGCGATGCCATGAAATATTGTCGGGGCCTGTAGATGTACTCAATGTATTCGGCCTCCTCGTCGGACGACTCCGAGTCGATTAAGGGTGACATGCTCAACATTTTACCCAGCTGACTGAATAAAGCATCCGTTGGCATCTCACCTGAACCTATGCACAGTCATTTGGATTAGTGTGTGTATGCCACAATTATATAACTGACTTTGTTGCACCTTTTTGCAGCTTGTTGCCAATGCATTTGAGGAACGCATTTAATTCATCACTTTTGCCATCGTTTGGTGTTTTGGGCGGTGGTGGCGTTGCTACTCTGCGTACAGTCGTCACATTCTTTGAGCTTGATGGCAATTCTGACGAACCACTACTACTACTACTACTACCATCACCACTATTTTTTGTTTTGGCCAACAATTTCTTGCGAATTATGCTCTGTATAATGGAGATTGCATTGTTGTTTGACTTAGTCGTGGTCTCAATTTTAGACGTGTCGCACACGGCTGCTGGAATATCCTGGACATCCTGCTGGCCACTCTCCTCGCTTCGGTTACATTTGTTTCTGGGTCGATTACGTGCCCGCGTCTTTTTCTTGTGGCTGGCGTGCATTTCCGATCCGCTCCTTTTGACGTCTGTCTTTGCGCGCAGAATGTGCTCATTTGAATGAGAAACAATGCAAGTCCGCTCAATGCAATGCAAATGCTATGCACACCGAGATAATTAGCTAGTACAATTGTGCAGCAGCAGAAGCAGCAGGCACCCATACTCATCTATTTGTGGACTTGGCTAGCACAGACTCTGTGCGACAGCAACAACAACAACTACGTCAAGTCAAGGCTTCGTTAAGTTTTATCATTAGCGTTTGATAAATTTCTGCGTTCGAGCAGAACAAGAACGAATTTGTTGGCTGCACGCTATGCAAAAGACCACAATGCAATTTTTAATTTGTACTCAGCATACATGTGCCGATCTATGTCTGTACTACATATACACACACATATACATACACACACACACATATGTATATATATTTATATATATATATTTGAGCTTTCTCTTGTGTACAATTTCATACTCATTTTAAATTGAAAAAGCATACTAAAAATTATTTTGTCAAGTGGCATTCTTTATATAGTTAGGTAAACACAAGTAGAACTGCTTAAGCGCTCAGCTCATCAGCTATTTTATATTACATATTTATATACTTATTAAATCTGTTCGATATCCACATATTTATCGGATCAACTTGATCAAGAATGTATATACTACTTAAGTTTGGTGAGGATTCAATCTGCCTTTTTAGACATATAGACATATACAACTTTATTAGGCGTTGTTTTTTATACATTTTACATGGGGCATAATATAACCGTTTAATGCAGAATATTGCATAAAATATATTTATTGATTAAATTTATTTATTTTCAAGTCCGAACCGGTTCAGATGATTTTATTTCTTATTCTTAAACTCCGATATGATTTCGAATCCTAACTGAATTTTAACATATATCAGATTATCAAAATAAAAAACTTACTTCAATTTATTATTTTAAGATTTTTATTAAATTCAATTAACAGATCTAATAATTGACAGAATATCTAAAATATTGTTAAGTATTTGTGTACTTCTAAGTATTTCTCAAACTTGATACCTAACTTGAAATTGCCATTACAAATTTATAACTAATTTATTATATATTTTGAATTTATAAGAAATGAATAAATGTCAAATGGCAAACTTTCATTTACGAATTTTGAATTCCATTTCACAGTTTCAAAAACCCAATGTTTTGCATTCTTTTTAACTTTTGGGTTTGTTTTACATAGATAATTTCAAAGATACATTTTACAAAATCTATTTAGAAATAATCCATTTTGCTTACATTCAAAAACAAAAAAACCAAATTAGTTTTGCAATTGTTGAAAATGATAATGAAAATCCATTAATATTATTCGATTGCAAATAAAAAATCTATTAATCGATTGATTAACTACCTCCGCAAGCTCCACGTTCGTCTTCGCTGACGGAGTCCAAAGCAGACTTACTGCTATCTAAGCCATTCCCATTGACAAGGCCATTGTTGGCTGGTTTACATTGAACATCCAATTTTTGAGTTTTAAGGGATTGGAAACTGTGTGTCAGACTTTGGACAGTTTCGTCCTCTTCCGACGACGCATCAGACATTTGACGAGGCGACAGATTGCAGCCTCGGTCTATGTAGGATTTTAATTTGCCCATAGAAGCCAAGATGAGACCTAGAAACGGCGGCGAGGGCTTCAATGGTCGCGACAAGTACTCGGGATGATATTGCGTACCAACAAAATATGGATGATCCTTCAGCTCAATTATCTCCATACGATTTCTATCCTCATCGGTGCCCACAAAGACCATGCCATGTTTTTCCAGTTGCCATACATATTTTGGATTCACCTCGAACCGATGCCGATGTCGCTCTTCGACCGTCTTCGGATTACCATAAAGCTGTCGAATTTTGCTGGTTTTATCGGCAAATATGGTTGTGCGCTTGCCCAAACGCATTGTGCCGCCGAGATTGCCATTGTTATGCTCCGGCATATCGATAACCACCGGATTGCTTGCATCGAGCTTAATTTCTGTGCTGTTGGCATCCTCGAGCTTAAGCACATTCCTCGCAAACTCAATCACCGCCGCCTGCAGACCCAGACAAATGCCCAAAAATGGTTTGCCCTTCTCCCGGGCCCACTGGCAGGCGCGGATCTTGCCTTCTATGCCACGCCAACCGAAACCACCGGGCACCAGAATACCATCACAGTCGCATAGCTTCTGCCACTCCTTGTGATACTTGGATGGCTCCTGCTGTTGTGTCTCCTGCTCCAGCAGACACGAGTCGATGAGGACCACGTTCGATTTACGATTCACAGCCAATGCCGCATGCTCCACAGCTTTCACCACGGATGCGTACGAATCCGCAAACTTGGTATACTTGCCGACGATGGCAATGCTGACCTCGTTGCGCACAGTCTCCGTTCGCCTGGCCAAATCTCGCCAAGGTTGCATGTTCCTGCCCGAAAGCAAATTGAAAATTAGAAGAGCTTTAAAGAATTATGCAATCGACTTGACCTACTTGGAACGCTTGCTCAGATCGATGTTCAATTGGAGACGCTCATTGAGGAACTCAATAACGCCATTCTGTTCCATTACCAGTGGCACATGATATATGGAGTTAAGATCATGGATGCATATCACTTGATCCGGATCCACATGACAGAAGTTACTGATCTTCTCTTTGACCTCCAAGCCGATGGGCTTCTCGGAGCGACAGACAATCAGATCGGGGCTCAAGCCACAGCCGCGCAGCTCACGCACCGAACTCTGTGTGGGTTTTGTTTTTGGCTCACCAGTGGCCTTGGGCAGCGGCACCAGGGACACATGGGCCAAGCAGAAATTCTCACGTTTTACACGAAATTGAAACTGGCGAAAGGCCTCGACAAAGGGCATGCCCTCAATATCACCAATTGTCCCACCAAGCTCAATGATGCACACCTGCGGTTTGGATGAGCCCTGGAAATGAGTTTGGGCGACTCTCTCCACCCATTCCTGTATGGCATCTGTTATATGCGGCACAACTAAAAAATGAAATAATTAAGTTAACAACAAAAACAAATTTCGAAAGATGCGATCACAAAACTTACCCTGCACCGTTTTTCCGAGATAATCGCCTCGGCGCTCCTTCTCAATGACCAGACTGTAAATCTTGCCCGTTGTTATGTTGTTGTCCCGATGCAGCGTAATGTCCAGAAAGCGCTCGTAATTGCCCAGATCCAGATCAACTTCGGCCCCATCGTCCAGCACAAAAACCTCACCTGCGAAAAAGAGTAAATATTAAATTAATATAATAATCAAATATGAATAGAATTTTATTCCCCAATTAAAAACTACGCAGAGAATTATTATTTATAGTTTTTCCTTTTTATTATTCTTAATTGCAGATCTTTGTGCTTAAACTAAATGGCGAGCACCAACAGCCACCAATTTGTGGTTGGTGGTGCAAGTGGTGGCAACGCTCAACTAGAAATGGATAAAGTTGCATGGCATAGTTATAACTATGGATTAGATTTAATAATCTTACATATCTAACTAGTTACAGGATACGGGAGGATGTCTATTTACAGTCTTCATTTGGAATGGGGGGTGGGGGAGCGAGACTACTACTTGGACTCTTCGAGATCCTCCTTGTATAGCTCCTTGAAGATGAGTTTCTGGATTTTGGTGCGAATGCGTAGCTTTTGTGCAGCCGTCAGCTGTTTCATGTACGGATGTAGACTGAGCAGGTAGTGATAATCATCATCCTCCGGCACCAGCGGCGCCCCATCCATCGTTGAGGAACCATTGAAATTGCTGTCCTCGGAGAGACGAGGCCGCTTCAACTTTAGCGCCGGAATCAAACCATTCGTATACGAGTGTTGCGTAAAATTCAAATGTTCGCTGCCGTTGCCTCCACCACTGACTGCACCCGCACCGAAGTCCTCCTTCGCTGCGGCCGTATGATGAGCAACGGTCTGGGTGGGCAGCGGATGATGCGCCTTGTTGTAGAGCGGGGGCGGGGACACGGAACGCATGGCGCCCGCATTGCTCGATGTGCTGGATGTGGTGGTCGCTGGCGCTAACACTGTGCTCGCAGACGCCAGCTGCGCAGCCGTGACAAGAGCACTATGCATTGTGGTCGTCGTGGTTACCACCGGCGGCGGGGAGCAGTGCGCTGGAGCGGCGGGTGTTTCGGACTGGTTGCCAAGAAGTGCTGCAGCAGCAGCTGCTGCTGCGGATGCAAGCGGCGTTGTCGTTGATTTTGTGCTCAGGTCCTGCGCCTCCCGCTCTAATTCTAATTCCATGAGCTGGGCACGCAACAGACCCGCCTTGAGCAGTGCGTGCTGATGGGAGGCGGCAAATGCCTCATCCTGTGCTTCCAGTGCGCCCATGGCCAGCGGCGTGGTGCTCACTTGAGTCTGTTGATGCGCTGCCGGTGGTGTGGGCAGTATACTATCAACGCTGGCATCGCTGACATCGCCAACAGCATCGCCGCCGCCATCGATGTCATCCTCGTCGAAATCCTCGTCGCTGTCCTGCAAGCGCCTTATCAGACCGTTGGTGAGATCCGGCTCCACCACTGTCTTCTCGCAATCCTCGCTCTGCTGGTTGAAATAATACGACTGATCCTGCTCATTTTTGGGCAGACGATGACGCATGTGATCCGCTGCAGAAATACAAATTATCATCAGAGATAACAATTGAGTGAGAGAGAGCGAAAGAGAGAGATTTCTCACTTAGAAAGAGCAGGGCATAATAGTGCAGCCACTTGGACTCGAATGTGGCGGGATCCAACAGAAAATCACCGTTATCTGCGCGCGGAATCCGCTTGTATTCTACCCGAAAGTTGTCCCTTAATCCCTTCCACTTGGCCTTGAGCACGATTTCTGCCGGGAAGAGAGAGAGTGAGAGTAAGACAACACAGAAAATAGAATCTCATATCACGTGCTACGCTCATCGAATAAGTTACTCAATAGGCACAACTCTTCTCTCTCTCTCTCTCTCTTTCTTCTTGCACATTTCAAAAGTTTATCTCTCTGCTGCTCTCCCTCTCCATTTTCGTTGTGTGCGAGCGTAGCTCGAAGAGTTTTCCGAAAAGTTGTGCCTTTGGAGTTGCGCTTGCTCAATGATTGTAGATTGCATTTGTTACTTACTTGGTAGCTTGTGTGTGCCACTCAGCTCGTCCCACATTTGTTCGAGGAAGGCCTTGTTGCAGTGAAAATTGCGATTCCATATCGCCGGCCTCTCCTCGATGTCGTGTATAAATTGCTCCACATTTAGAACAATTGTTGATTTTTTTGGCGCCATTTTAGTGGCCCTATTTTCTTTTGCTTTTGCTTTTGCCTTTGCGCCGTTTTAGGTTTTGTCACACACACACATGCGCGTGCTGGGCTGACCACCGTTGACTGAATAACGAAGAATGTAATTGCAAATTCAAAACATCGCTCACCGTCACAAAAACACAGACAAACGCATACAAATAGAGCACTCTCCCACAAACATACACACACCAACACATATCAGCCTATGGGGAGAGTGAGAGTTGCTAAGCCAGACTTCACTAGACTACGTAAGCTTTAACTGTTGTGCTTGAACACGTGTTTTTGTACAGCGTGTGCTTTTTTGTGCACGCGACGATTGCGCGAGAGAAAAGCTCATTCACTGTTTGCATGCATTTGATCATCAAAGCTCAGACTCATTAATAAAACGGCCACATTTACGTTACACTTATCGGCTTATCTCATTGATAAATAAAAATAAAAAATCTTGAATGAATGAATGATTTGTGTTTTGTTTTGCAATCGGCTCTTAATCACATAACACGAGACTAAATTTCTACGTATGGAAGCTACTATCAATAATCAAAACAATTAAAATAATAATTGCTGTCTTCTTGTTCGTACGAATTTTAAAAGAAATTAATGCACTTTCGATTTGCAATATATTAATTGTTGCAGGTGTTTGGGTTTCCACAAATGAGAACGCGGCCAAATGCCATTATAATTATTATTGGGTGGCCACTGACCAGGCACCAGGTTGGGTTTGGTTTGACACCCAAACCAAAAGCGCAGCTGGAGGTAAACTGGCAATGCCAAGAGCTTTTGTGTGTGCGTTAACTGTTTGTGTGTGTGTGTTTTTGAAGTGTATATGTAAATGGCACATCAACAACGACGAGCACAGTCCAACTCAACTCGAACACAAAAACAACAACGACACAATAACTTCATTAAGATTCCGTGGCCTGCCATCCATTGCTGCTGCAGCCAGTTTCAGTTTTGCTGTTGCTGCTGCTGCTTTGGCGTGCCAGCGAATTTTTACAGCAGATGTAGCAGACGGCTTTTCTACTCCACTCCTGTGCCTCCCTCCCTCTCTCTCTTTCTCGCTCTCTCAGCCCCATCAAGTTCGTAGGCCTAGCAGCAAGCAGCGACAGGAAATGCTGGTCCGTCGCCATCGCACAACGAATGACGCGAAGCGGAGAAAGAAAAAGAAGAAGCGAAATCAAATTATAAACACACGCCACGCCAGCCACGGCAGCCACACCAGCCTGCTGCCTGCCTGCGACAGCCATGCAGTCTCCTAACCCCCCGCGCTGACTGCTAACCCCTTGCCCAACATTTGCTTCGCTCTGTCAGCATAACGCAAACTGGCGCATTTATTTGCAATTGTGTGTGTGTAAATGTGTGTGTGTGTGAGTGACTCAGACTGAGGCCATAGCCATAGCCAGTCAGTTAGTCAGTCATGCAAAAATGCTTGCAGTCACCGTCGCCGTCGCCGCGTGCATAGAGTGCGAAATACTAAAAACAGCAGCAGCAGCAAGCAAATGGCAGTTAGAAGGGGGCAAATGGGCAAAGGGGTGGCAGAGCAGTTTGGTGAAGTTCCAGGCAGCCAAGCAGCCAGCCAAGCAGCCAGCCAGCCAGCCAGCCAAGCCAGCCAGCCAGCCAAGCAGCCAGCCAGCCAGCCAAGCAGCCAGCCAGCAAAGCAAAAGCAATTTCTGGCGGCGCGAGTCTGCGGCAAGCTTGCTGCTGCTGCTTGCTGCAGGCTGAAAGGCCGAACAACTGCTGAAAGGCATGCCAGGCCAGGCCAGACGCCAGTCAGCTCGGTCGTTGGGGAGAGGTGAGCGTTAGCGGAGTAGCGGGTAGGAGGGGAGTGTAGAGGGGACAGGCAATGGCAGGCACAGCGCAGACAAATAATGCGTCACGTTGCGCAGTCGTTAAATTTTCGTTTTCGTCGTCGCAGCCGTTGCCGTTTTTATGTGCGACAGGCAGCAGTAAGGGGCGCAGTGAGGGGGGTACACTTAAGCTGCGAAATGAGAGCTGGGGACAAGCAGCAGCAGCAGCTGCTGTTGTTGCTGCATTAGCTTAGGTGCTAGCTGCTAGCTAGCTGCTTGGCTTGCTTTGCTTTTGCTTGCTTGCTTGCTGCGACACTGCCAAGAAGAAGAAAACTCGGCAAGTTTGGCTGGCCGTCGACCAATAAAGTTATGAGCCAAGCCAAGGCAATGCAAGCGCAGTGAGGCCTCTATTCCAGCGGACAGTCGAAGCAGCACAGAGTATACATCATATTTGACATAGCCATTTTCCTGAAGCGACTTCTCAAGAGTTTGGAATCTATCATATGTTAATTAATCTACACTAGATGCAAACACTTTTATTGAAAATTTAACAGAAAAGTATACAAATTTGCCATATTTCGATTTTTATAGAGCAAGTTTCTTAAGCGAATTCCTTAGTCTATCATATGTGAATTGCAATAGATTGAAATGTGACATTTTCTTTTAACGGAATTAATTGCTTAGTTCTACTTTTTTTCTCCAATTTTACTCTTCTCATTCAAATTTGATTGACCAACGGTATTTGTTTCTTAAATCTGTTGTTTGATTTGTAATTTACTTTCTTATGTTTTCTCGACTAACGGTTTTAATTCGTTTACTCCTGTTTTGATTTTTGCTTAAGTTCATTTGTTTCATTGTTTGCATTACGCCTCTTTCTTTACTTTATTAACTGTATTAAATCTCCATTTTCATATTTTATTACGCACCTCTTTTCTGATTGACTCTTGACTAAAGGTATTTGATTGCTTAAATCTCATTTCGCATTCCTTCACTTTACGCTCCTCTCTTCTTCTATCCATTGGTCAACTAGATATTATTTATAATTGGCTCAATTATTTGGCATGTCCTCTTTGAGAGCATTGCGAAAATGCTACGAATAAAAGTTGAGGTACTCGAAAAGGACATAATATGCAGCAGATATGTATGAGTGTGTGTGTTTAACCAGCATAAGCTGTGGGTAAGCGGCAAGCGGGCAGTGGGTGTAACCGCTGAGGCCTCTTAACTACAGCTTGAACAATTGTCGCTCCTACAAAATCAATAAAACACGCACACAACGTGCATACACGTATAGGTGTTTCTTCTGGTATATGTGCGTGTGTTGATGATTGCTACACACACACACATGCCAAAATTGCGCGCGACTTTGCGTATGAGTGTGTGTGGGAGGCGGTAAATCGGGCGCCGTGTGTTTATAATATTATTTAGCGAAAAACTTTTATGACAGACACACACCACCGTTCGGACAGTTCGACAGGCCGACTGATTGTCAGTCCGTACTGTCTGTCTGTCTGTGGCCGGCACACTCGAAAATCGGCCGTAAGCACACACACAATACAAGCGGCGCCGAATCGAAAACACGAAGCGCGGAGCCAAAAGCACCAACAAGAAGAAGCGTAACGAAACGTAACGTAACGAAACGAAACAAGGCAAGCGAACCACTGCTGATTGCAGTCAGCTTACAACTGAAATTGAAAATTCAGCAGAGCAAAGTGCGAAGCGCCGCCGCCGCCGCCAACAACAACGGACGTCGCAGCGCGCGAGCGTGGCGCGACCGCGACAGGCAGGCAGGCAGCAGGCTGCAGTCAGAGCAGACAGAGGAGCTGCCATTGCCATAGCCCAAGCCCCAAGCCCAAAAGCCAGCGAGCCAACAAAACGTGCCAACTAACAGCAGCAGGCAGCAGCAGCAGCAGGCTGGCAGGCAACAAAAACAGAAATGCAAAAAACGCCAGGCAGGCAGAGCAGAGTCAGAGCCAAAGCCAAAGCCACGCCACAAGCTTTTGCGACGACGACATGCGGACATACAAATAAACACATACATACACATATACATATATATATATATACACTTGTGCATGTGTGCGAGAGTTTGTGTCGTGTGTGAGTGTGAGTGTGTGTGTTTTGGGGGGCGCGCACAATCGCTAAAAACAGCCGCCGCCGTCGCCATCACCATTGCCTTTGCCTGCCGCCTTTGCCTGTGTGTCAGCTCAACTCAGCTCTGCCCCCCGTCGCTGGCACAGCCTGCTGCCAAATGGCTCTGCTGCTGCTACTGCTGCTGCTTTTGGGCATTTATTGCGCGCGGCATTTGCCGGCTAGTCAGGCACGCACACACATACATATGGTCTCTGTGAGTGAGTGTATATGTACGTGTGTGTGTGAGGCGGGTGTACGGTGCCGGTGGCCTGGACTGCTGCTGCCGACGTCGTCGTTTTGCGCATGCAGCAGCTACAGCTACAGCTACAGGAGCAACAACAAAAACAACAGCTACAACTACAACAGCAACAACTACAACACCAACAACTACAACACCAGCAGCAACGACAATCAACGCGCGGAAGCGAGCGAAAAGCATAAACCATGCAGAGATGGGAGGAGGATTGTTAAAATCACGCGACAGGAGGCAGGCACAGTGAGCCAAAGCCAGTGTGCACAACGCTGAAGTGGAATCGCCGGCTGGCGTTGACGTTGCCGAATCGTTTTCAGACATTTTTGAAAGCGCGAAGCGACGGACACAGAGAGAGTGTGTGTATGTGTGCTTGCGTGTGTGTGTGGGGAAGGGGGGCAACATTGTATGCAGCAACATTTTTGATAGCTGGTCGGTCAGGCAAGGCTGGCTGGCTGCTGGTAGGCTAACGGCCTGACATTGGCTGAGACGACAGACTACGTCAGGCGTTAATTGCCATTCCCAAAAAAAAAAAACTAAAATGAGCAAAGAGTGAGCACCAATAATTGTGGAAAGTGTAAGAAGACACAAAAGTTGTACAAATATAAGCAAAATAAGATTAATTGAGAGAGATTTGATTTGAAATGCAGCCACTGATTAGGACCAGGCCATTAGGAAAAGTTATTTCGCATTTAAAAAAAAAAATACATTTAAATATTCTATTAGATACTAAGTACAAATCTTTATTTAATATTTTATTAAAGGTTAAAATCCTGACATTAATTTGTATATAAATGGGCTGTTTTACTGCGTAGCAGCATTGTTAGATAACGCATAACAAGAACAGACAACATCCTGCTGAAATTTCTGCTGTCGCAACATCAACAACAACAAGATCATACAATAACAACAAATAACAACAGCAAAATTGTATTTTTCATTTAATTTTTTGCACATTATTGTTCGCCGTGGAAAACGTGCATAAAACGGAATGCGCGAGCAGCAAAAAAAGGCAACAAACCATATGCCAAACGAAAAAAAATAAAAAATAACGGACAAGGGCAGCAGTGGGTGGGGGAGGGGAGTAGATATTTGCTGGCAAAGAGCAACAGCTGCTAACAATGTTGACGCGTCGGTGATGGCAACGACGACGACCAAAAGCAAACACCGACATAGAGGACGGAGGACAAAAGCAAAATGAAGACAGCGAGAAGAAACGAGCGAAAGCAGACTTAAAACGCTTAACGTATCCTCAATTTGTGGACGGAAGGAGAATGGAACGAGGAATGTGGAATCGAGGGTGCGTAGAGGACAAGACATAAAACAAAACATAAAACGGCAACAGGCAATAAGCCAACAGTTGCCGCTAAGTACCAACACTCTAAAGGATGAGATGATGATGATGATAATGCCGAGGACGAAAACCAAAAAAAAAAACATATCAAGCAATACACTTTTGACGAGGGACTCAGTCCTGTTAAACTGGACTGGGACTAGGCTGACAGGCTTGACGACCAAAATGGCGTCCCTAGTGCCATCACATCAGCAGGCAACACAGCTCCACTGGCCACCACATGCGACGACGACCCACTCTCAAAATTAACGCCAAACAAATGAAGCACACGCATGTGCGGCACTGCCGACGTCGGCATTAGCAGCGCAGTTGAAGTCGACATCGTTACTCAAACCACTGTGCCTACGCCGCCGTATCCTCTGCATTTACAAAGCTCACACAATAAATGAGCAAAAGCTGCACACAAAATGCAATGCAAACCGACCCCCAAAAAACCGAAAACGAGGCACATGCGAAAAATGCAAATGACAAGCAAGGGAAGGGCAGGGCCAGTCAAAGGCAGCAGACAGTAATTCGTGGTTGACAGCGTCGTGAATGCGGGCGGACAATGCAAGCCAACCAAGCCACGATGCAAGCAAACACCCATCCATCCACCCACCATCATGTGCGGCTGGAATGGGAGCATGTCCTGCATATATGCACAACTTTTTGTATGCGTGAGATATGTGCATCTGTCTGGGAATCGATCAATGGTCAAATAACTGCATTTATATATACTATGAGCTCAGGATAATTACAATATTTAATATAACCAATTTCTTATGTTTTTAACATATCCAATATTTAACTACTTTTAATTTTAAAGACTTACCTATTTAAATATAAGGATAGTAAATTTTACTTAATTAATTACTTTTATTAAATATGTAACTTATTTTATCATTTTATTGGAAAAGATTAATTAAATACTACACTCAGATTCAAGTTATTGCAGTTTATTTACCATATAATTTATCGATTGTTTTTAAACGCAACAGAGATCACTTTCTCACTCCTCTGCAACGAGGCAAAAACCGTTTGACAATGCAAATACCTCAATCAATAGCCTTGCTCGCGGTTGCTTAACACGACGCGGGCAAAGGCAAAGACAACAAAAGAGAGACGAAGCGCAATGAAAGAAACAAAAACTTTCGTTTTCAATGTCAGGCAACAAAATGCGAATGCTAAGATAAAAAAAAATGCAGAAAACAGACAATCTCAGTGCCGTTTCCGCGTGCTTAATGCTATAACATTTTTCAGATGTACCGCAACGAAAGCAAGATAAATACTGACCGGCGTTAGGTTTTTGATCAATTAAACGCCTCCATGTATTATCAGTCTAGTGGTGTAACTCTTAAGTATAAACATATACAATATATCTGCTTAATGATAAACAAGCACATTCGCATTTCTATATATATACTTACGTACATATGTATATGTGTACAAATGTAGTTTACAACAAAAAACGATAACACACAAACCGAGAATCGCGCGCTTGCACACATACTATATTGAAAATGCGCCAAACTATTTAGTTCACTTATATGGGAGAAATCTTTTGCGTCGTTTCTTTTTGCATGTATGTATGTAGAATTTATATAATTTATATGAACTTACCGTGCTCGTATGGTGAAAAAGTCCCAGCGTCAATATTGATGTATGGATCAATTTTAATACTGGTTACATTTAAGCCACAGGACTTAAGCAGTGTGCCAAAGGAGGAGGCAATGACGCCTTTGCCGACACCGCTTATAACACCACCGGTGACCAGGATGTATTTCATGTTTTGCATTATTTACGGAAACTTGTCTCCTCTCAGATGGAAAAATGCACGCGGTACGTGTATTGCAAATTTTCGTGGCCCAAAGAAACACAAACACTCAACAATTGGCAATAATTGCGTTGCAGTTCCAATAGTTTCAATCTCGTTGCAAGCACTTTGTTTCTCATAAACACATCTTTGACATTTTTTCTTATATATTTAGTGGCGGCACCAAATACATAGACGTTATTTTGACTAAAGTAACACAATTATGGTTAAGCAGAGGTTAATACACAATGTGCTCTCCGCACGAGGCAAAAGCAGAACCAATATATCGATATATCGATATTTACCTAAATCGAAATTTCAATTTTTTTTTAAAGAAATGGTATCGATGTACGATGTTCTACAATTAACGGCTTTTACATTTAAAATCAATAATAATTGTAAATTCTTAATTTGTTCTTATTATAAAATTGTTAATTATGGTTTTCCTATTATATTGCATGTTACATAAGATAATTAAACATACCAATTGTCCATTTCAAAGCTCAGTTATCCCGCCATTTCTTCTATGAGAGGAAAAATAAATATCTATGCTTTCGATAAACGGTTATATACTGTCGCATTGAGAATTTCTTAAGCTCTTGTTACAACCTTTTATAGTTGACCATGGTCAGGTCCAGTGTTTGTGAATGGTTGGAGTTTCTTTATTTATAAATTCAAATTCTCTTTTAATAAACAATTCGTTTATTTGATGCAAAAATAAAAAATATACCTTTAATAAAAGTAGAATTAGCGAAAGCGTTTATATTGAAATTCAAGCAGCTGCAAAAAGCGCATTTTAAATGCATTTTTTAAAAATAGAAGTTGAGAGATGCATATTTATATAATATAAGATTGAATTCACTTTGTTGTCTCCTGTTGTTCAAAGGCCGGATACTGCTGCAGCACCTGCGACCAGGTCAGACGTGTCGCCGCCAAATCCTTTACGACACCAACAACCGCCTCCAGATCGATGCGCACCTGTTTCATCGTATTCCGATCCCGGAGCGTCACAGTGTGCGGCTCCTTCAGGGTATCAAAGTCGACAGTAATGCCATAGGGAATGGCAATCTCATCGGTGCGGGCATAGCGTCGTCCAATCGAGCCACTCGAATCGTCAACTTTGTGGGACAATTCCGCTTTGGTCAGCGCTCCGGACAACTTTTGTGTGTACGGCTGGAATTCGGCATTGTTTGACAGCGGCAGAATGGAGCACTTGATGGGCGCCACCACAGGGGGCAGGGTAAAGTAGCAACGCTGTTCATCACCCTCGCGACACTGGAAGCTATGCTCGAGCAGGGAGTACATGATGCGACCAATGCCAAAAGATGGCTCCACAACGCTCGGTATGAACTCCTCCACGTGCACCGTTTTGGTGGCATGCTTCACACCAATAGTCTCGGTGCCTAGCTCATGCGTGGCACCATCGGGAAGCGTCAATTTGTACTGGCCACCCGATGCTAGTTGCGTCTCCACTAGCTTGATGTCGTCCAGCGAGAGTTTGGCCAGCGCCTCCGTTATGGCCTTGGCATCCTTTTTGTAGGTCTTCCCTAGCGCCTGCTTGTTGGGCACAATTTCGCTCACCTCGACGGTCTTTGGTGCTGGCAAACGCTTCTCGGCCACCAGGCGCACACCCGTTGCCGCCGTATGCTGGCCCAGATCGTAGGCCGAGCGATCGGCACAACCGACGCACTCCACCCAACCATAAGAGGTGAGAATCTCAGCGTCCCAGCAATCGCAGGCATAGTGCGCCATTTCATTGCCCATGTGCTGGCGGAAGCGCAAACACTCCGGCTTGATGCCAATGGTATGCAGGAACTGCTGGATGCGTGCCATGTAATAGCCAAGTGTTTCATTGGCCACCAACTGGCTGCTCACTGCCTCGCCAATGGTTGATTGCTGCGCCGATTTGCCATCCATTTGATTGCAGGCCGAGTAGAGAGTCAGCTTCTCGTTGGCCACCACGGCAAACTTGGGATGATCCTTGAGCAGGGGATCACAGAAGTGCTCGATCTCGGCCATGGTGAACTCACGTACACGTATCAAGCCGGAACGTGGCGAGATTTCGTTGCGGAACGAATTGCCAATTTGGGCAACGGCAAAGGGAAGCCTGCCCTGATTGAACTCCAGCAGACGTTTGAAATTCACAAAGATGCCCTGCGCCGTCTCCGGGCGTAGATACCCCTTCACCAGGCCAGTGGGTCCGATCTGTGTGGCAAACATTAGATTGAACTCTATCGGTTCGGAGAGATCGTTGCCCGTCAATGGTGACTTGATGTTGTATTTGGCCAACACATCCGCCAATTCTTGTTTGTTCAGACCGTCCAGTTTGATGATGATGTCTTCGCATTCGGCCTGCAGTGCTGCAGTGGCATCTTTGGCCTTCGTTAGCTTCTCGAGTGCCTGTTTGATTAGATGGTCTAGGCGAAAACATTCGCCCGTCTTCACATCCTTCACCATCAGATCGGCAAAGCGTTCCACGTGACCCGATGCCTTCAGCACTGGCTCCGGTGTCAGTATGGAGCAATCCACCTCGAGCATCTGCTCCTCTAGACTGAAGAATTGCCGCCACAGCGCCAGTATGTTCGATTTGAGAGCACAGCCCATGGGACCAAAATCATATTGGCCCGTAATGCCGCCATAGATGGCAAAACTCTGATCGTAGAAGAAGCGACGCTTCAGCAGATCCTCCATTTTCGCCCGATCAAAACTGATGACGCTGGGCGTCAGCGCCAGCTCCTTCTCCTCGAGCACTTTCTTGCGCACCTTCAGCTCTGCGACGGCCTTCTTCACGTCCAGTTCGGCGGCACCATTTGCCTTCAGTTCGCGGACCAGATTGCCCTGCTCCTGCACCCGCTCACGCAGTGGCGCTAACTGTGCTTCGATCTCGGGATTGGACATAATGAAATCGTTGGCTGCTGCTCGTAATTGAACGCTTCGCTTCTGCTTTTTGCTGCCCCAAGAAGTTGTTGCTGCGGGACCAGTGCTAAAAAATGCTTTCGCTTGTGCTTTGCTGGCAAATGTTTCTCGCTCTCTCCTTCTTCGTTCGGTGCACGTTTTTGTCTGCGATGTGTTGCGTTGGATCTGCAAGAGAAGTCCACTGGTGTTGCGCAGATATCTATGCGCTTTAAGAAACTGCAATGACATATGTTAGTTTTTATGCGTGCCACCCTAGAATTTATGTAATTTTAATAGACGGTTTTGCAAAATCTACAAATACCTTTCAGTGGCCTGTTGGATGAATCACAATGGTACTGTGATTGCTGTGCAACACTGCAACTAAAGAGCGACTGCCGGATTGTATCGTGTGTGTGCGCTTGGTGGCTCTTTGAATGCTTTACACGGAACTAGGTTTATACGTTTGCATTTTGCATAAAAAATACTTTTTAATAAAAATGTTCATAGTAATTTCAGCAAAAATATCTTCTTACATCTTCCTAATGTTTAAATTTAACTTGCCGCTCGTTGTCATCGCATCGTGTGTGGGCCATGCGTCACAGAGCCAATCCGATAAGTATCGCATGCTTGGTGGTGTAAGCATATCGATAAGATATACAAATTCATTTTTGTTCTTTATTAGCTGTCTGCAGCATTTTTTCTCGCATGTTTTACTAATTTCATTTTCTCAATTAGTTTTTTATTTTTAAACTATTTTAAAGTGACGCTTACATTTATTTAGCAATACACTTACGTATATGATAAAAAAATATTACTTATTACGCTACTTACTCCGTTTGTTGTATTCGTGATCATTTGAACTTGGGGAAAATTTGACGACGCTGTGTCAACACAGCGACGCTATGCTGCGACCGCACTTCAGAGTAGCATAAAAACAAAAGACAAGAGACGAGAATCGCTGCTACTGGCTAACTGCTCACCTGGGTAACTTTTAATTAAGCTTTTTCTTGCTTATTTTATATGTGATTTTCTTTGTGCTTGCAGCCTTTTTACTCTAACACACATGCAAAGAAGGCGTTGTTTTGGTAAACATTGCGCTGACAGCAGCATCAAATTAAGGCAGGGCGCCGCGTCATAATTTAAGGCGGCCTATGGGTGAGTACACAAACACACATACACAATAGCTTTGCCTTGTTTTTTGTTGTTATGCTTGGATATTCATTTGTTTACGCGGCTATTTCTTTAAGTGTAAAGTTGTTTTCGTCCTCGGTTTATTATGGGTGTGTGTGTGTACAGTTATTATTTTCTAATAAGCATACACACACCTGCATATGTATATGTACAGTTAACTCCTTATCAGTGGAACCACACTCGAAATATATTTTTAAGTGTTTCATGAAACATATGCAAGGGGAAACCGGACGAAACAGAGCATGGGGATTGGGCTAAACACACATACATACTCACATACATACATGCATACATGCATACATGCATATATACATACAAACATACAAACGTTTGAGCATACAGTGGTTGGTTGATGGTGCGGTGGTGTGTGGTGGTGTGGTGAAGGCAACTCATACAGCAGGCAGCTCGCAAATTGTGCATTCTACTCGTACAAACAACAAGTCTAATAAGCTATAGTGCACGTCTCTAACAAATAAATAAACAAACAAACAAACAAATTGATTGCTAACTCTCAACTAAAAAACAAGAAATGATTGAGCTGATTGAGCTGGCGTTTGATGATTGAAGACTGATTATGTCTTTACAGGATAAGAACGACCGCTCACCGCAACCACCCGTGCCCAGCCTCCCTGTAAATGAAAGCAGAGCGAAACAACAACAACAACAAGAACAACAGAAATACTAAACGATAGCTGAGGTAAGGAGCAGAAGTCCTGGCGATGCAATTGAAAGCGCCAAAGAGCAGGAATATGGCCAGTCTGAAAGATGATGAAACGGCAGCGAACAATAGACAAAACAATAACAACAATAGCAATGCTAGCACCAGCGGTAACAACAACAACAACAATAATAACAATACCAACAACAATAATAATAACAATAATGAGGATGTGGCAAGCAAACGTGAACAGTTGGAGACACGCAAACAGACGCTGGAACAGCGCCTGAGCGAGAAGAGCTGGCTGCTGCAGCAGATCCAGAAACAGGAGACAGCAATAATGCATGGCAATTACGAACACATGACCATCAATGAGTTCTTCACCCAACTGGCGCAGCAATACAAACACGAGCAACAGTTGCAAGCACTGGCCAAGGACAACAGCAACGCATTGTTGCGACGCAAACAGAGCACCAGCAGCAGCAGTCGTGGCGAGATTCAGCCCGGTGGCAGTCAAAGCTATAGCAATAGCAGCAATAGTAACATTAACAACAACAACAATCGACACTCGGAGACGCATTCGAATCGCAGTTCCGAGTATGATAATTATCAGCCAGCTGGCTCGAATGGTGACATGCTGGTCATTGGCGTGGCACAGCAGCAATCGCAGCAGCATCCGCATGTGAAGAGCGCACTCAAGAAGCGTCCAACACCCACACCCACAAGCGCCCAGTATGCAGCACAGCGGCAACAACTACAACAACAACAACAGCAGCAGCAGCAGCCACATGTCATGTTGCAGCAACATCATCATCAGCAACATGCAGCCTATTTGCAACAACAGCGCACCCAGACGGATGTCATCTCCATGTACTCGGCCAACTCGTCAAATGTGGCCACGTTGAGGCAGCAGCATGTGGCGCCACAGCAGCCGCAACCAATTATTGTGCAATGCGATAAATACTATTTATCGCCAACGCATCAAAGCTACAACGAGGGTGGCTTCATCAAATCGAGTCAGAATATCAAGAAGTATGTTTCGCCGCTGGCGTCGCCGAGTGCCATCAGCTATGAGCAATCCTCGCAGCAGCATCAGCAGCATCAACGTCAACTGGATGCCATCTCGCTGGCGCCCAGCTACATGTCCGTTGAAATGGAGAGTGTGCAACACTCGCAGCAACAGCAGCAGCAGCAATATCGCTGGCGTTCACAATCTCATATTGCGGCACTGACACCGCCCCATCCGCATCAGAATCAGGGCATGACCGAGCCTAAGTCGCATTCCAGCGATATGCTGGCGGCGCCACTGCCACGCTACGGCAGCAAACCCAAAACGCTCGATGAAATCTCAATGTGCTCGGCCAGTGCCAGCGGCGGCGGCGGCTCAACGACGACCATTGAGAAGAAGCTGAAGCCCAAGCAGTGGCTGGAATCGTCGCTCGATGGTCCGGCTGTTGTGCGTCAAATCGAGTCCACTGCGCATAGTCCCGTTAGTAGCAGTGGCAGTGGCGCCGCCACCAACAAGACGCCGCGTACAAAGCTCTCGTCGCAATCGATGTCGGTGTCGGGTCGTCATTATTCCATGTCCGCACAACGCAATGCTCATAATTATGGACCGAGTGGGGGACATACGGTTGCCGGCAGCTCAAAGGCACTGCTTGCCCAGCATGCGGCGGATGAGCGATTTGGCAAGCTGAGTCAGTCCACATCCTATCTGAATGCCATGGAGCAGACAATGGGCATTTCGGCATCGTATCCACTCGAACCGCTCGATATACCGCCATTTAGGAATCTACCGCCCAAGCCCAACCAAAGCCAGCAGCCAACGCCGCCACCCAGACCACCACCAGTAGGCGGCAATAATAACAATTATAATAATAATAATAATAATAATAATAGTAGCAGCAGCAATAGTACGAACAGTATTGGTGGCAATGCGTTGCACAATGCTTTGGTGTCGCCACCGCTTGCCGTTGTCACAGCCACAGCTGCCAGCCTGTCCCCAGAGATACGCATTGAGTCGCCCAAGAATATGACCATTGTGCAGCAGGCCACATTTCAGCCCTACAAGGAGGTGACCAAACCCTTCGAAATGTCCGACTTCTACAAATACTCGACAAAGTTCAAGCAGAAAGAGGCCGGTCGGCCGGAATGACAAGAACTCCGCATTGCCAACATTATAGTATTAATATTACTTTTGACTAAAACCAATTATGATATTTTTAACTTTATGCGACATGCGACATGCGACACACTTCGAATACTAATCAATATGTTTAACAATGCTAATTAGAAATCGAAATGATCAAAATTCAGATGGTGTCGAAATTGCATATCAACAACTGAACTAAAAACCCACCCACAACAAATTGTATATTGACTAAATGCCTTAAAAATCTGCCTTAACTATTCAAAAAGTGTTGGATTTACATTTACTGATATTGCATTTACAAAAAAAAAAAAACGAAAACTGAACTGAAATCGAATGCGCAGATTTGATAAGATGATTTATAAAATACTGATAGTAATTGTTAACTGTGTACAAAATATAATTTGTACACTAACTTGAATATATAATAATTATATATATATGTTTACACATATGAAATTGTTTTTTTTCCCCCCGATATAAGGAATAATAAATATTAACTATAAATATGCATATTTATATGCATATTGCATATCTATAAAATACAAAAGTTATCCCTTGATTGATCTCAGATTACAAATAATCAGAAGTTAAGTGGGAAATATAACTGTGAAGATCGGACTCTCTAAATAGACAGACATAAATAATATATATAAATATTATAGTGTCTCGTTTGCTTTTTTTCTTGTCTTTTACAAACTTTTAAGCAACAGCAAAATACCCTTTTTGTATATCATTTTAAACAACTTCAAAATGCCCTTTTAGCCCATTTTAAATGGGTTCTGCCTATAAGAAGTAAAGTTGAATTTAGAGTTATAAAGATACTTTGGTAAAACCATAGCTTAACTGAACACTTTGTCTTGTTGGTGTTTAGAAAGTAGCATGCGAGAGCTAATTAAAATAATATTTTTGGAAATATATGTAAATATTTTTGCTGCGTAAATTCAGAAACTTACTGCTGCGCGAGTTACATATCAAAATTTAAATATTCAGGCATATTTAAATATTATAAAATGTATTTAAATTTGTTAGATGAGATGTCTTCTGTGGTTTATCCCTTTTTTCTGTAAATGTTTATCCCTCTTTTATGTGAGACGTATTTATGTGCATCATGAACATTGTGTGTGTGTGTGTATGTGTGTTTGTATTTATTTATAAAATATATCTGGTCGCACTTGACTGAGCATTATTCTCTTTTCAAATTCGAAGAACCCAAAAATAAAAGACCAATGCCTTGAACGACTCTCTTAGCACAGAGACTGAGGCGAGATCGGGAATGAAATCGAGATATTTCAGTTGCACATTGGGCGCGCTGTTTGTGTAACGTGCAACGGTTCTGATCGGTTGCACATCACAAATCTGGTGCACGTTCCGGGTACGGGAATAAACATTACAGAGGAGCCGGAAAAGCTACTCCAAAATGATGGTCTAACGTGTGCGCGTTCTTTGATTTCTATTTGTCGTGTGTTTTGTAGTTTTGTAAAGTCATTCTGTGAGACGATTGTTCTGTTTTGAAATTTTACGTAAATCTTTTCGCCTACATAACCTGCAAAAAGTCCTCCTCTTTGTGTGTTTCGATTGTAAAGCAATTCAACTAGAAATAGACTTGCCGCCCATTCAATAACAACAACAACAACAACAACGAAGCTCATCTGTGCAACAGTGTGGATAAATAAATATATGTATAATTGACAGTCGCAAATGTTTACCCGATATACATATGTTAAAATATATATATATATATAATTCTTGGCACAATTTTGGCGGCGACCCTTCGACAAATTCGGCCAAGTGTGTGCGCTAAATGTGTACTTTGATAATGGATTTTGACCAAAACGATCAAAACGATTAAGTGAACATCATGAATCTATATACAATATATGATTGGGTATGTTATCATATAAGTATAGTAAAACATTAATATAATATATAATACAAATTGCATTTATGCATAACTTATGCCTGAGGCTGTTAAATATGCCTAATTTTCATGTGAAAAATATTGCTTTGGTAATTTACTTAAGACAATAATTAACTGCTTAATTCCCTACTTTTTACATCTTTATCTAACTACCACTCGGTTTATATCGAATTTTTAATAAAGGATTCAACAAAGTATTCCATATCTTTATTATATTATCTTACTATTATGGATTAGATTTATCTCAAACTTGCACTTTCTATAAGAGCATGGTTCAAGTTGTTGAAGTTCCACTGTATATAGTACAGTATATCAGTTTACGTTTATAACAAACATCTTTATTATCTACACGTGATTACAAATCATGGAAATTAAAAGCGTCTTTGACCTTATAGCGCTGCTCAGTCCAAATTTTAAAGGCGCACATAAAATAAACATTCAAATTTAGCGCCTTATCAACTTGGCACCATCAGCTAGAAACAGAACACAGAGACAGCAAGCGGCAGGCAGCATGTTGATGGGGCTCTCTTTTTGGCTGCCAACATGTTGCCTGCCGTAGTAGATTCTTTTTACGTTCCACATTTTGTTTATAAATACGAAATGGGAGCGCATTTGGTGCACGGAACCGCTTGGAACCGCATTGCAAATATTGTTGTGTTGTTCGCTCGCTGATGGCTCTCTGCTCGTCGTTTTGCTTGTGATTTTTGGATTGACTGCCTCTGATTTGAATTGGGAATCGAATCGACGACGACGACGCCTCCAACGTCAGCGCGGTATTTTTATTTATAACAGAACTTGCATTGCAGGCGGTCGCTCGGGCGCTCGGTCGGTCGGTCGGTTGTCGTTGCAAAGCGTTTGTGTTGCAAGTTGTTTAAAATGAATAATTACATCTACATAACGACAAAGTGAGAACATAAAGTTCAATTGCCAGCGACTTCATCTCCCATCACGCACCAAACAATTCGACCTTAACCATGAGTAAAATACATGTGAGTTGATTGCTATATTCATTTGTTTATCTCAGTGGGGTTAACTTTGAGTAGTGTCTCAAAACTGCGTCATATTTAGACATAAATTTCATATACTTGAGTGATATTCGTGTCAATTTTTTTTGGCATACATTCATGTTATAGAAATCAGATATCCGCCGATGGCGTCTGTTTAATAGGAGTGGCTCTAATTTAACCGACATCTATGCCCCAAAATGTGTGTCACACCCAAGCAACAACAACAACAGATTTGAAAGACCCAACTGAGCTTGTCGAACGAAATGGAATTTATTTAATCGCAATATTCTCGTAGGAGCTGGAAATGTATTGTAAGAACTTGCGGCACGCACACACAGCACAAGTTTTTCAACAGAACGGGAACTAGAGTAACCATGGCGATGGCGAAAACTGTTATCCCGATACTATTAAAGGACCTCAACTCAATTTGCGTGGCTTGACAAGTTCAAGGACGTTCAACGGGAACAATACCAGCCCAACAATTCAAGACTTGAGCCCTGCGTCTCCTTTCCTTGGTTTGTAGTTGACCCACATGTCGAATGCACAATTTGCAATTCTTAAGCATTTTCTGAGATATTGTGTGCAATGAGCGCAACGATCTCAATTAATGTCGAATATATGCACGAAATATTCTCTAATTGAATCTCCAGACTTTTGGGGCGGATGCTGCAACAGTTCCATAACATTTCTATTACCTCACCAGAACTACGATGAACATCGCCACTACTCACTCAAGTGGACAACATTTTAATTAGTGCCCACATTGCCATCTATATAGATATATAGAGATATAGATATATAGAATATAAACGAACCATCTGCATACTTTAATATGTTGCAGGCGGTGATCGGTGAGTTTATTACAAAATTTCAACAACAAGAAGAATTATGTGTGCCTCGGCATGATTCTAATTATAAAAGGGCGGTCGGCGGAAGCTGGCAACTTGATGCGCTGCCGTGTTGTGGCTGCCACTGCCCTGCCACACAGCTGCAATCCATCAAATCGCGCCCAGAGTCAGCCGCAACGTGGAACGCACGCCAGATGCTGCCTCAAAAATCGCTTGAATTTGTGATTCAGTTGCGGGTCAATTGGCCAAAGATGTCAGCGATTGTTGCCTAATCTCCCATTTCGAATCACTCTGATCACATTTATCTTTTCTATTTGTTCATTTTATAAAATCTCTTTCTGTCATTCGGTTGAGCAAGTCGCTTAACCCCATAATCCTCACAATGCTGTTGTGACAACGTCGCATCTTTGACGCTGAAAATGAGGTGACATCATTACAAAAATGAAAAGCGCTTCTGTAACTGCATTTTTTATGTGGCCCCAAAAGTGTCACTGCCAAATCGCACGACGGCCGAACAAATGTAAAATTTTTTTAATAATATTAAACACACAGATTTTAGCAGACATTACACGATTTGCATCTGTAACTTTTTAGATTGTTCACATTTTCTAATACTTTTAATGGGTTTTCATTTATAAAACTTTTATTACAAATTAATTCGTTGAATGAGAAATTAACTCTCGTTTTTATTTATGTAAAAAATTAAATATATTATAAAGTTGTAATTGAACAACAAATTCACATCTTTCCAAACGATAAAAAACACTTTTAATATTAATTTAACGGCCCGCAAAGTAATGTTTTTGAAATCGAACATTTATTTGTGTTGAGATTAAAAAAATGAGTTTAAAGTCGCTCGAAATTATTTATATAACCTTGACTCGTTTTCAAACAGGTGTCTATTTTCACATAGATATACAAAAAAAAACACCTTGAAATTGATCGCAAGATAAGCATAAATATAATTGGAAAAGTTTTCCACAATTATTAAAGAATTTTGTATGGAATTTGTGTAAAATGCAGTCTGCATTATTTCTACTCCCACGAAATAATAAATTGTACAATTTGCTGCCTCATTTCAGATAACATCCCTGCTGCGCACGAGCAGTGGTAGCGCCTTTTACAAGGCAATCGAGGCGCCTGAGGAGCCAGTCGGAGAAGCATTGTCCACAGATTCAAAGGTCGCAGTTGGACAGCAACAACTACAAAAACCGGCGGCGCCCAGTCACAATTATATCGTACAAAATGTGGATGTTGAGTTTATACCAACATTAAACTTTGTGTTTCGCAAGTCAGTCGTCAAGAAGCAAGAGCCAAAGCAACAGCAACAGCAACAGGAACAGCAACATGTTGCTGACGACTGCTCAGATAACGAATCCACGCACACCTACATAATCTCGAGAAGTAGCTTGACAGCACTCACAAGCTGCTCGAGCAGCACTCCATACGCTGTCACATCGACGGCCACTTCTGAGCTACTGCGGCAACAGAATAATCTCAGTCTCACCGAGGACGATCAGACAGTGTCCTCATTTAGCATTGAACCGCCGACCAGTTCCATGACCATAGAAATGGCAGAGCAACACACAACGGCAACAACAGCAACAACCACAACAACAAAGAGCAGCAACGATATAATGGACGCAAGGGCAACCACTGTGACTACGACGACAACCACAAGTAGCAGCATAGAAGAGGACATCGAGGAGGCAATCGAGCTGAGTGAGGTGGAGGAGCAGCTCAACTCGAACGTTGAATCGCTCTCCGAGGCAGCGGCCTTTGCCCGACCAAAACAACAATTACAAACAAGTGCCAAAACTGAGAGCAGTGAGGAAGCTGCTGAGTTTCGGATTGACGATGCTCAACTCTCTGGCGGCCAGCTGGCTCAGCATTTTGTGGTCGATGATGAGAGTGACGATGATGACGATGCTGAACCAAATAGTCCAAAGGATCAAGCAACGCTGTCCGATGAAGATGATGATGATTTTGATATTAGTTTACCATTGGAAAACAGAAAACCAATTCACTCGCGTCATGAGGAAGATGTTGACGCCGACGCTGATCCTGCACAGAACGAAGGCGAAAGTCTCAGCAACCAAAGCACCACAGATGATGTCTCTGATTTTGTTGATGAACCGCATCACGCTTCCGAATCGGCAATAGAAGCCGATGAGGAACAGGCACAAAGTCCCGCGCCATCGAGGCTAGAGGAGAGTGAATTGGATACGGCTGCTGGGCTACCCACAGAGCAGGATCATTCAATGGAAGAAATCGTACACACTAATGAGTCCATAGAGATCACCTACGATGGTGAAGAAGCGGCTGTTAGCAGCACGCTATACAGTGCATCTCAGAAATTAGAAATGATAACAGATCTGGATGGATTGGAGCCATCAGATGGCACACATGCTGTGGCAACTTTAAGGCTGCCACAATTGCAACTGTCACAAATAGTTGAGCACAAAAGAGCCAAGGTGCTTGAAACGCTGCATCTGCAACCGGAGTCACAAGAACCAATCAAAGATGCTGATGATGATAATGATGACGATGACGATGATGATGATGATGAGGAGGAAGCTTCCATGCAGCTGCTAAAGCTACGACTGATGGCCATGCCTCAGCAGCCAATGGCTGAGAGCGGTGCCAAAAATTCACCGACGGAATCGCCAGCTTCACACGAGAGCACAACAAACGTGGAGCTAAAGCAAATGGAACGTGTACCGCTGACAGAGTTCAGCAAGGATGTGCTCGAGGACATTACCGAGGAGAGTGAACGTCTGCTTTCGCTAAGCACCACAGTGGAGGAGCCGAAATCACTGTCCCTGGAGGAGGAAAAAACACTACAGGAATGCAAAGCTGGCAGCAATTCAAGTTTGGTCAGCATAAACATGTTGCATCAGCTGGAGGCCAAGGTGCAGGATCTACACACGCAGCTGGAGACCAAAGACAACTGCCTTGCCTCGCTAAATATGCAGCTGGAGACGGCACGTCGCGAATCTAGTACGGGTCCAACATCTGCGCGGGACAGCAGCTCGCTGGTGACTACCTCGACGGAATACCGCACATTCCAAGAGGAGTTCGGTGCGCCGGTAAGTTTTCGCTACATTATCAACATATTTTGTATTAACTAATACCATATACTGCCCTTGCAGACGCTGGACATTTATGTGGAGCTCTCCCGGCGTGATGACATCATCGCCAAGCTGACAGACTCGCTGCAGCATTCGCTTAACGTGCGGGGCCAGCTGCAATCGGATACGGATAGACTTGGCGACGAGGTGCAAGCGTTGCGCAGGCAGCTGCACGAGGCCATCGACACCGTTAAACGGAGCAGCGGCTGGTCAGATCGGGAGGCCAATGTTGGCGCACAAATCTCGGAGATTTCAATGGATCTGATAAGCGAAAGCGACGATGATCTGGATCGCAATTACCTTACGGATCACGAGGAGCGTGTGTCGCGCAGCTCACGCGAGCGACAGCTGTCGGTGCCTCGCCAGTCGCTGGGCCTCGATGATCTGGGCGTGGAGCCGCTGCCACCTGAATGGCCGCCCGCTTTCAGCAAGCAGATAGAACAGTTCCAAAAATGCCTGCTGCCCGGCGAGCTGCGACCGTTTCTTTTGGTGCAGCGCAAATTTGATGACTATTTGTCCCAGCAGTTGTCACAAGGTCGGGATCAGAGCGCCCAGGAGCTCCAAGCCAGTCGAGAGCAGTGGGAGAAAGACAAACTGGCCAGCGAGCAGGCACAGCAGGCGGCGCATGCCAAGCAAATGGAGGAGCTGCGCAAATACTTTGAGCATCGTTGTGCTGACCTAGAGAAACAGTTCTCGGATGATGTGTTCTCGCACAAGTCGCAACATGTTGGCGGCGACACCTCCTCCGAGTGTTCGGAGGTGGAGCAACTGCCCGAGGAGTTGGCCTCCAAGGAATCATCCCCGCGCAAGCGTAAACGTGCCGAGCTGCTGCTCAGTCCCAGTCATCGAGAAATCACGCCCAGCGGCCTAGATGCCCTGGGCGAGAAGGAAACCAAAGACAATGTGAGTAAACCACTCAAGTGGAATCCCGCAAGAAGTGAAATCGATGCTTACATTTAATATTACAGATGTCGCTGGAGATTGCCGACCTCAAAGTCTTCTATCAGACGCATATTCATGAACTGAAGCGCTCCCACGGCGAGCAGGTTCGCAAATTGACCGAACGCCTGAGATTCCACGAGCGTCGTCATGCGGACGATGATTACCTGGTGAGTTGTTATTGATATATTTTCGCATGTGTAACACTAATGCAACATGGAGTCACAATTTTATGGATTTGTGTTCCAATGTGCATTGTGCACTGCTAACTGTGCATGTTCGTTCTTGTTTATTTACTTTTATAACCCAATTAAAACAATTAAACCCGATTACCTGTGACCACCTGACACCGCCACAACAACTAACCCGACCAGCCTGCACCCAAATCACCGCCTACCTGCCAAAATGCTAGCGGAGATACAGCGGATGTATCGCCAGCGCCTGCACCGAATCCAAACAGCTCGCTAATCATAATCGATGAGGATGAGCTGAATTTCAAGAACGAATCCCAGGTGATTCAACGCATCATTGAGGAGTATGAGCTAAGGTTGCAGCAGCAACTGGCGCTGGCACGCCAGGACATTGCCACAGAGCTGGAACAACAGATACAGGTAAGGAGTTTGCTGCGCAGATGTCGCCACAAACGCTGCTTATTAACAAGATGCAACATGCTGCATGTGGTGCATGTTTTTCATGCTGCTGCATGCTTTGCATGCTGCTGCGTGTGATTCATCAAGCTTCCTTTCTTTTATTTTTGTTTTTTTGAGACGCAAATTATTTCTGTGTACTCGTTCCGTTCAATGAAACGCCGTAGCATGTGCGTACGAGCGAAATCGTACCACATTTTGGCCGCTTGCCAGAATCACGTAAATTAATTTTGCAATGGAGTGGCCCAAGTTCTTTAACGATACGTGTGGCCACTCAAAAGGTGGATAGATATAAAGAGAGATCATTTTACTTAGCTATTGCCGGATTCAGCATACAACACACAATTTGTGCTCTTTGATATCAGCAGAGCTAATTTTAAGGCCAAAGTCAACGATCCCCATCGAATGTTGACTTTTGTCATCCCTCCGCATGACACGGCTTCCAGTGACAGCTGTTTCCTATACTTGGAGGACTGATTTATGGCGTCAAATGATATATTTTATGTAAAAATTTATGCAACACTTAAAATACATTGTCATTGCCGGGGCGAAGAGTGTTGGACAATGCTTTGCAGTAAAGAATTTGTTCGCGACAATTGTGGCCGACTAAAAGTGTGTCAGATTTTAAAACAAACATATATATATATATATATATATATATATATATATATACATATATATTTACATATACACATATATATATGTGTATATACACATCTGCACAATTTAAGAGTTCGGGCAAATAAATTAAATGCAATGAGGTAGAGCTGCAGCTGCAATCCATGAATGCCGAATTCTTTTTTATCAATCGGTGTGCATATGAACTCATCGCAGTAGGAAGTCTGGTGACCAACTTCCTAGGTCAGCAACACGTTCGACGGGCACCAAGTCTGGAAAGCACGCCTTGGGAGCCATTAAGTCAACGTTCAGCAATTTGGATTACTTACTTTTGAGATACAGATATATGCACATATATACTATGTATTCATTTAGATGTATTCGTATATACATCTGTGTATGTGTGTCCCGTAAAACAAACATGTGCTCCTCGTTGAATTCAGTAAACAAACGACTGGCGATGCATTTATCCACTTCACAATTGAAGATAAAGCCAATAAAGCCTGGCCGGAAGTGCGAAGGGTAGCTCGGCTTAGAATTAATCAACTCCAGTGTGAGTTTTGTATATTGAAGAAGTGTGAACAAACGAATAATATATATGCACATATGTACATACTTATATATACATATATGTATGTGAGTGCAATAACAATGCACACTCCACTTTTCGAAATTAACGAACATAAATTTAAATTAATTTCCACACGCACACAAACTCATATCACAGAGTAAGCAGTGCAGCGTGCACTGCTTGCTGCCTGCTGCCTGCCCGCCCATTAGACAAATGCTCTCTTGCTTGCTTATCTCTCTGTGCCTCTCTCTTACGGGAGCGTGCCATCGATCTTTATTAAATAGCCTCGCAGCTCGAGGCGATCTTCAGTCTTTTCCGTTACTTCAAAGCGTGCGTGCGCTAAATCATTTTGTGTTTGTATTGTGTGTATAGAATATAAATATATACATATATATATATATATATATATATATATATGCGTGAATACATTTTAGCATAAAAACATGTGCGCACAAGAGATCATTAAATGATATAAATACAAAATAAAGAAAATCAAAAAGAACGCAAACTCAACAAATACAAATACATACAAACAGATATGATTAATAATCATTCAGTGGAATTATAATAATAGCATGACATGCAAAAATACACTTGATGTGTACAATTCAATATACAATACAAACAAGCATTAATCAAATCTAATTTGTGAAGAAGTGGATACAATTCAAAAACTAACGGTTTTATGGTTGGCGTGCTTTCTACAATAACAAACCAAATAGCATACATATATGCATCCAAGGTGGATTTTTGGATTTGAAAAGACCGCCAAAAAAGTAAGAGCAGATTTAGTTAGTTATAATTTTATAGATATAAAAATAGGTTATATTTATAAATGTACCTGAATTTAGCTTAGGCCAACGTTTCTTAGGAACAAATATAATCTTTGTGGAAATACTTGGAACGCTTAAGGAGAGAACACTTTGACTTAAAATGCGTTCCAAAACTAGACAAGTCGTTGCCCTTTTCCAAAAGCATAAACACTATGCACATCCATTCCCATTCCCAAAATGTGATGTTATTTTTGTGTAAGGCGCAAAAATTTTGGTTAGCTGCTGGTGCTTATTTTGGAAGAAGCATAAGTCTATTTTTAATGCGACACTCGGCTCGGAGTGTTCATTCCGCTTTTGCTGCATTCAAATCGAGTGAATGCAATGAATGCAGCGAAGCGACTCCAACAATATCCATGAACATTGATATCGATTTTCAAATTAGGCAAATTCTGTGTAATTGATTTTTAATTGATAGACTGAAACGCCCACAAAATTAAGCAATTAGCGAGTAACGGACATTTGGGGGTATATAAGGACAATTTTTTAGACTATTCGTTATACAAGTTTATAAAATGGATTTTGATAACATAAAAGCTTCTCGGTTTGTGGTGCGCATTCTTCTTTTCGTTGGAATATGGCCAAATCAGGGTTCATCCTTGGATACGCCATGGATCCGAAGATGCAATCGCTATTGGCCATGGTTGATGCATGGCGGGTTGAGCTTTATGTTCACGGCTCTGATGTGGATCGAGGCTTTCGTGACAAACGATTTTGAGCAGAGAGCCGAAGTGCTTTTCATTACTCTAACATTGACGAGTCTATTGATTAAAACTGTAAACAGTTGGCGTCGTCATCACATTGTCCGCGAACTATTTGAGGAGTGGTCCACCAGTGAGCAATTCAAAGTTAACTTTGGCCAGGAGCGCAATATGTGGGAGTCGGCACATCGACGATTCGCTCTCGTCACCAAAGTGTACGTTTGTACCAGCTTCAGCTCAGCCGTGTTCGTCCTCATTTCGTCGCTGCTCAACTATCCTAATAAATTGCCGTTTTGGATGTGGGTTCCTTATGACTGGACAAAACCTGTAAATTTTTGGTGCACATACTTCTTTCAATTGTTCGCAGTGCCTTTTGCGTGCTTTTCTAACGTAGGAATGGATTTAATCAATTTCTATTTGATGCTGCACATTTCACTGTGCCTCGAATTGATCGGGATGCGCATGGCTGCACTTGCTCCAACTGGGAATTGCTTGGAATCTGAGCAGCAGTTGCACGCGCAGCTTGTGGCAATTATTGCGCTCCACAGACGCATTAAGTTGCATACGAACTGGATTCAAATTTTCATTTCCCGTAGCACACTTGTACAGATCTTGTTGAGCTCCATTATAATCTGTCTCACCATCTACTGTTTACAGATGGTAAGTGACGTAAGAGTCATATGTATTGCGAAGAAAAATATTCAATCTGGTTATCTGGTCCTTTCCAGCGATCTACATTGCAGGATCCATTTTTCGTCTTAATGAAGACTGCTTATTTATTCGCTATGCTGATGCAAATCTTTGTGTACTGCATTTATGGAAATAAAATTATCGAAAAGGCAAATCAGTTGGTCAATGATCTTTATTCCTGCCAGTGGCCAGATATGTCTCTATATATGCGTCGTCAGATCTTCACTTTTATGATCTACCTAAATCGACCCATGCAAATAAAAGCTGGCGGCTTTTTTGTCATTGGTCTCCTACTGTTCGGCAAGGTATATTTTCCTTTGAGGCGGATAATCTTTCGATCTTATAACGATATTCCCTTGCAGATAATGAACCAATCCTATAGTCTGTTGGCACTGCTCCTTAATGTCAATGACAAATAAGCAGTGGTTGTTTTTAACTGGATGACATAATTATCATTTTATATATCGCTTACTGTAATTTGTAATTTGATGTTGTAATTAAAAAAAAAATAGATGACTTATCGTTGTTTTAATAACACTGAACACGTATCACAAACAAATTTTTATACATATCTTTTTTAAAGTCTGTTGTTAATTAGCAAAATTCAATAGTGAATTAATCACAGTCATGTGCAATTTTTTCTTTATAAATATTATGAAGATGTCTATTTTTATCACTGAATTTGTCAGAGAAAAATTACGATTTTTAATTTTTGGTTTTTTTAAATTATTGTTTATTTGATTAGTTGAATTAATATAGTTGTAATACTACTAGAACTACTAACTTATCAAATAAGCATGATTTTGTGACTTATGCCAAAATTTGCACAAATTTTGATTTCAGTTCTCTTTAGTCTTTCACCTAGTTATGCAACAAACTAAAAATACCTTTTTCTGTGCTATGCAAATTCTGCAAAGACAAGAAAAGTTGCATGCAAAATTTTCAAAACTAAGACAGAAATAAAAATGTTTCTTGACATATTCTTCGTCGTAAAGTTTCAGCATAATTTGTTTAATGATAATGCAAAATTGAGGCACTACCTCTCTCGTCTCTCAATCTATTCTGCTATAGTTGGATGTTATGTTTTTTGCACTGTTCTCATTTCATCTAGAAAACACTCAAGAAAATTGGCTTTTAAAGGAAATATAAAATTAAAATCAGAAAGATGCAACAGAATAATCAGCTTTGCTCCCCGGCGACCCCAGTGCGGCAGATAAGGCTGATCAAGCGCTGGTCAACTGTGTGTAAAAACATTTCTTTTAAATTTGTTTAATTGAAAATTTGATGTTTAATGCAGCTGCCACAGTGGCGACTTCTACTCCGTTTCTTACCATTGCTCGTCAGCACGCTCATTAAGATTTATTAATGTATTTATGCCACAGCAGCAGTAAAACTTTAAGATACAATCTCGCAACTCATCGGGTCATGATAAACAAACAAAAGAAGACAAAATGGGAGACTGTTGATGGTTTTCCTCATTGTCAGATCAGATGTAAAAGAAAACTTAGGAATTTTTTAAACGAAATTCGTCTGTAGGCGGCGAACATGTAAATATTTTGCTTTGATAAATAAATATTTATGTCCTGCTGCACTGAAAAGCTGTCTTTCAAGGGAAAAGCTTCTCGAATATAGCATCGATTCTACATATATCTTTATATATATATATGTATACATTTAGCTTCCATATGTCGGCATGCAAATGTGTAGCAAACTTTCACAGACTTTGATGTGTATACAAATTGTTTTCAATCAATAATGCTCTGTCTGATTTGTTTCTTTTAGAGTTTGTTGTCGGAGAACGCCGCGAATGATCAACACTGGCCCAAGGAGCTAATATTGTTGCGGGAGAAGTTCACGGCAAAAAGTCAATTGGAGATTACCCAGTTAAATATTAAACATGCTGACGAGGTGACTATTATAACTTTATCTTTATCAATATAATAAAATAATGTTTACAAATGTTGCTTAGATGTCGCGCATAAAATTGGAATATGAGAAACAACTCAACCGCAAGAACAAGCGTCATTTGACTTTCGATTCAGGTCGAGACTTGGATCACATTATCAACGAGCGAGATGGTTTGCGGGAATTATCAAAGAGTTTCCGCAGCGTCCTCTGTCGGCTGGCCAAGTGCGTGGCCAACTGTGAGGGTGACCTCAATGCCACACTCTCCGAGGAGATGCAGCGCATACTGGCACACAGTCGCAGCCAGGAGGGTGGTGATGATTTAGAGCAAACTCTGAGCAGCTCTTTGCTGCAGGGCTCGTTCAATAACACAAAACAAATGCGTCTGGTGCCCGATGTTCATAGTCTCTTGGAAGTGGTTGAGAATCCCAGCCTAGTGCAGTTTATCGACAGCAAAAATCCCGATGCCAATAATGAGGATTTCGATTTAGGCGAATGCCTCGACCGTCTAAATTCAGAGGCCGCCTATTTGTTGCAACTCTCTGAGGATCTGGACAGGTCAAACGCTGTCGAAACTGCAGAGCCACTTGATGAGACGGAGAAACAGGAACACGAGCTGTGCTGCGAAGCCGCGGATGGCCTAAAGACAACTACACCACAGCATCCAACTCAGCAGCAGCTGCTCCACGAGCTGTTGCGCACCAACTCGCTTAACGATCAGCACTTGGGCGAGGCACATCAGCGCAAGACCAGCCACGGTGTACAGATCAACAAGACGCACAGCTCACTGCCACTGGATCTGCAGCAGAAGGCGAGCAATGCCTCCGAACTCAGCTTCCAGCTGATTGAGCTCAAGAATCGTCTGATTAAATCGGAAACAGATCGCCAGAAACTGCAGCAACAACTCACAAATACCATCGATCGTAATGCCGAGTTGGGTCAGGAGCTGGAGGCGCTGCGAGATCAGCTATCGCAGTTGAACTCACTGAATCATACAGATTATGCCGAGGGCTATGGCCTCGGTGACCTGAAGAGTCCGCAGGCGCCAGATCAATCATCGGCCAGTTTTGTGCAACTCCAGGAAAGGGCGCGCCATTTGCTCACCTCACCCACACAGAAGCAGCAACAGCAGCAGTTACAGGAGCCGGGTAATTCAACGGTTATTTTACTGCAGATGATAGAGGACTTCTGTCGTGAGGGCGATAAGGTTGTGGAGTCTGGCAAGAAGGATCGCGAAGATCTGCAGTCACAGGTATGTTAACGCCTCCCTAATCTATCCATATCAATATCATCTGCAGTGCTAAACGCATGATCAATCCGTATATAATACCCGTTGAGCGCGTCTAGTTTGTAAGCCAAGTATGAGTTTAGGTTATTACACCTCCCAATCCATATGCATTCCCCCAACCGCCAAAACAGATTGACACCGCAGACAAACAGCTGAAGGCCACCAGGCAGTTCCTCGAGGAGCAGGCCGGCGAACGCGAACAGGAACGCGATGAGTTTCAGCGCGAGATTGAGCAGCTCAAATTGCAGCTCCGTGACAAGGAAAAAGAGCGCAGCTCTTTTGCCAATGCCTCTGAGGAGGTGAGTGCCCTCTCATATCGTGGGTCCCCTTGAGTCATATATAGACTGCATATATATGTTCTATATGTATAATTATGATTTGTTCCATGTTCCTTTGTTTTGTTTGGTTTTATGGTTTAGTTCTCTATTTTTCTCTTTTTTAATTATTTAATTGCGCTTCTAAGCATATTGTGTAGGTCTGGTTATATTTTAAGCTTAATTACCTGTTTCGCACCGAATTCTGTAACACTTATGTTAAAATAATCTATATTTATTTACTATTCATAATACACAAAAATTGGCTTAATTTTGTGAACATCCCAAGCACTTAATAAAAAATTAATTGCTGCACCTGTTGGGCCCAAGTCAAAATTATGCCTAAATGCCACCCCCACCCCAGTCCAGTGAATATATTGTTTTCGTTATTTCAAGGGCAGCATCATTGCCTGCTATATGTACTCATTCACATATATACCTATATTTATATATATACAAATCTTTCGTAAGCATGTGCCGACGTAATATTTATAGAAAGAAAACTAAAACAATATGTAAGAAAATATTCAGGGCCGGGGGGTGGGATTTAAATTCATTCGACTCAAAGATTTGCTTCATTGAGAAGTATTTACACACACACATACACGCACAAAAACACTTATATACATTTTGTACTAATATAAGATTGACTAATATATATATATATTAACATTGATAAATATGCTAACCGTAATCCTCTTTGCATGCACCCACTAATCCTTACCAAATAACTGCACCTGAAATTCGAATGCACATTTAAGTTGAGGGTTGTCAAGCTGAAGCATGTAAGTTATAGTAAACATATATATATATATCTATATATATATATATATATATATATATATATATATATATATATATATATATATATATATATATATATATATATATATATATATATGTCACGATCAATTCCACGACAATCCCACAAAATTACAACATCAGCACATACATTACTATATTTATAGCAGGCAAATAGCAAATGTTCTAAAGTATCTTTGTAATTAATCCCTTTCCAACAGTATGCCCAGTTGGAGGCCCAATTGGGCGAGGTCAATCAGCAGCTGGGCGAATCCAATGCGAAGCGAGACAAATTTGAAGTGGAATTAAAAGCGTCAATAGACAAGATATTTGTGCTGCGCGAGATTATCTCGGAGCTGGAGACACAGGTACAGACCAAGGCGCTCAACGAGCAGGTGCTGGACGAGAAGGCCAAGCAGCTGGAGGACTACGTACAAATGCAAATGCGTTCCAATGATGCCCTGCAACAGGAGGTGCACAGTCTGAAAACGGACATCGGCGAGGGATATCAAACGCGCATTCGTCAGCTGGAGGAGAAACTTCAGCAGGGAATACCATCAGGCGAACATAGCGTGACCGAGCAGCTGCGCGCAATTGAAACAACACTCGAGCAGAAGACCAAGACGCTGGAATCTCTGCACAACTCAAACAACGCCTCCAACTCCTGCAGTTTGAGTGCCACAGAGGATGTATCTGTTCACGGTGCTAGTAAGCAGCCAACGGTTGCACACACAGCGGAAAATTCACCCACGCATCACTCACTGACTGTGGAGGGATTGCAGCGTGTTTCCGAGAAACTGGACAAGCATACGCGGGTTGAGGAGGCTGCAATAAAGCGCATACGTGATCTGGAAATGCAAATCACTCAAATGCGCAGTGGCTGTGTGGTGAGTACTCGTAGCTCTTAGTACAGCTTAGCAGCTTTTGTGGTGAGTTGGTTGTTATCTTCGCTGACACTCAATTTCAATAATGCACAAGAAACCACAAAAGTAAAACTTTCTTACGCATGTGAAAGGCGTTTTTAAAAGAGCAATGTGTAGTTCCATCCAACATGCTCGTTTTTATTTATATATACAAAGTTTAATTATATAAACCAGTAAAATTAACCGCAAGAATTATTATCTGAAAGCATAAGTTGAATTGGCCTGTGGCGAGGTGTAAAACTTTTTGCTGTACAGTACATAGTTTTGTAAGCACTGTGCTATAATCACAGTTTTCGATACAGTGTGCTTTGATTACAGTTCTTGAGCATTGTTCGATCCACGAGACTCTAAATTTGTAAACTCAGAATCTGCCTCTGTTTAGCACATCGCTCAGTTACCCACAGAGAGTCTCCCGCGACGCACATGGAAATGTTAGCGTTCAATTTGATAGTTTTGTTTTGAATTTTGTTTGATTCATTTAATTAAATTTGCCTAATAAATCGTTATAAAAGTGTCAATGCTGTTGCGCTCAAAAAAAGCGCTCAACTTTAACATGGCACCAATTCGAGTGAGTTAAATAAATAAATAAATAAACAAATCTATACAATTTAAACAACATAAAGATGCGGCAAACAATTGAAACTCAATTGGCAAGCGGCAAATTTGTTTGTGTACATTATATATACATATATGTGAAAGATGATTTTTGACAAGGTTATAGACAAGAGCTCAAATATTTTATACATGGATTTAAATGCATTAAAGTACATAATATTTATGTATATTCTTACTTATCTCATTTTTATATTTTGTGTATCAGGCAATTGGCACGTAATTCTTCTAGTAATTCATTTAGCACATAATTTTTTGTGAAAATGGCACAAGCTCTGTCAAAAATAGATGCACTTTTCATCACATTGCCAGCTCCATTCATGTGCCCAGTTTGTGCTACTTTCAAATTCTTATCCTCAAAATAAATCACTTGACGCCACTCTGACGCACCTGGCTCAATCACTACTAATATATGTTATTTGTTATTGTGGCATGCGCGGGTTTGTTTACAATATGTTGCATGCCACAAGTGCCTAATTGAAAGCGCAATACTCGTATGTGCATTATGCATAATGCAAGCAAGCAGCGGGTGTGCCTGAATAAATTTCTTTGTTATGGCAATCGTTGTGGACGGGTGCTGGAGCAGTGCTGATGCCCGCATAAAATGGTTGCCATCCACACGACGCTGCGTGTAGAAGAGATACGAGTACAGATATATAATGCAGAAACATGAACCATTTATCGCCAGTGATGCAGCATTTGAATGCGTTCAATTTACTTTAATTGAAGTCGACCAAAGGGTTGAGTGTGGGGGAGGGTAGTAGGGAGACATGCAGATGCGGTCCATCGCCCGGCCATTGACTCTGAGAACTAATCGAGACTCTATCACTTTATTCCGCAGGAATTGCAGCACGAGCGCGACTCGTTGCAGGGTCGAATCGAGGAGCAATCGCATCGCATTTTATCACTGCAGAAGCGTCTGGAGGAGCAACGCCAACGGGCCGAGCAACTGCATCGGGTAGGCACCACTGATCTAAATACGCGTGTTCACGACCTCCAGAGCGAGTTGAGCAATCTGGGCGAGAAGTTGTCCGCCCGCGATAAGCAAATGGGCACCATGCAGCAGCAGCTGCAACGCAGCAAGGATGAGATTGTCCGCCTCGAGACGGAGCTTGCTGAGCGCTCTCAGCCGGATCGCAATATGATTGATCACTTGCGGGCGGAAGTGATGCAGAAAAGCAATGAGTTGGACAAATTGAAGGAGATGATGCGAAGCGAAATGGTCAATCGCCAATCGCTACCCGATCTGATGGCAACCATGCTGGCCGACAAGAACGATGAGATTGACCATCTGCAGGAGCAGCTACAGGCAAAGGAGCGCGAATTGCAGGCGGCTGCCAGGGATGCGAGCCCCATCTCCTCTCCGGCTGCGGGCAAACAGGATGCCAGCACGAAACACAGTGCTCGCACTCTCAGCGACATTGGCTCGATCACCGAGTTCCCCGAACCGGATGTGGATCGTCGTGCAACAATGCGCAGTCTCAATGCACCCCTCCAGCTGCCCGAGTCGGCAGTGGGCTTCCTGCATCAGACAATGGTAAGAGAATTATTACAATAAGGGGTTGAAAAGTGCAATATAATATTTTGAACGATTTTGATTTCAGGAAACTTCAAAGGAAGCTGTCGCAAATCTCACGTACAAGCGTACTGATGATTTAAGTGGTTTTGTGGTGGCTCATCCGGCCAACACTTTTGAGCATCCACACTACTTCCAGGATCACAATGCATTAGGCGTAACCACACAAGTCAGTGGCGAATTGACGCCTGGATTGGTGCCGCGACAGATTAATTTCTCGAATTTAACCGAGGACTCCAAGTTTAAGACGCCAAGTCTGTTGCTGCAAACACCAAAAATGCCTCAAGCTATAACATCACCGGAACTGAAGCAGCTGAAGCAAAAGCTATCCGCACTGGAGGAGGAGAAGCAACAGCAAAAGACCAAACTGGAGCAGAATCTTAATCAGTTGCAGCAGCAACTTGCCAACGAAAAGGAGCAGCTGGACAGGCAGCACAAGCTAATGCGCGATCACGAGGAAAGTGAGCGAAAATATCGCCAGCGCATCGACTTGCTGGAGAACAGAATTCTGGAGACAGCTGCCCAGGAGGCTGCCGAGCGTGAGACGCTTCGGAAAGAACTGAACTTGGTTAGTGCGGCGCATGCTCAGTGCGAACAACAGCATCAGCAAATTGCTGCGACTCGAAAGCAAGAGGTGGAGACTCTCAATGCTGAGATCAAAACAAGGACGGAGCGGAATCGAGAACTGGCAGGACGATTGCAGTCGGCGCTGGAGCGCACTGATCAATTGCAGCGACAGGTGCAGGATTTGGAGCATGATCTGGAGCGATTGAAGAACAATGAGCGCAGCTCCAGGCAATATTCGGTAGATGAGATCGCACAGCAAGTGGAAAAGGAGCTCAACTACTCGGCCCAACTCGACTCGAACATACTCAAAGCCATTGAGAGCGAAGAGGAAAACAATTTGGACGACAAGTTGCACCAGAAGGAGGTACAAAACGATGCGGACCCCATCACTGGCAATGGCAACGGCCACGGCACCGATGACGAGAACTTTACGGGTGAACGTGAGCTGCTCAATCAACTGGAGTCAGTTAGGGCTCAGCTGGCAGTGGAACGCGAACAAACGGAGACACTGAGCCAAGAGCTGCTGGGCGAAAAACATCATTCACAGGAAATACAGGAACAGGATGTTTTGATCATTGAGGCGATGCGCAAGCGCCTCGAAGCCGTGCTCGAAGCAGAGGATGAGCTGCACAAACAATTGGACATGGAGCGCGAACGATGCGAGCGACTGCAAACCCAGTTGACCTCATTGCAGCGCGTCGAGAGTCGACGCAACAGTTCGCTTTTGAAGTCACCCACAGAATCACCACGCAGGTCACCGCGTGCCGATTTCGAATCGGAGCTGTGCGAACGGCTGCGCAGCGAACTGAAGTTACTAACTGCCCAGAATGAGCGGGAAAGAGAACGATCAGCGGACGCACAACGCAACAGCGAACGGGAGCGTCAACGCTATGAGAAGGAGCTGCAGGAACGCGTCGCATATTGTGAACGGCTCAAGCAGGAGATGGATAAGCTGGCGCGTGACAAGGAGTCGGCCGAACTGGAACTGGAGCATTTCAACGAACGCCTCACACTGCAGGCCAACGAGATCGAGAGTCTGGAAGCGCGCATGGTAACCCTACAAGAGACGGAGACGCGTCGCGCCAATACCCGAGCTCGTCAGCATCAGGAAGAGGCCAAATTGCAGGCAGAGATTCATGAGCTAAAATCTAAGCTGTTGACTGCCGAGTCCACGAAGGAAAATCTGGAACAGAAGATCAGCCAGTTGCGCTTTGATGTCGCCCGCTCGTCGCAGCGCGAATCAAAGCTATCCGAGGCCTTGGCTCAGGCCAACGATCGTCTGGCCCACAGCACAGATGATACCGTGCCGGCACAGTTTCTGCAAAAGATGAAGGAGATCAACACACTGCTGGCGGAGAACACGCAAGAGAATCGCCAAATGGCCGAAACTGTGCAGTATCTCGTCGGTGAGCGTATTGCGCTGCAGAAGAAGTGCGAGGAACTTGGTGCGGGCAATAGCAATGGGAATACGAATATCAGTGAGCTGGAGGAGCGATGCCGTCAGCTACTTGGACGCTATCTGCGCGTCGAGAGCCATCGCAAGGCGCTCGTCTATCAGAAGAGATATCTCAAGCTCACCCTGGAGAGCTACCAGGCGAGTGAACAGCTGGCGCTACAGAACCTCGCTGGTGCTCCTGGACTAAAACTGACCACTGAGCGAGTGACTAAGAAAAAGCTTTTCAAGTTAGTTACAAAAATCCTATAAATATGCATTTATTTAAATACTGATAATATTTTTCTTTCCAGGACTGTTGCACTGGCCATCATCGCCATACAACGCATCAAGTATATTGGTCGCATTTGGCACACTGGCAAGCGCATTGTTAGCAAATCGGTTTTTACAATTACGCAACAAAGGTGAGCATAAGCTGGGCATATGAAGAAGACCCGTATATGCAGTTGATCTGTTCCTTTCCTGTACATAAAGTGATGCATAACTGCTTTCATTGTTCTACCCCCTCGTAGCACTAAGCTGCCTCTAGTGACAGTCAATATGAGAGTTAAATTGAGCAAAGGCGATTCCGCCAACAAATAATAGTTGCTCTCTCAAAGGCCCAAAGTGCCAAAAGGTCTGCTCCATAAGCAATCAATTTGATAGCACCAATTTTTCACCTATCACCAATTATATTAAATTATGTATATCAATGAGTTGCAACCGTAGTAGATATTATTAAGTATTAAGTATTTAGTTTTGGCCAGAAGTAAATAGAATGTTTTCACTCTGATTGGCTCTGTTCACCCAATTTAATAATAATTTGTTTTATACGCTTACTGATGCATTTTTCCATTGCAGACCTGGCCCGTGTCTAAATTTAAACGTGCCAGCATCATCCCCTCTGCCCGTGGCCAATCAGTATGCCAATTTGAACGGCAACACGCCCACCAATTCTAACAACACGGGGCGTATGAGTTATGCGCCAGCCTCTCCGTCCCACATGCCAGCTGTGAACTTCAGCGCCCTGCAGCCCATCGTTTTAGCCCACGATTATAAATTGCAAACGCCAGCCCTGCTCAATAATAACCATGGCAACACCAGCAGTAACAACAACAACAACAACATCAATAATAATAATAATAATAAAAATGACAACTTGTTACCTTCGTTGACCAGTCTGGACTGGACGACGACACAAAAATCGAAACGCGTTCATTCGCGACATCATTGATTAACAAAAATATGAACTGGAATTGTGCTCAAATCTAATTTGTTGTAGAAAACCCATTATTAAGACAGCCATGCATCTCCGTTGGATGTGTAAGAGGAGCGCCCATATTAGTGTTAATGTTATATTCCTGCTAATTGTACATTTTAAGATGTTCTGTTAAGTCATGATCAATTAATTGTATGTATATCTAGTTAAGAGCCAAAAATTGTCACCAAATCCTCCCTCAGTTTCATTATCGCATGTAAATGTTATTTGCATGTAACAATTAATTAATGTTTGGAATTATAGTTCATAGTGGACCCTGTCTCAAACCCCAGTATTTATGTTTTATATATTTAAACACTTAATTTATAATGATTTACCTAAGAAACATCCACATTAACTACTTAAATTTCGTTTAATTTAAGTCCCGCGTGACTGTTTGTGTTAGTTTGATTAAATTAAAATTATGCATATTACATGATTTAATGTTTTTACCATTTGATTTTTGTTGAAATTCGCAAACAATACAATGAAACATTTATCGAATGTGCCTTAATTAATGCGAGAGAGCGGCTAATGCAGCATTTAATGTAAAAAATGTAAGAAAAAGAAAAAACAGACACAAAAGAAGTTTCAATAAAATTACACGTTAAACAATTAACAACAAAAAGTGTGCATTCAACAGGGCGCGTATGCCAGATAATCGTAACTCGTATTTTGCTCGTTCAACAGGTTAACTTAACTAGGTGGGTGTGGACAGGAGGTGCATTCAGGTCGGAATAAATGACAATTTGAAGGCATCTGGCTTTGAGGTAAAAGTAAAGTGAAGTAAAAGCAAACACCGCAGGGATGGCCGTCAATCTGAATTTGCTGCGCGACGCTGATTGCTGGATAGACGACAGTCGGGACAATTAGTGGTCGGACTTGTTATCAACACACACAGGGCACCCGAAAGAGACGCCGGTGGAAGCCATAATCTTTGACTGATAACAGATGAAAGCTTTTTTTTGATTTTAGCTGACACGAAGGAGCTTTTTTGTGCGGCACACGAACGATGGCCAACAATATTGCTAGCATATGGTAGCATTCTGTGGCGCATCGACTATCATTGGATATCCTGCCGTTGTGGCAAGCAGTTGGTATTTGGCATGTAAAGCGGTTAATACATCGGTTGTTACCTTTAACATTTTGTGCAGCGAGCAGCGAACTTCATTTGTATTCTGCTCAAGTGCAATTATTTTTGAAAAAAATTAAAATTAGTGTCAATTATCTGTGCGATTTGATATACTACATATTTATAAATTGAATTAACTTTGCATCCGCAGTGTAATAACAATAGGCGAAATACTTTGTTTAATATTAAAGAGCAAATATGTTCAACGGTCTTGAAACTAACATTTGTAAAATAACACTTTAAAATATGTTTTAGTTCAAAGAATTACGAAAATAATTCGCAAGCCAACAATTTTACTTATTTAACGGTAAGTCAAAGTATGTTAATAATAATATAAGTATGGCCGGAACCCATAAGTATTCTATATGTTTAATGCTATTAATTATTTGTAATTAATATTCTTTTTTTTTATTACCTAAGCACTGTGCACATCAAAGAATAAGCTGCTATTTTTAGCAGATACTTTTCTAGATTATTAATGTGAAAATGGATTTTTATTTGACACTTGGGACAAGAGAAGCAAGATTGTCCATTAACTCAGCCTGTTGAATGGAACTGAACCAAAACAAAAAATATATATGTACTTGCATGTGTAGGGCTACAATCCCCATGTTATCCCTTCTTTTTCTTGCTATCCGCCGTCGAGGTTATTATTGAACTGCCGTGGCCCAAAGCAATCAAAGTTGGACAGTTGTCGAGGCTTGGGCACTCCTCTGCCGATGTAAAGCGGCAGTTTCCATTGACTCCACTTGGTTTACTTCTATATAAATAATATTTGTGTGGGCTGCAATTCGCTTGGGTTTTGTGCTGATTTATATAAAACATAAGTGACCATTATACACATACAAACAAGGTACGCATGAATTTGAATCTTTGATAAGATAAGCGTCGAGTGCTTTGTGGCTTATCAGCTCAAATGTAGGCAGTACTCCCATTATTTTAGACAATACTCGTTATGGTTTAGTTTCTTTATGCATGTGTTCCAAAACTCAATACTGACGTCAATCTGAAATGATTACCATACACCAAATGGATACATACAATTTCGAGCCAACGGCAAGGACTGGTTTGTCCACATAATCTAATAAGTTTATCAGTTTAATTAGATTATCAATAACATTCACCAAGGATTGAATGTTTCTATTTTATAACCATTTGGTCATTTCTCAAAGCACAATGAAATATTTATTTCAATCGATCGCACAATAATCACAAAAGTTCTTGTGGAACCATATTTTAAAAGTATTTCGGCTTTCGAGTTTGTATTTTGTAACGCGACGTATACGCAATGTCAAAACTTTTATAATGGCCAAGCTTATTTTTATTTATTTATTTTTTTTTGAAGTGCTTCTCCTACACACATACTTTTACTCTGCGATTATAATTTATTATGCGTCTTCATCGAAATTCGGTTATTTTCTAGTATATAAATGAAGCCACATTGCTATGCAAATATTATTGTCTAACACATTTTGGATATGAGTGTTTTTTATGACATCAGCTCTGCATTTGGTGCTTTCTGTATTGTGCATAATATCGGTGCTTGTGGATACTTAATATATCCCATTTATTTGAACAGCTTTTGCCCTATGAGGTTGTCACAGAATTATTTCTTTTTTCTTTTATACTGCAAAATACGATTGAAATATTGTCGTATTTTGCTGTGACGACGAGAATAAAACACTTGTGCTCATGACTATCTAATTAAATCGTTGTTCACGTTTTTTTCAAGCTAAACAAATAGTTAGGAGACAACATTTTGAGGTTCAAATAGAAGGTAAATAATTCACAAAATTTGCACATTAAGACTTCAACAATTGAGTGGCAAAAATGAGCTAAACCAATATTTAGTAAGCTGATCCCCTATTTTTGTAATAAAAGCAGACAACGGCGAGAATAAAAAACAGTTGCGGAAAGAATTCGTTATACAAAATGTGCTGCCTTAAATCCTTAATTTTCATCAGCCTGATAGCTTTGGGGCTGTCGCAGAGGATCGATCCCCATGAACCATTATTTAAGACGGCAGTTGAACCGCAAGCTATTGAGTCGTTGGATCAAGAGGATGTTGCTCCAGTGGGTGCACCAGTGGGTGTTGCACCAGTAGGTGTTGCACCAGTGGGTGTTGCACCAGTGGGTATTGCACCAGTGGGTGTTGCACGACTGCCGTTTCGTCGTCGCCAAATGATGCCCTTTGCTCCTCAATACTGGCCGCAAGTTGACCCATATCAGAATTGGTTCGGCTACCAACAACCATCTTTCTGGGGTGGATATGGACAGATGCAGCCCCGCGGCTTTGGCAATAACTTCTACAGAAATTATGGCCCTCCACAAAGGTTTCTGAATCGCATACCTTTTAATCCTTTTGGACGTCCTATTTTTAAAACTAAGAAAGTAGTTACCAAAACTACTGTCGTGGAACCAGCTGTCGAGGATCCCGCTGTCGAGGAACCTGCTGTCGAGGAACCTGCTGTCGCAGAACCTGCTGTCGCAGGACCTGCTGTCGAGGAACCTGCTGTCGGGGGACCTGCTGTCGCAGAACCTGTTGTCGCAGAACCTGCTGTCGCAGAACCTGCTGTTGTGGAACCTGCTGTCGAGGAACCTGCAGTCCTGAATGCATCTGTCATAGTCTAAATGAGACGCTTGTTTAAATATGAATAGTATTGTATATCATAATTTTGCAATATTGAACCTGGTGAAATAAACAAACAATTTTATCAAGCACTTTCTATTTACGCTAGAAACGATTTGCTTATTACAAAAGTACACATAACCGATAAGGTCAGAGTTAATTTTACTTGACTTCTGCATAAAAAACCAAAACTTGCTTATCTTATCGGACAATTTGTATATGCTATTTATGCTGTTGGCTCAAATGGGTGCAAAAGGAACGGTAAACAGTGGGAACTCAATCAGCCATCGAAGTCAGTGGCAGAGAGCCAGCCCCAACCAACCAGCCATATGGCGCAATATTGGAAAATCCAATCAAAATGTTAATTCGAGGGCAAGCTTTATGCTCCTGCGAAGGATCTGTTGTTCTACTAGTACTTCTAGTATTGTTATGTTAAGTTCGATGGTCAAATAGTCAACTAAAACTGGACGCTTTGCTTTCCTATTTTAAACGCAAAATGGTCGTAAAATTCAATGCGAGGCCTTTCAATGCGCGAATTTTTGTTTATAAATGAAATTTATGTAAATGCGAGCCATGCAAATGTGCCTAAGTAAAACAGCCTATCAACGGATGGAATGGAATGTAAATTCTTTAGGATTTTGCCAGATTATGGGTGATGACGATGCTATTACACTTGTTGATTATATTGCTAACCACTATAGAGCAACAACTGATTACAACATCTTGGCAAGCAGAAATCAGTCAGCTTATATTTGGCGTCTCCCATTCTAGACCCACATTTTCGTAGATAGAATTGAGAGAAAAATACAACGAAAAAGAGTTAAATATAAAGCATAATAAGCCAAATAGGATTTTGAACTTTGAGTTCATTTCGTTTTAGTACAACTGAATAGGTTAAGAGCTTTTAAACAGCCATATGGCAGATCTTAGAAGCCTTAGTGATAATTGTTGTGGTCCGCAAAAAGTACACAAAAGTTTGCCTGCAAAATAAATGGCAGATATTCCAATTAATTAATGTCAATAAATTTTAAGCTGCGCTGTGATGAATTTATTGCTTTTATTTAAGTTCCTTTTTAAATTTTACTGACAAGCTGTGAAAGTCAATATGCGCAATATTTAATTTCTGACTTCCATTAAAGCCATGCATTATGTTAATCCAATATATTTTCTGGCCACTTACGTCGAAAAACAATGATTCCTAATAAACCCAAAAATAGATCGGCACTGTGAGCGCTGTTCACTTCACAAGTGACATGGTAACATGGTAATTAGGCCACTTCCGTTTCTGAGAAGCAGACCACAAGCTGCCTGCTTCCCGACCTGGCCCCACAAAATAGACGCCAAAGTGGGAAGGAAGCTTGTTTGTTTTCCTCTGCATTGCGTGTGTAAACAATGAACCAATCACGTCCCATGGATGAATGCCACTCCACTGTGCTGCAATGTTCTTAAAGTAGGTGTGTTTCAACTTAAATACTAGCCCAACTTTATTTCATTCAGATATCGACTAAGCGATACTCTGTTACTGTTCTAATAATAAATCTTAGTTTTCAGTTAGCTCAATAAATTTCTTCTCAATTTGTATATATTTGTATATATACTTGAAATGGATAGCTTTTTTCAATATCCAAAGTCTACCTACATTTTTTATATTTTTCTAATGAGCATTTCTTTTATTCAATTTTTATATACACTTCCTTCCAAATTCCGACATAGAATAAGTAATTTTTTTGCATTAATATGATTTTGGTCACACCGTTGCCGCGCCACAAAGCATACAATAAGCAAGAAGATGATTTTTACATAGAAGAATTTATGGCGATAGAATTGTGAGTTAAACCAATTTCCAAAATATTCCCAATTAAGCTAACTATATTTTTTATCGCTTAAATGTATGCTACATTTAATAGGCACTATATTTTTTCCTTTTAAAAAAGCTATTTTACATTAATATATACATTTTATAAAAACAGGTTTTGAATGAAATGCTTCAAATTCCAAACTGCGGTTTGTACATCCCAACCAAAACCAAAATTAATGTTTACAATCTAAGCCATATATATATTGGGCTATATTATATTGCGTCTTTGGTGAAATAAACAATCAAGGTTTTATAAAACTTGAAATATTTACTTTTTAACCAAATTTTTTGTAGTTGTTTTTTATTGAATGAGTCAAAAATGACTAAAAATACCATTGAATAGATAAACAATTGTGCAAACTAAACCAAGTTAATAAAAAAAAAACCTTAGAATAACAAGCTTAAGAATTAGGCATCAACTTGACTCCAATTGAGATAGATAACAACAGGTGTTGTTAATCAAACAAAAGCAAACAATAATTGAAAAAGACACGTTGCTTTTCCAATAAGTCAGTATAAAAACTTGTTACACAGACCAACCAATATCAGTTTGTTAATAATCTATTCAACATGCGTACCATTTTGCTGCTTGCTCTTTTCGGCTTTGTCCTTTTCGCCACAATAACGGCCGAGCCCGTGGAGAAGAAAGTGTCTGAAGAAGAGGTAGTCGAAGATGTTGAAGGTGATGAGAAGGATGCTGCCGCCGATGAGGCTGAGGAGGCAGCTGATGCTGAAGCAGAGAAGGCAGAGGCGGCAGAGGACACTGAGAAAGATGACGCAGCTGATGATGCTGCCGAGTCAGTGGAATCTGTCGACGCCGATGAACATAAGAAGGAATAAGGATGATGGAATTACCCTAAGTGATCTATCTACTACATAGTTTTATATAGCAAGACAACAATGTCAACAGTAAAGTAAAATAAACAAAAGCAAATTCTAAAAACTTTATTTTTCTTCAATCGTTCTCCGAAACTACATATTTGGTGCATGGCATTCATAATATTTGGGCTCAATTAGAAACACCATATTTCAATCGAATAGTTTTTTTTTCTAACTTCTTTCGAATTTGTTTGCAATTGAAATTCACAATTGTGCAAACAACAACATCTATTTTGAAAAACAGACCTTCGATATAATTTGCTGACATAGAAAGCAGCGATGGTTCCGATTATGACAAGATGAGGAAGTGGAGCCACATACTCAGTCAGAGTCGGAGCCCAACGCAAAACTGGAGCACAAATAAAAATATTGTTTTTTAACTGCTAAGGGAATTTCCGTTAGAAAAGCACCTGCTGTTAAGGGATTTTCCTTTAGAAATCAATTTACTAAACGCAAATACAGAAAACCTGTATTTTGTGTGTGACAATTGATTTCTAATTCAATTCATAATAACAAAAGTTAACTGCACAGCATATTGCATTTTTTAATACAATTTTTTATATTTAGGTAGAATATAAACATTTTTAAATTTCTTAATCGAAAGTAAACCAGAGATATTTCCAGTTAAAAAAAAAAACCAGTTTATTGCTTAATTTGACGATTGACAGCTGCATAAATTGCTTGCTGAAGTCGAGTTTGTCAGTATTCATTGAAACGTCGAAATGAGAAAACTTATATTAATAATTTTCTGTTGCTTTGGGTGCCTTCTGGTTCTTACAAATGCCACAAAAATTGATAACGCTGATTATTCAGAATATGTTGGTAAACATGAAAATGATCATAAAACCGATGGAGAAACTCTTCGCAAAAGAGATAAGGATGGCGATAACGAAGACGATGGGGATGAAGATGACGATGGTGATGACGATGCCGATGAGGATGGTGATGACGATGAGGATGAGTCGATAACAAAAAATTTCCTAAGATATCCCGAAATAGCGAAAGACGATGATAATGAGAATTATGAAATTTTAGATGATTATTTCGAGGACACGACATACCAATTGAAGACGCATCCTTGTTTTGCTCGTATCCAAGTATCATTCATATTATAATATATTTCAGTATTGTCAAATACTGACGTGTCTATTCTAATTTTTAGAAACTAACTAACTATTTTTAGAAAATAACTCAAGTTTGCACAGTTGTGGCCCAGACAAATAACCCATATGAGCAATGTACACATGATCTATTATATAATAATAATTTACTGTACTTTTGTAAATAACACTAACACAATAAAATTGTTGTACTCCACAATAAAAGAAATATTGAAGAAATGGGCGCGAAAAAACTAATACATGTTAAATTTGATTGATCTTTATTTGAATGTATAAAATTAAATAATTTAGTTTCTATATATTAAATAAATTGGCTAAAATATGTAAATAAAACACAAATAATCTTTTCATTTTTTATTAAAAAATAGAACAAAAATACGGATCGTACTTGAGCATCAGATTCAGAGCATATATAAAAGAAAGGATATTGAAATGGTTATGGTAAGTTCGGCGGTGTTGGGTGCCGCAGCAGGTACCGGATTAGCACTGATTCTGGCTGTAACTATCGTGATGTATCGCTATTATCTACTGCGGAGGCGCGGTAAGGTGAGTATTAAATTAATCAACTTTAATTCGCAATTATTGATTAAACTTGTTACAAACGTTATTATGCTTACGTAAGGAATGGGATGAGCTGGATCGCTGGGAGGAGACACGCATCATGCGCAAACTGAAGATGAAGGTAAGCTGAAGCCCTGAATATGACAACTTATATAAGAAACGTTGACATTGATAGTTAGAATGCTGTCTCTGCCATTGATAACTTTGCTAATGTATATTTTAAATTATATAAGATACGATTACCAGTATTTTTACGTTTATTGTCGCTTGCTAAAATGCTTCCAGCTTGAGTTGATTGGTTTGAGTCTTGGGTAATTCCGATGTTGGGAAATTTCGCTACAGTTTGAGGGTGATTGGGCTAATAGCTTACCCATATTTTGATATTAATCAGTTTTTAAAATAAAATTTACAAGTTAAGTTATGGTTATATTTTTTGTTGCTAATCAGCTAAGTTGATAAACAATTTCTGAGAAGTATTTTGTTTTCTCTCTGATATAAGAGAAAATATAATCATATTTTTTGTTGTGAAAAAATACTATAATTAATATATATAAAATGGTACAATGAGTTTCATTAAAACCCTTCGATAAGAATTCATGCTTAAGCTTTGTAATATTAAACAGATAAAGTAAAGGTATCCAAAATAAACATATCCATATCAAAAGATTGGAATGAATCATATTTGAGTTTTATTTTTGCAATAATTAAACCAGTAACATCTGCCAATCACTTTTTCTGAAATCTAAAATCCTTTTCGCTCTTTGTAAATTTGTTTTTAAGCAGCCATGTTTATCAATTGCCTAATCATAAATAGCGTCAAGAACCAAATAGTTCGACAATGATACAAATGTAACAAATGAAAATGAATGGCGTTTGATGTTACCATATAAAATTGAAAAAAGGGTGTGTTTGCCTGCCTGCCTGTTAATTTTATATTTATAAGACAAGCGTATATTTTATTCGTCATTCGACCCACTCTTGGGGTTGATTTCGACATCGGCCTCATGTTTGAGCGGGCTCGTTATCCCGTGCCACATCCAGAAGTAGTGGCAACTTCGGCGACTGCCGAGTGTGATTTTATATGCAGGGTGCAGGGTGCAGGATGAGGAGCCAGTTTTTGATTTTGAATATTATTTTCATTAGCTGGCTGGCTGTTGACAAGCGTAAGTGGCGGTGAGGGATGATAAGTGGATCGTGTGTGTGAGTGTGTTCGTAATATTTATTTGTATATATAATTTGATTAGTGGCTAAGTATCGTAATTGTCGAGGGCTGATTGTATGTGCGGGATATGAGTTTGGCCACCACCACCCAACTGAATTAATTGTTTACAAATCTACACCCTCTGTGCCTTCTTCAAAAAGCCACAATATTGACCACAACAAAACAGTCGTGATTAATGCGCACTGTCCGCCAGTTTGGCCTTGACCACAATGGCCAATGGCCGCTAAAAAATAGAAGAACTCACCTAGCTGCCCACTATAAAAGGTGGAATACTCGAGTGGTAACAGTCGATACCTGGACAAGACTAACAATGGACATTAGGGTGTATGAATGGTGAGGCCAAATGGTATACACAAAGACAACTGCAGATCACTGCAAGTGCTCGCTGTACAATTGTTAAAGCATTGTTTGGCGACCTTTGTTGCTGCACTGACTTTCATTCATGAATAACTCAAGAAGTTGGCATTGTTGTCCATAGTTTTCGGCTTCAATGCATCCAATATTAAACTGGCGGCAGAGGACTTTGAAATATGTATTTCTATAGCCGTTAGTGTTGACGCTATGCCCATAGAAAAAAGTCCTTCGTAAAGTCCTTCATATTTTGAAAAATACTTACCTATTTCGTGCAATATGACTTCCCAAAACAAGCAGACCGCACACACACAAACACACACACACACACTGTTTAATTTGTTGCCTCAGGTCTGATGACTGAGAAACACGCACTCAAAACCCCAAAATCGTTTAGTGGTGCAAAGCTCATTTATAATTTATTCATAAGCGTAGTATCAGAAACGACTTGAGCTATAATGAAGTCATATTTGTTAAGCCAATACACAAAGTGTTTTTTTTTTTATTGGATGATGATGATGGTTCCCTTACCCTGCCCTAACCGCCAAGAGCCCTTTAGCTAAATAAAGCCTCAGAAGTGCGCTGGGTATTCAATGGGAAGCTAGTAATGTAAAGTAGCAACAATGGCAACTACAACAATCAGTCAAATGCAAATGTCACAACCAATTAATGTCAATAAATGATGATCCAAGCCAACGGAAGCAACTGAAGTCTCATAAGCCAGACAGTCATCCCATGGTGATGCTGCTGCTGCTGCTGATGGCGATGATGGTGATGATGGTGGTGGTTCCATGGTCATGGTACACCCCTTTGTCGGCGAATCCGGTTTGCCATGCACTCGTATCATTTCAATATCTCCGCTCTCTTTCTCTCTCCCTGTTCATGGGATATTTAATTCCACAAAAATACAAAAGTTGCACTCAGCTTTCATTTGTTTAGCGTTTAGCCGAGTTTTGTTCACAATTAAAATGAAATTGTTTGCTTGAGTGATTCGAAGGGGAGCTTGGACATCTTTTTACAATTACTTTAAATTCCGGTTTTTATTTTTCCGATTTCCTGAAATTCCGAAACAAGACTTGGCTGTCAACTAATGGTAGAATTTATCACATACACGTGGCTCAAGCAAAATGTCGATAAACATTCCAAAAGTTGTATTGATTTCAATAACACGATCCATTCGAAGACCGATCGAATTAACAATACCCAGTTAAATCGAGTGTAAAAACGGAGAAAATAACAAAATACAAAAAACAACAACGGATGTGGTCAAAGGTGAGTAATACAAAAACTGAAGTGGCCCTTTAAGAAATACCAAAAACAAAAGCCAAAAGAACCAAGTCCAGCGCACGAGACCGACGCAACGCCTACCCAAATGATCCAGTTGCAGAAATAAACCTAGTGCGAAAACTGGAAAAAATGGCAGCTGCCATTTTGCATGGTATTACGTGAAAAGTATGCCAATTAAGCAGAAGCCAATTGCCCAACAATGCCTCCAAAGAAAAGTAGGCGATAGATCGAAAGGGACGGCCAAGAAATGCAACTGCAGTCAACAATGCGTCCAAAAGTAGTTTGAGAGTTGGACAACAATTAACGTCAGTAATTGTGCAGTTTTATAGCCACTTAACATATGATAAAATATCACAAAAACACACACACACATACACACGCACACACACACACACAAAGCAGCACCCGTGCAGACACCTTGGCATTACATAGAGTGACAATGACTTGAAAAGGACAATTAAAGCAAATCCTTAAAGCGAGTTAACAAATGATAGAACTGCCGCCATAATTCTGTGTAATATAACCCAAAAACTCCAAAAAATCCAAGGCGACGCAATGTCTGCCCGGGCCACAAAGACGCAATGTGTGTCTAAGCCCGAGCCGTGAATGAATGAATGAATGAATGGAAATGGCTCTCGACCGTGAATGGGCCAGGTTGATGTATGCCGTTTGCATTGTTAACCGATTTGGCAGACACACACGGAGATAATGCATCAATAAAAACACAACAGTGAGGTGCTCACACACACACACACTTATATACAATTACACAATACGTTTTAAAGGACAAATTGCCGTGTGTCAAAGGGCACCATAAAATTTGCAGTCAAATGCAGATTTAACGTTTTCAACTTTTCTAGCTTTGATCATTATTAGTTAACAAAGTACCAAAAAAAAAAAGTAATAAGTAAATATGAATTTCAAAGTTGTTATTATAACAATGATCATTATAAACTGTTCTAAATTATATACAAAACAACGGAGTACAAGCATTTTAAAAATTTATTATTCTAATAATATTTTGGCTTAAAAATTAAAAGACTTTGCTGAAGCTGCAAATAACGGAGCTGAAGTCTTAAACTGTTTTTTGCAGTGTGTCAATTAGAAATTTGATCAGAGTCCACTTTCTATGTTTTGGGTTTATATTGCGTTTTCGTAAAACTACTAAAAATATGCTTAAGCTAAAATTTAATTGGCAAAATCTATAATATATTCACAAGCCTCGCTTATAAAAATAGAATTCAGATTACTTATTCAAAGAAATAATTTAAAATAACTAAGAAATACTATTGCAGTTATTCAATTGAATATTTAGTGCATAAATGCAGACAGTCACTCAAAAACAACACACTCACACACACACACACACAGTTGAAGAGATGACCTGCCATTGTGAATGATCGCCGTGCCAAGGGCGGAGCTTAAATGGCTACAGTTTGTTGTTATTAGACGAAGACAAGCTGTAAATGGTGGCTTAATGGTCAAAGAAAATAAGCAAACAACCCTCAAAATAAGTCAACAATAGGCAAATGCGGGCTCACTCGCACCGCGCACGGCATGCCAGGGGTGGTGCAAAAAACAACCCCTAACCACCGGTGTGTCTATATAAAGTGCAGGGCACAGCCCTAACAGCTAACCAGTAACGCTCAGACTCCGATCGTGTGAGGTGTTCGCCACACATACAGAAAATCCCAAGTAACTCAACTCGACTCAGCTCAACAAAAATGTCGCGTTCTTTCCTTATGGACTCGCTGCTCAGCGATATGCCACCGCTCAAGAAGAATAAGGAACCACTTGGCTCACCCACGGCCAATGTAACCGCCGCCGCCGTGGCTGCCACAGCTGCAGCAGCTGCAATGCTACCGGGCATACCCATGTTACCATATCCAGCTAGCTACGTGGGCAGCTATCTATTCTCACTCGGTATTCAACAGCAGCAGCAGCAACAACAACAACAACAACAGCAGCAACATCATCAAGCGGCGGCTGCAGCAGCGGCTGCAGCAGTCCTCAAGCATCCACATGGATCACTTTATCATCCTTATGCGCAGTTCTTCGCTTCCAACAAGCGCAAGTCGAGTGGTTTTGGCAACTATGATGACTGCTATCCATCGCCACCACTCTCGGCCAATGCCATTGGACATGGCAGCAGCAACTCACAACTGACTCTTCCGCCGACGGCTATCTACGGCTTAAATCCTGGCCAGCCTGTGCATGAGGCTGGAGCTTTCTGTACCTCACCATCGGCGTCGTCGAGTGCCTCGTTGGATTTTGCCAATGCGGAAGAGGCGCAAGCGAAACGCTTCAAACACGAGTCCTCCTGCTCGCCCGTCAGCTCACCCATTAAATCTCAGGGTGCTAGTCTGGAGATTACACCACTGATCAATGACTACGCTGATTCGAGCAAACGCATCCGCACAGCCTTTACCAGCACACAGCTATTGGAGCTGGAGCGTGAGTTCTCACACAATGCATATTTGTCGCGCCTGCGCAGAATCGAGATTGCCAACCGGCTGCGACTTTCGGAAAAGCAAGTGAAGATTTGGTTCCAGAATCGACGTGTCAAACAAAAGAAGGGCGGCTCCGAGAGTCCCACATTCAACCTATCCGCCAACTCAGGCAGCCCCCAAACTTCGCCATCGCCCAAATGCTGTGAATTAAAGATAATCGCATAGAATAAATTGTTAATTTAATGTTATTTGTACAAACGTTATTTTTATTTTTAATTTACAAATAGTATTTAAATTGTATATACTCATGTTAAATAGCCTAAAATAAAACCCAACTGATAAAAATATAAAATCGTCTTTTTAAAACTCTTAGTTTTACAATTATAAGTTAGAGTGATCTGGCTTGGAGAGCAAAGCTAGTGAATCGATATTATAATTGATCAGCAAAAGGATTTAATATTTATAACATTTAGTTATGTAAATTATTAATAACAATGACAAAAAAATTAATAATCAAATTACTTTTGATTGAAGACTTTCTCTCATAAGGTTAACACACTAGACCACTTTTTAGACCATAAAGAATATACCGAATAGAAAATAAAGCAGCGACAGATATTATTTGGTTGAAATTACTGTAATTTTTAAATAAAATTTTAAATCGGGATTGATCGAAAGAGATTCAGTATTCTCTGACGATTTTTCAAAAAACCACTTCTAACTCCAAATTTTCTGTCACCACTCAGTAAGCCAAGACAATCCTTTTATAAAGAATTATATAATATAGATCTAGTAGGCCACGCAAAAGGGGTTTCTTCCGAGTAACGATTATAAAAAAAAAGTATTCAGTGCTTGCCTGGGCAGCTGGCAGCAACAAATAATCTCATAAAAATTGCTTTTTAATCCGAAAATTAGTAAAATAATTTCGTGATCATGTTGAAGTTTTTCAAAGAGCTGAAAAGCGAGTGGGCCAAGAAATCGCCCAATTTGGGGCGCTGTGCGCAATTGTTGGACTCTCTTAAATTGGAAATGGTTCGCATTGGCTTTGTGGGACCAGGACCTGTGCAGCCCAATCAACAACTGGAGCTGCAAGCGGCCAGGGATAGCCTGGAAATAGCTATTGAGCATAGCATTAAGGTGAAGGATAATGCCGCCTATGAGCGATACATGACGCAGCTGAAGATGTACTACTACGACTACGACAAGTTCCTGGATTCCTCGCCACAGATGCACAAATTCATGGGCCTGCATCTGCTCTACATGCTGGCCACCAATCGCATTGCGGATTTTCACATGGAGCTCGAGCGTCTGCCGTCGGCCCTTTTGCTGCAGAATCGTTACATTTCGCCAGTTCTGGCCTTGGAGAACTATTTCATGGAGGGACGCTACAATAAAATATTGCAGGCCAAGAAGTCAATGCCGTCAGAGCTGTATGCAGATTTTATGGATATGCTGGTGGGCACCGTCCGTGAGGAGATAGCATCCTGTTTGGAATTGTCCTATGTGAAGATGTCACAGAAGCAGGCTGCATTGCGTTTGGGTCTCAAGCCTGGAGGAACCGAAATGAACGCCTTGGTCGAAAAACGTAAATGGATATTGGATGCGGATGGAAATTTCAACTATGTTGTGCTGCATTCGAAGCAAAAGGAGAAGATACCTGCCCAGGATATCGCTGTGCACACATTGACCTATGCTCATGAGCTAGAGAAAATTGTTTGAATTTGTTACAAATAAAGCGTTGCTGCTAATCCAATCGGCTAGAAAATTATGGTACAGCATTTGTTAGCTCGGTGCCCGGAAATTTGTCAGATTACATTTTCACACATGTCAAGGGCGAAATATTTTCGCATAAAATCAACAAGAATTGAGTTAAGTCGACAGGCGTATTAAATGGCAGATTAAGCCATACGAAATGGATACTTTTCGAATTTAAATATTAACGTGTCGGCTATATGATGGCCATTTAGAACATTTTAAGGAGTTTGCTTAAGATTTTTCCGCTTCAAAGTCTTCCCAGTTAGTTATCTGGCAGACATTCCTGCTCATCCTTCAAATTGTGTGGTCTTGCGTGTTAACCACAAAGATAATGGTATAGAAAATTGCAATATCATTCCGATCACAATTAATCAAACGAAATTTTGTAACATCACGATTTCATTTCTTACGACACATTTTAAAATGTCTAGCTAATTACAAAATTAAGCGCAATTGTGAAACGATTTTGCGAGACTATATCTGAGAAAATCCGCCAACTCAGATGCTTATCGTTTATTTTTTTTTGGCTACTTTCTGAAGAGAAGCGGCCAAAACGAATCGAGCGCAACAAACCTGCCTAGCGAAAACCCATTCAACTGATTCGGTGGACAAAGTCGACAATTGACATCGATTCTTCAATGAATACGGCAAACGTATTTTACTTTTCATTGTCGAGCATCTCGAAATGAATGAGAGGCCAGGGGTGCGGTGCTAATAAACGCAATTGCACCTACGCCCCTGTGGGCCCCGTTGCAGACAAAATGGCACAGTCGGTGGCTTTAAACGGAATTCCGAACACTATTCACAGAACTATTCTGCAAAACATTCGTTTCAGGTAGTATTCCTCTATTGCACGATAGTTATCAGTGACGTGTACAAAAAGTTACCTTAGTGTTTCTCAAGTGTGCGCCCACTTGAGTTGAAGATCGAGCTCTTGAGATTCGAGTGCTCAGGTAGGTGGTGTCCGACTCCTGTTGTGTTTTATTTTCGCATTAGCTTCGATTTTCCTTCTTTTTTTTTTTTGCGAAATCATTGAATAGTATGATATGTAGGTGTCTCTGGATAGTTGTTAAGTTAAATAGTATAGAACAGAGAAACTCTTATCGATCGAAATTTATTGTTAATTCACAGAAACTTATGTTTGGTAATATTATTTTAGATTAAAAGCCATAGTCTAATCATCTGTTCCTATGAGCATATTTATGAAATTCCATTATAATTTAAAATTACATATTTTGTAAATATATTTATTTGCTTGCTTTTCCTCTCTTTCAAATAAAATAATATTTATTTAGTCAGAATTTAGAAAGCAGAAAATATATACAAAACTCTGTTCATTGAGAACGAAACTCACTTAAATTAAACACTTGAGACCACAACCGTTGCACGGAAGGACACTCGCCTTCGAGTTTCCCGGCGACAGGTTGTCTAGACAAGTGCAGACTGCGCACCTGGCAGACTGGAATACAACTCTCAGGTAGAGAGGCAAATCAACCGAATGGGCAATTTTCAATAGAATTTCTTTCCGCTCACAGCAATTTCGTGTCGGCTAATGATCTTTTAACAAGCCAGCGGAATTTCCCAGCTCTCATGGGTTCGCTGGCTAAAGGCAGCGTAACTAACAGCCTCCGAGCATCAGGGTATGCCAGTTTGACCATTTTCATTCATGAATTGGGCGAGAAAATGAAAAAAAGTCTCCCACACCGAAGTTCAGGTGAGAGTACTCGAAAACACTTCAAAGTGAAGAGGCTTTCCATTCATTCATGAAGTGCGCGTGCTTTTCGGTTTGTCTATACATTTTCACGATGAGCATTTTGCATAGGGTGTTGAACACTGCGGGTGTTCAAATAGGCAAGAACTCTGGCTATTTTAAATAAAAATTAGAGCTGAAGCTGAAGTACAGTTATTATTGAAATAATAATGTGAGAAAGAAATGTTGTTTTCTTGTAAATTTAGCTCGGGATTTTGCAGTTATTGCAAAATGGTTCTTAATATACTTTCAGTAATTACTGTAATTGAATTTGTTAATAATATAGAGGCAGATTAAGAGTTATGCTTATACAATAAGACAGTCGACATGAAATAAATAAACTGACATATATAAATACACGGAGAATGCTTTTTCAGTCAGCTGATATAGCTTTTAAAGCTGTTAAAAGCTACAAAATTTCTTGGCTACGCAACTTAAAAGCTTACAGCCCGGATAAAGCTGTGAAATTAACTGTTATAAAACAAAGTAGAAACTTTCCTTCTTATTACGCCTTAGTAATTTTGAGTAGAGCTTTATGCATAGAACTTTTCATAATTAGATTTGTTTTTCATTAATATCAGTTACCAATATTATATTAAAAGCGTATTTCAATTGAATTCTAGCAATACAAAATATGTTAATTTTAAAATTTAATTTATAACAGTCGTAAACTATTTAAATTTTTTGGCAATGTTACTTAATTTGCTCTTAACCAATTTGGTTTGTTTTTTATAATGGCAAGAGATGTATTTAATTGCTTACCTTAAACAAACTATAAGTTGTGGAATACGCTTTTAATTTGTCCAAATTGTCGTTACAAGTCTTGTTGTGATAGAATGGTTAAATTGCTGACAAGTCAACGCCGCTTTGGCGGCACTATCACATTTGTACTCTTACTCAAGTAATGAACCTATTTAATGGCCCTACATACATAGATAGTAACATATCCCGGCGAGCCCAGACACATCGACATTTTCGTGGCGCCTCTTATTGAATGGCGCCTGTTTAAAATGAGTTTTGTTTCTTCGTTATGCAACCTTCTAAGCAACTAACTACAGCTGGTGTAATTGTATACACAAAGATATATGTTAATTAAGGATACCTATTTCGCTACACTGTTTCCTTTTTCGAATTGGCCTTTGTGCTCAAGTCGATCTAATTACGCTTATTCCAATGTAGCATATGCTAAGATTGTCCCCAAGCCATTGGAGGCAATTGGAGCGTGTTTAAGTGCCGCATATATGTTATGAAAACAAATTAAACGATTCCATTAAACATATGTATTCGTCTTGATGGATGAGCCATGATGTATTATTGAAAGCATTTTACCCAAGTTAAATCACGTGTCTCAAGCAACTTGCACTTACTCTTAATACAAATTCTTAGATACATGTGTATGTTTTTATAACCTACGGTAAATTGATTGAAAATAAGAAATCAAATATGATGAACTTGAACTGAATCAAAGTAAAGACGCCGCTGACACGTGTTTTGATTATAATTATATAATGAGCTTAAAGCGTGGAAATGTGCACAAGTCCCCTTCACACTTATATATATATATATATAAATAGGCTTACGCACGCTTTAAGTTATTTCCTTGAGGTTGCTATTTAAATTACTGAATTAATACCAACAACATGTATTACAAACTTGAAGCACACATGTTTTTCGAGACATCAATGTGCCAAAATAACAGCGACGCAAAAAGGAATTCAGTTACAAAAGCAGAAGGAAATTGATATTTAACAGCGAAATCGAATCATATTTGTTTCCACACTTGTCATAAAAACACAATCAATTTTAACTTTAAAACAATTTATTGTTGTTGTTTTATAGGCCATTAAATTTACCAATTATTATTAATTTAAATAAATAAAAATAAATATTAATATGTCAACATGTTGTTCATCAAATGGGTCTGTTGCACCTTGTTCCAAAGATATGTGGAGATAAATAGCATAAGTAACCATATGTTCTGCTCATAGTTAAGCAGTAATTGAAAAGAACATATTTATTTAGGGGACTGAGATTGCATGTTCTACGTACATTTAAAGCAGTGCTATCGACGCCAGTTTCACATTGGTCAACCGCGAAAACAATGTTAATTGCCAAAACATTCGCAAGTACCGTTAATTAAGATAATTTATGGTACTTAAGGCAGTTCTTGTCGTCAACACTACAATTTCAAACTACCAAACTAAAATTTGACATAAACTCAGCCAAGTCACGCATTGCCCACAAAGGTGTGTAATACTTATATTTTATATATATATATGCACATGGAAATACTAGCATACCTATGTATATGTATATATATTCATACATACACGCATTTTACAAATTCCCAGTTAGACACGATGACAAACACAGACAGATTAAGCTCCCACATACATATATACATGTATGTAATAATAATTCAATACATACTACATGGGTATGTGTGTCCGACACTCTCGCTCTCTCTGTATCGGTGTTTGTTTTCAAGGTGAAGTCGCACACAATTAGCAGCGACTGACAAAGCTCTCAGAGCTTTTTCGAACTTCAGCCATTTTAATTTATAGTCCTTGCGGCTGCTACTGAAATCTGGCATATGTATATATTCTTGTTTAAGTCTTAGACTTGGCTAGGTGGGGTTCAATGTTGCAGAAAAGTAAAAAGATTTGTTAAGCAAGCAGATGTTGACAAATATTCAGGCTTTTCTCACTTAAACTCGAACTAGACAAGTAGAAAAGATATAATCATATTTGAATATACAAATAAAATTGCACACATACGTAAAAAGCACGTATGTGTAAGTGCAGAATAGCTTATATATGTATGTATTGTATGTTTTTCAGAATGGCTTATATATGTATGTATTCTATGTATATCTCGTCGCACAAAAGTAGGCAATAAACTGTGATGACATTGCGAATATGTCGCATTCAGAAAGTAGCCAGAAGTCACGAGAGAGCAAGTGCAACAGCTGATTAGGCAACAAGTTGCGAAAAAGCTTTCGAACCTGCGAACTCAGTTCAATGCCACAAAAGTTTTTATGCCGAGCAATGTCGTCCCAGCCGACCTGTCATCGTCTTCGTCATTTTCGACCTCGACCAATTCGAATTTTGCAACTTGTTGTACGTCGTCTCCGTCGTGTCTGGAAAAGATGAAAATCTGATTCAGTTGTACGCGCGCAGGCATTTTGTGTAGAACGGTTCGATATTATGTCCGTGCTTTACAGTTTCGAAGTTAATTCATGAAAATTAAAGCGCTCACAAATACAGTAAAAACTAATTAATGAATTTTAAATTGAAGTGCTTGGTGTTTCATTTATTTTATTTTTAAAACGCAAAAATGTGCTAAGCTGGGGATTACTCAGATGGATTTAAGATACCATCTATTTTGATTAAAAGCCAGCGCCCAAGTAGGTACAAAAAGTTTTATTTTATCAAATGGCACAGTCAGAAAGGTGTTTTTTATGGATTTTCCTGCGTCGTCGTCGTCGTCGTCTTTGTGCCTGTGTCGAAACTGTTGCTTTGTTTGTTCCCTGCTGAAGCAATCTTTTTAGGTGTACACAACATCAAACTGAACAGAACTGAACTGTACATAAGCATAATAAAAAAGAGCTTAGTCTTTAATGATTAAGACAACAGCTGGAAAATCTGAACTAACTACGTATTTATATATAAATATATTCATATATATTGTAGTATATATACATAAATATTATTAATATTTCTGTAAATATAAGAGGTATATCCACTGCCTTGGCAACGTATTAATTAAAAAGTAATTATTGGGGTTTCATATTGCGATGCAAAGATAGCTGAAGCACAATTATAATGAATATTATAAGGATTCTCATGCACATTGGGCATTGATGAGTTGCTCTCACCAAATTGTAGTTTTGATTTTTAGGAATTTTGATGAAATTCTTTGCTGTCAGCAGCAGCATAGGATTTTCGCTAAAATGAGCTGCCAACAGCAAAGGATATTATTTGATTAGCCTTACTGGTTGCGTATTAGAATGGTAAAACCTATTAAATTTATTATAAATACATTTGGCATGGATGCGAACTGAATTTACAACAGCTGTAAAATAGATGGAGTGCCGTAGTAATCATTGCTACGCCGTATGCATGTGCACATACAACAACGAGCAGCGACACCAAAAAGCAAAGTTAATATAATTATTTTTAGATAACGAATCAGGCGAGTGCACAATTTTGCGCAGGGCTCCTACAATTTTGATTGTGCTGTTGAAGCAACAAAAGTGCGTGAAGGCACCAAGGGAGTGCCAGGGACTTTGATAAATAAGGCGCGTGTTGGGTTCCTTCTACATATATAATATATATATTTATATATATATATATATATATATATATATATGTGTGTGTGTGTGCCTATGGGTTTAGGGATCCAAGCACAGCTGTTTATTGTTGTTTGCTTTGAGCTTTAAGCTGCGCACCCACATCTCCACATTAAAAACGCATGAGAAAGGCTTCTGAGCTGAGCTCTTTCTACTCGAAGTCGACGGAGATTGAAATAAAAAGCATAAGGGTTGTACGGATAAACAAACAAATAAAATGGCTACCAAAGTCAGTATTAGAGGTTGAAATCCCAACGCTGGACACCTTTTGCACACGTCCATGTGCCACTGGCCACAATTTGTCACAGTTAGAGCTGCATCTTGATGAAAATGGTTGCCAAGATAAAGTGCGATTCTGACCGATGTGATTTTGATACCCTGTATTATTAACAAATAGATTACATACTAAATATAATCAGCTTCGAGTCTTCTTTAACTATTTAAAGTTTGTATTAACAATCGTTTCTACAAAAAGTGCTCTGTTAAAATTACCTGAAATACTTTGGAACTACGCACAGGGTATCCCTGCAGTTACCTTGTATTACCCTATTTTTGCTGCCACTTTCCTTTGCATGCCACTCGTAAATTTCAATTTGCCATGTTAGTGCACACAACATAAATACACCAATGCACAAATATACTCTGATATATTTGTACTCACACACGTGCCACACACACACACACACACACCCAGGAATATGCGTACTTCAGAATTCATTCGTTTACTCTCAGTTTCCTGCATCATTTAATTCGATGTGGTAAGAAATTGCATTTCCGCTGAGGACTCAAAGCTCAACTTGATGATTCATATTAATTATTTCTGTTACTGAGTTATTGACTTTATTTCCCTCACCCATTTGGGTTAGTTATTAGTTTGCTGCTGGAATGCAATGGGTTTTATACAAAGTTCTCAACATATTTAAGTTGACTGGAGCCACTTAAGGTATCCAAAGCTGTGCAAAAGTTAATTAACCAGCACAATACACATACAATAACATTGGCAATTGTATATGTATTGTGCTGGTGTAAGTAATGACAATGAAAACAATATTGGTCTACTCGAGAGTGACTGACGAGATGATACCCTCTAACTACCCTCTAATCTGCTTGAATATATCTCAGGCAGGCATAAATTCAAATGTGAGTTGTTTTTTTTTTGTTGATAATTTTATAACCACAATGAGTGCAGGATATGAAATGAAGCAAGTATTGCCGAGAACATATTGTTACATGGAGACTTGCCTAATATATTTATGAGCCGTGCAATATGCAAATGCCATTAAGATGCATTGCGTGTCGCCCAATAATGCAACGAAAACAGGAAATATACTCAAATAAATTGCTTTTCACTCGCTGCGTGTTTCTGACTGTTCATTGCGATTTAAATAAAATCGATAGTGGGCGTTATGAGAAGCAACTGGGCAATATGGGTTTGTATTCGTCATTTATTGACGCCTTCGCAACTCAAAGTGGGAAACATTGTTGTCTGATTTGTCTTTCAATGACAAATATTTCCATTTCCAATCAGCAATAATTCAAAATCAAATTACCAGCTTGCAGACAGTGAAATACTGTTCACAGATACTATTGCATATCGAATTCTAGTCGAGAGCAAAATGAAAATAAGTAGCATTAACTATTTGTATAGATCTTTTTATAACTAACGAGATTGACGCGGGACCAAACAAATACTTCAATCAATTCTTGCTGCTGGCAAGGATGCATATGTGCACACACATGTGTGTATGTATGTGTGTGTGTGTGTGTTAAATAAAGAATTGCAAATCGGATAAGGCGAATGCATCAGTGCAAATATATACAAGTCTTACCGGTTGATACAATGGCCATCATTTTGAAAGGAAAGGGTTAAATTCACAGATTGCCAAAATCGGTTGCCTTTGATGTTTATCTGTCCAATGCTTTTGGCATGGTTTATTTTGCCTACTTCTCCAGCGAATTGCCAAATTGTTCTTTGTTTAAGCCAATGCAGCATTTGATTTGTTTTGATTAAAACCGCAATATATTAGGAAAAAAAAAAAAAAAAGAAAACCAAATGAAATATAAATAAATTAATTTTATTTACTTATTTTATAATCGATGCTCTTATACTAAAATCAATTTGTTGTATTTTGACTCTTGTCAAATCATAATTAGAACAAACTTCATTTTAAGTATAACTGAAACTGCTTTCATTTCTGAGGAGCTTCTCGGAGATTTTTTCTTATCAAGATCAAATTCGATAATTATATTTTCAGTACAATAGTTTTTGTTATTTAAGCCACACTTGGTGCTATTAACTAATTCTTTCTCAAATTATTATTTGCACAATGCACCAAATAGCATTAAACACATTCCAGCAAATCTCTTGTTTGTGTGTCTGTGTGTGTGTGTGGCCCTGGGGTTATATATCAAATCGACATATAACTGGGAGCTGTGGAGTACAATAAAAAGCTATCACTGCCACCGCATCGCATTCTTTCAGCAGACGCACAATTTCCATTGTATTGGTGATTAATTTGTAGCCTCCGGGCAACAGTCAGGATCCGTTTGGGGTAAGCAGTTCTCAGACTGCCACAAAGCGCGAGCTCAAATGCTTTGTAAACAAGTTGACAGACAGACAAGCCGACAAACCATGCGAGCAGTATTGACGTTTGATGAGCGGATTATCAGCGAACGATGCACTGCACCACACAGCTCTTATTCATAGCCAGGTCAACAAGTGTTGCCCGCTTCTCGCCACATTGCACTGAATGGGTTTGCAAGTAGTTGCAATTGCGCAATATGTTGCCTCATTAAAAGTACGCAGTTGAGTTTTATTTTCTCAATTTTATTTTTACTTATATTTATATTTGTAATCCAGCATAATTCGTTGGGACCAACTAATTTAGTGGCAATCAGATGAGCCTTGGGGAACTTCTCTAAATCTTTACCTTTCAACATCAGACCGCTCGTTTCCTATATTCTATGTATGTGTCCTTGTTTGTGTCTATATGTGTGTGTGTGTGTGTGTGCGTGTCTAGGTAAGCGTATAATGGACTTCTGTTTTTGCATATTAATTTCCGGTTACGGCCAAATGCCTTGTTGCCTGTTATGGAATGCATTGCATAGACGGATTTTACGGCTTTTGTATTTTATGCCTGGCATCAGTAGCAGCAGCCGCCTGTGTTTCTGTTTGTGCCACAATTATTTAAATGAGATTACAAAGACTTATAAAGCGGAAATACCCGATCAGTATTATTTGTGGAGCTGGCTTAGACGACGTGACCTGATGCCAATTTGCTCTTTTGCCTTGCGAATCTGCCCATTTTACAGTTTATATTCCTGTCAAAAGTTGGCGAGCCAATTTGTTTTCTTTTGTTTTGCATCTAATTTGATTGTTCCCTGTCTTTGGAAGTGTAATCTCTGCTTGCCTCGGACTACACATGGGCCACAACAATTGATATCTTTAATTGAATGCAACTAATGCGCATTTCCATTTGACTGCTGGACAACTCACAACTCCAGTGCGCAGAACTGAGTAAAGACGAAGACGATAAAATAACCTTGCTAAATATAAATTATTACCTTCTTATTATTAATGAAATTTTCATAAACTTGGACATATGTAGTAATATCAAATTACCTAATGGATTCACAGTTGCGTCCTTCTGCTATACGCATTAAAGCATTTGTGGCAATGGTCATTTTTATTTTTCCTTTTCTGTGTTGCAAGCAAAGGTGGCCAGGCTTAAGGACATAGTTACATATACTATCTGTAACTACTGATGGATGGCTATTCGTCAAAATGAATGGCGGACAATGACTAAAAAAAAAAATGACTGCATTGCGAAATACCAGCAAATATTCTTATAATAGGATTAAAATGTGCGCACAGAACGCTGGCACTTAGTAACAGGGTAACAGAGTGCAAGGGGGGAGAGTTGTGGGGTTTGTGGGGAAGCCCTTGCTGATGTATTACATATTGTTGTGCGTGTGTTTGAGCTTAAATGCGAACAGATGTTTAAAATATTTCATTGCACAGTAAGTGAATTTAATTCTCTGATAAAGCAATTGATCAAGTGATTTTTACAATCTGTTATTTTTAGCAGATCTGTTGTATAATTTCTTTCAGTTTTCTTGACATCTGCCTACACTCCTTTCCCTAATTTCTTCTTCATATAATAGTTCTGCATTATTTATATACATAATCTTAAAACATTCTCTGAAAAAGCGCCCATTATCAGTGAAGCTCTGTTTTTTTATCCTGGCCACCAGTTCTCTTCTTGCTCATTGCTTCGCTGAATAATGAAACATTTTATGGAGTCCGGAATTCGAGTATAAATTGTAGATTCATGGATTCAGAAGATAACCAGCACACCTGCTAATAAAGCTAAAATTCGAATAAAATCCAAACTTAAGTTAATTTCCAAGTCAATTTTCCTCATTAATAAAACATTAGTTGGAAAGTGTAAAAGTTTCAAATTGATAGAAAAGTGTAGCAACGATCGAAAAATGCTTCAAACTAATTAGCAATAATTAAAAAAAACTATGTCTTTTAAAGTTTGAATCTGCTTGAAATGAGCTTGTGTATCTTATTATAAACTTGCTGCTTCGTTTGGCTTAAACATTTCGAACTCAAATCGTAGGAAGATATCTTATGGAATACATACAATTTGTATATAATATATTTCACTAAAGGATTTTCGTATAATATCTATGAATTGCATTATTCTGATATCAAATTCGCTGCAATCTTTTGGGTCTCTCAGCAGCAACGGCAACAACAAGCCATGTAACTCATGCCACAAATGAAAGAGAATGGCGAAACAGCATAATGATTTGAAGTGGTAACAATGAATATACCATTAATCAATGCTTAACAAATTAAACAAAGTGGAAAACATCAATTTCATATTGCGCCCAAACTGAGACCCGCAGTCGCGAAGCGTACTCGAAACTTCTACAACCCCTGTCCTTTTCAGAGTAGGGGCACCTTTTCTCGGGGGTTGACATTCATATGCCAATGATAGCTGCAAAACTGCCAAACTATTAAAACGCCTTTTAATGCAATTTTACAGCATATCATGAATATTCAGAGGGGGGAGGTGTGGCAGCACAATTTTTGGGTTGCTTTTTCATATTTTTATGCCGCAATTTGCAGGGATTTCCTCACACTCAACATTTACGGCATCTGAGCATATGTGTCATGTGTGTGTGTGTGTGTGGCTGGGTGTGCCATGTGTGTGTGTGGCTGGGTGTGCATTTTGTGTCATGCTTATGCACTGGCGTTGAAAAATGGGCTTGGCCGACGCGTTGTCTCTTTGATTACAGTTTAGGTGTCAATTAGCTACGGTGCGGTTGGTTGCATTTCAATGATTTGAAATTGATGTTTTCGCAGTCGCATCTCCGTATTAAGAGAGCCTATAATCTGGGCTTTGAGCATGACAATGAGTAAGCCAAAGTAATTATTAGTTTTATTAGTATTAATTTTTATCAAAACAGAATAAATCCCTGTGTAAACTAAAGCTCTTACTGGTATAAAAATACGGAGAACTGGAGGAGAAACCCTCTACACAAATAAATACACTTTACGAAATGTTTATGTTCAATCGGAAAGAAATTTTGTTTGTTTTTATTTGCATATTTTATTTTAGTTTTTATATATTTAGAATTCCGTCTGCTAATTGTCTCCTTATATATAAATATCAACTAGATTCAGTCTATTTAAGAAAAATTAAAGCCAACGACATATTTGAATTGTATCAATTTAAAAATTATGCTTAGATTCGAGAGTCGAAATAATTTAGTCTAAACTGAAAGCTGATATAAATAATAATCGTATTTAATGTGAATAGTCTGTCATTATTTGCAGTCGTTTTCCATTATAGAAAACACAAATATTTTTTCAAGTGCATACATATGTGCATCCATAGTGTATATGTAATAAATGCATGTATAAATTTGTCTTTTCACTGAATACAATGGAATGTTTTTTTATGGACCCGAACTAATTTGAGGGTTGATACTTGATAACTGTTGTTGTCTCTTTCGCACCCATCGATCTATTCATCGGTGTTTTGATGTCATTAGCTACACGTGCTTAAATTCATTTAATTTATTTAATGCTCGAAAGTCCAATAATTGTTTACATTCGTATTGCTCGGGGACTCAACAACCCTCTGTCTCTTTTCCACACCGTGCGATCTAATTGTCATCCCTCAGCCAATTGAGGGACTTATTATTTCGATACGCTCAACGTTACAAATTGGCCAAGGCGACGAGTTGTCTCTTGAAGTTGTTCCGATTCTTCGATGTCTCTCAAGCTTACTGGGAGTGGATAGTAACATAGCACTTATGTGCGTACACAGGCCATAATGAAGGACTAAATGCTCTGAGTTGCTTGCTCCTCTCTGAGTGATTAACCGACGCATGTCCTTGCAGCACACTTTGAGTATGGTTTCTATGGTTGCAATTTGCGGGCAGGTGATATACGGACACACAACTAATACCATTCCAAGGCAACAAAGCTCAGATGTGGCCACATTACTCTGGGTGTGAATTGTGATTGCGGTGTCCCCTTGTTACTTGTGTGTGCCACATGCACATGCAACAAACATATACTTGCTTGATTGTAAAGATGGGCGAGGCGATGGTGTTTGTCTAAGCGGATTACCAAATGCACACGATGCTCGTTTCGTGTCCTCTTATGGCTTGTCACAAAGTATCCCAAGCTAGCCAAATGGTATTTGGTGGAAAAACACTGTTCAGAATTTAATTCCCTTAATGGTTTCAACATTCTTCTCCATTGATCAGTTATGTGAAAATCTCTATTTCTCTGAAAAGTGGTAAAGTTGGCTTGCAGTCAACAGGGATAATCAAAGCAATAGCTTCAACATAGCCAAGAAGTAACAATTTAACTCTACTCCTGCTAGAAACATTGGTGTTTTTAGTATTTTAAAAGTAATCGCCCGAGCACAACAAATCGAGTGTGAAGTTAAAGTTGAATCAGTGTTAAAATGAGTGGCCTGGGCCCGGCAGCCTGCTGGCTGGCACACAAGCGCATCGAGTCCTGGTCCCGCATGGCCAAGGAGCGTGTCGGTGCCGTTCGTCGTGTTACTCTCGATCGCAACTCGGCTGACGAAAGCAGTGGCAGTGGCAGCGGTGGTAGTGCCACTGGCAGCGGCGGCAGTGGCAGTGGCAGCAGCAATGGTTGCACCCAAATCTTGCCGGGTAGTGATGGGGCAGCCTCCTCGACGACGCCACCACCCCCACAGCCGATGACGCCACCGCCATCGGCATCGTCGGTCACGTCAACCACCAGTGGCATTGGTAGCGTTTCCGCTGGTAGTGTCAGCGATAGCTGTGATCTGCCCACGGATTCAGAGGTGCTCTAAACAAAAACAAAAACTGACGCTTCCAAATACAAATGCATATTTCTTGAATCCTTACTCCATACGTATTTGCAGGAAGTCAACATTTCGAGAGAGACACATCCCGTACAACCGGCAACACAGCTGCATGGAATACCTTGTGTACCCAATCATCCGCTCTCCACAGATGTTATACGTGGTCCACCCGAACTCTTTCACAGCCCCTTGCACTTGCATCACCAGAGCCGATCCTTTCCGCCGCGCCTGCAGCGCACTCCATCGATATCCAGCCAGAGCAGCGTAGACAGCGCTCCGTCCAGGCAATCGGTGAGTCAATATTCAAGCTGGAAATAAAAAGATTAAAAATTAATCAAATTTAATGTATAATAAAAAGTTTATAATTATAAACCAAATCAATTGATGCTAATCAAAATACTTGTTTCAATTACAGGGACACCGTGGCTCCTCGCCCCAGATACGCACTTTTGGACCCGATGGACGTAGCTCATTGCCAAGTGAGTCGGCTTTTCCTCACCATCTGGCCCGGTCGCCCAGTCCAATGAGGACAATTTCTTTGGACGCACGCTGCAGTAGCCCGGCCTCAACGGACGTGAGTGTCCTGCGCACACCGAGTCCTTCACAGAGTAGTCTGGCTTCCTTGTCGGGAAGTGGTGGCATTGGATCGGCACCCAATATGGTCATGAGTGGAATCGGAGCACCAACTGGTTGCAGGGGCGTGAGCGTGGCTGGCGGTCGCTGTTTATCGCCGCTGCTTATACCGCCACGCCAGCAGCCTGGTATTGATCCAACTGTGGGCCCCGCTTCGCCACTGGGCGCACTGCAGCCGGATCTTTATCGCATGCCGGACGGACCAGTGTATTTGACAGCTCCTGGAACCAGTCATGCCGTGGGTCGCTTGCATTTGCGTGTGAAATACGATTATCATCTATTCGATTTGACGGTGCACTTGATTGAGGGTCAGTTCTTGAATTAATCATGTTTTTCATTAGATGAATGCATTACCCTTTCGGTATCTCATTTGCAGCACACAACCTAAGCCCGATTGAGGAGGGTGGCTTTCGAGATCCTTATGTGCGTCTCATGCTGCAGCCGGACGTGGATAGCCGTAAGCGACAGACGCACATTCATCGCGGCGAATCAAATCCCTACTTTGATCAGCACTTCAAATTTCCGGTTTCACGCGATCAGTTGCAGGGCAAAGAGTTAGTTTTGCAGGTGCTCGACTATGATAGGTATTCCCACAACGATATTATTGGCGAAGTGCGCATTTTCGTTGATGGCCTCGATCTATCCAAATCAGTTGAGGTTAGAGTGCACTAAATACAAATTCACAGTGATTTTAATTCCCATTGGAAAATTTATTTAGATATGGGGCGACTTGTTGCGCACCAAGAAGCCCAAAGAGGATCGCCCAGAGCTCTTGTGCTCTTTGAACTATCTACCCCAGGCAGAGCGTCTGACCATTGTCATAATGAAGGCCAGAAATTTGGATACCATGCAGGAGCCCTATGTCAAGGTAAGTTTATTGTTATTATTTAAACTTATGTATTTATCTATTTATGAGTGTGTGTTGTGGAACGCAGATTTACCTAATACAAAATGGCAAGCGTGTCAAGAAGAAAAAGACAAGCATTACAAAATCTGACGATTTAACCAATCCCATTTGGAACGAAGCGTTCACATTTAATTTACAATCAAATTATCTACAAAATTCGGCCATTGAGGTAAGTTAACCACAGAAAACGACACAAAATTGATAATGCTAATGCATTTCCACATAAAATTGTCAATTAAATATGACATCCGTTTAATGGCTTATTCTGCGCAGATCTATGTGGTCGGAGCGGGCAGTGAAGCAGCGGAAATTGGTTGTTGTGGCCTTGGTCCACAGGAAAGTGGCACCGGCTGCCAACATTGGCACGACATGATTAACAATGCACGCAAACCCACAGCCATGTGGCATTACATCCGCTAAGCAAATGGATGAAGCTACACTGGAGCGCAGGGGAGCACTCTCGGCTACAGTAAAGAAAAAAAATTAAAAGGATGGATTTTTGAAGCTGTTTTTTAAGTACAAAACTTGGTAAAATTTGAACAGCGGTCATCATTATTTGTATTGAATTGCCTCAAAACATGGGCCGTCAAATATTTAAAGCGTTAAGCAGAATTTCTCGTGAATTTAAATGTGACATACTATATATAACTATACAAATACTATAATTTTTAAGATTATTTTCTTCTATGACAAACAAGACTCGGCGATATTGTCTATGTTCTATGCAGAGCTATATACATTCACATAAACCTATATATATATATACTTATAAATATATTTATTTGTACATATGCGTATAAGCAAATGAGAAATGCACAAGCTCAATCAAAAGTTCCTATGACAAACACATAACGAATTAATTAAACGAGCAACTGGGGGTATAAATTGCACTCCTAAGCACTCCTAAGTGTAGGGTTTATTTAAAGAAAGAAAGCGAATACGAATTCAAGCAAAGAGCCCAAAGAATAGCTGCGTATCAAGTATAACTGTCAAGCGACTTGTTGACATTTCAGTCGGCTTTGACGAGGAGAATTCAAGTGTGCATTTCTTAAATAATTATGAATGTAAAACATTTCAACGGCACATTTCCTAAGGTGAATAATAGGTCGTCAATCATTCGGCACAAGACCAACCCCTCACCTCACCTCAACGCACTAGCCTTATGAAATTTGCTTAGACCACAGTAACAAGAATGACGTCAATGCCAGGACCTCTTTGTACTGGCGACAGTTGACAAATTGGTGTTGTTGTCCTTTTCCATGCGTCAATATGCGGCGTTGCATGCCAAATACATACAAATGTTTACACACACACATATGCATATATAAATATACATATATACGTATGTTTCGCCGAGTGGAGTGTCAAGCGTTGACAGTTTTGAATGCATGTCGCTGTCCCAGAAGTGTAAGCAGAATAATAACGCCAATAATTAATGCTAAATTGTTTTATTCAATGTTCCTTCCATTGATATCCATTGTATTATGCACGTCTACAAAGACCAAAGCCAGCGGAACATTTGTAAAGCATCATGAATACAATACAACGATAATTAAACATAAAAATTCTTAAATATTTGTCGACATTAATTAAATACATAGTAACATATATTTCTAAATATATATATATATATATATATATATTATATACTGTAAAAGAAGATGTATAAGAAGGGTTATCAATTTTCTTCAACAATATTATCATTCTATTTTTGATGTTGTTGTACAAGTATACATAAAGGTGCGAGCCAAATGTATACTTATTAATATACATATATACATGTGTAATATATACTAAAATATGAATAACAATCGAAATAAATAATGCATAAATGTACACTTATTATCTTACTGCAACGGCTACTGAATACAAAATAAACATAGTTTTTAAAAAGACTTGAGAGAAACCTAGAATGGGTAAATTAATCTCATGCTTATATTGAAATGTATGTACATAAAAGGACACTTTTTATGTTATTGCATTAGCAACCAAATCAATGAATATACACGCATTTTAAATATATATTTATAGCAAAATACTACTTTTCTAATGTCATTTTGAATATGTGTCTGTAATAATGTAATAAAAAATGCTTTCCTTATTCGATTACCATATGTAAAGTATAGTAAATGTCCCGACAATTGTGCAAATATATTTCTATATAATAGTTCAATGTAATTGTTAAATGATCAAGTCATTGAAAATATAATATATATGTAAAAAATTAAATTCAGACCGGCACAAGATCTTATACAGAATAACAACCTGATGCTGAAATACCTCCGATTTACCTACAACATTTTATTTGTAAAACTCTCTGGAAGCCCACTTAATAAACGCGCACAAATCTATGCATACAAGTGTCTAAAGTTTCATGTTTATATTAATACCTTGCATATATAGATGTACATTATATTGATTGTTATTTGAAGAAGCTAAATATATTTGCTAAAAATCAACAAGAGAGGAATAAAGTGCTTCTGAGTTGGCATAAGAGTATAATGAAACCACTAACAACATATGCATATAAACCCAATCTTTACACTGCAGATTCTAACACATTTATAGACTCTAACTATTTACATTGTGATGTGTATAATATTGTATGTGAAATATATATAAATTATTCAACGAATAAATATTACACAAAACCAAAATCGGTATGATTCAGTTTATTATTTGTAATATAGTACGGGAGAAAGACTTTAATTGGTTTTAGTGTGGTTATTTTCTAAACATGCTTATAATTTTATCGTGGAGAGTTCAACGTATTGCTGCGGTCCATAAACTGCTTGCTATCCACTCTTTAGCACTGCTTGCTCAGACTATACCTAAACTGTCAGTCATTGCACGATGATTGTCAAACTGTACGAGTTGAGAGAAATTTTTTGTTTAGCAATTTTTTATATTCCATCAAACAACAATATGGGATCAAGAAGATGGTATACCTGTACAAATCAAGTTGGTGAGCTATTTTCGACTACTTCATGAATATTCTAAGAAACGGTATTTAAACACAAATGCAAAATGTACTTACTTGATAGATGGTAATTGTTGTTTTGTCACTTCGCGCCAATGTCAATTTGATATCATTAAAAAGTGCAAAAGAGTTTGGCAACCCTGCTTGTCCAAATCAGCTGCTGCGCGCATGCGAATTTACGCCCGTTAAATATTTTGCAAGCGCAGTCGCAATGCCGCCGCCGTGAATAGAAATACGCTAACGCGAAATTGTAAGACAATAATGATAGTGATGCGATAATTTTGATATTGCGTGATAATAATATAATATTAGCAATTTGCATTTTTGCAAACACTGACAAATTACTCAAAAATGTCATTATGCCAATTTGCTAGAAGTTACTGATGAGTGAGCTAATTGTTTCTGTTGTGATAATAATATGTACTTATGAATTTGCCGCTCTCCGTTGCCGCGCAACGCTGAGTCTGCTGTTTGTTGTAGTACTGTGGTTTTGCTGTTCTTTGAGCCAACAGCCAACCGCGCGTAGGCGGCCAAAGTGGCAGTTATGGCCATAAATACAAATATGTACGTACCCGCCAGCAGGTATTGAATAAATAAAAAAAATATAAAAAAAATATGTTATTGAATGTCATTTATAAATATGATCAGAAACTGTGGCAACCAAATAGTTGATGTGCAATACGCAAGGCGCTAAAGTTCTGGCCAACGTTAGTCTCAGTCTCAGCCACAACCTACGACTGCGAAACCGCTGATTGCTGATGGTGATGTAAGCACCTCTGTCGTCTAATTTCAAAAATGTAAATAGTAGTAGCTGGGAATTGAGTCTAGAGCTAACCAATGATTGCATATTCTGTAAACTTGCCCACCCACTATCAATATTCAACTTCTCAACTTTTTTGTCACTTGAATGCACATGCTTATGAATCACGTTTATAATTTTTAGAGTCTAGACAATCAACTATGTTTGTCTAGGATGTACTTACGCAAATACATTTATAGTCTTTAACAAATTTTAAGATTGAAAGAGTATTTAACTTGACTTTAGTCCATGCACAGTTCCGGCCAACCAATCTGTTCTTGACAATGCTAAGACTGAAACCATTAATTCAGTCATTAATCTGTTCAAGATCACGTAAGCTTGTCACTATTCGATCGGTTGGTCTACATACCTTAAAAACGAATGACAAATTTATTACTCAAGGCGGGAAAGAGTTTCAAATATTCGTTAGGCAAGGTACAACATATTTTACATTCTGTGGATTTTTCCGGGAAGGCCCAGTTGTTGAAGCCAAATGGCAAGGAATGGTTGGATAAAGTGGCGTTGAAAAAATCCACTGAAATCTTCTATTGCCTATCTACAGTTTGGACCTGATCCACATCCTCTTGTAAGTTTATTTTTTGATATGTATATCCTGAATATCAAAAAAATTATCTGAGTTGTAGGTGATAACTTTGTATGTCTTCTCTAGATGTTGAGACTCGAAATATTTTTCCATTTTCATACACTTTAATTTTCTACTGTCATAAGGTTCAAGGCGTTAAGTTTTTGATGATTAACAAATGAGGAAATGCTTATCGATTCATCGTAAATACTCGTATCGATCATAATAGTGAAGAGCTCAATATATTTTGGGTATGGTGAGGATCTCGATACAGATTTATATTGGGGATAACAGATGTTCGTTTTATTATTTAAATAATATAAATTATTATTCTGATTACATTTAAGTATATTACATTTAGTAGTAAGCTATCGCTTAAAACAAATTCAAGACAACCCATATTTAATAATAATGTAAAGATTATTTTAAACAATACCTCGAAATGCTTAGCGCTTTGAAACTTGTTTAAAATAAATGGTACTAAATTTCACAATCGCACGATAATTTATAACGAATCAGTATCAAATTGTTTTCCCCAAAAAAGACGTGGACCGGTGTGTGTATATATTAGATTTTATGTATTAAAATTAGGGCTCTTTATAAGCAAACCTGACGCAAGGAATTTTTATTATACTCCTTTCTCAATTCTACTTAAGTACTGAAACTGTAATTGGTGAGAATATAAGTTACCCAGATCAACAATTCTCTACTCTAGATATGCACAAATTAATCATCATCCATTTGTTTTGAATGAACAAACTTACTTTGAGATGTGCATTTTCTATTTAATTTATGGTTTATCGCGCATAAGCTATGAGTCCAATAGTATTCAAATTGGCTGTTTAAAGAAAATACACAGTTTATTTATGATATTGTTGCTTAGCTACAAATCAGCTACTTAATAAGAAGTATACTACACAATGTATTTTCGTATTGAATTAAACCACTTTGACCCATATTGCACACACACACATATGCATAGTATTGATGGATGGGTCTATCCCGAAATAAACAAATACAAGTTGTCATCTATTTTGAGGGCATTTTTCCTTTTCGGAAATTAATAAGCCGCAAGATACACTAATACATAAACACCTAAATATTCATACACCAAACACCAAACGCACGACGCAAGGCAAATCTCAGTTGCCCTAACCTGAGTCTCGGACATCGGATGCTATTAATAAACAGCATCTTCTTAGCGATTCACCTATACGTAGTATGAAGAACTTGGGAAACTCGCACACCTTGAAAGCTGCAGCTGCTGATCATCTTACTTAGGACCTTTCTCTTGGTCTCTTCAACTGTGAAATGATCGAATAAATAATGCCCTACATAATTTCCACTTATTGCAGTTAGTTATTTTATATGCAAATGTGCATATTCAAATAGTTAACATTAAATAAATATTATTACAATTTGTATATATTTTTAGGGATGCTTTTTACAGACTAACTATTAAATCCAAATAAGTTGATAAAAACTATTACATTTTTTCCACTTCTGATATGTGGACCAAAAAAACAAAAGAAACAAAATGTTCATGAATGAAATAATCTAGTTGAAGCAACAACAAATATTCGAATTATTCTATTTTTCTGCCGTGTTAACACGCTGTTTATAAAATTAAAATGAGGTATATTCATTTTACTAATGTTGTTCCGGAAATTCCAAATTTAAAATATATATATATTCACATCAAAAGAAGTGCTTAAGAACTTTGGCACTTTTATTACTGAAAAGCTTCCTTAGAAATAGATCCAGAAATTGTTCACGCATTTAACTTTTAAATAATTTTTATAATATTTAAATACTATTTTTAGTGCAGTAAAAACAGTGTATTGTGCTATGAGGATATTTGCAGATTAATCAATTGTTTGTTGTTTTTGCGTTGCGTTGCGTTGTTAGGGGGTTGGGGGTTTGTTGGTTGCTTGGTTCTTGGTTTATGGCCGCAAAGCAGCGCGGCGGCAACAAGTTGAATTTTTCTAAAAATGAATTCACGAAATATCTTCGTCTTTGGCGTTAAATAGAGGCACGACAACGCACAACGCTGGTCGATGAATACGAAGAGCGGAGCAGAGGAATTTGATTTGATTTTCATTTGGCTTTGCTCAGCAGCCGTTTACGTCCGTGCTATTTTTTTTTTTTCTATTGTGTGCGGGGCGTGCTTTGCTTTGCTTCGCTCTCCGCGACCGCATCCGCACACCCCCAGCCCGTCTGCGTCTGCCTCTGCGTCTACGTCTCCCGGCTGCGAACCATCTAAGGAGCATATTTTCAAAAAAAGATGCTTTTCGTGACTTTCCCGCAACTAGTTGAGTTTTGGATGTCAACACGATGTATTCGCGCGCGATGGCGGTGCTGCTGCGATCCAGTTTGATAGACGCGTGAATCGAAAGTAGGAAACAACGTGGCTATATACTCGATACGGTTAAGAACAGTTAGACTGGACAGTACCTGACTCAAAAATATCAAAGATTTTACCCACTTGCAACAGGTAAAAAAAAAGCAGAAAGACGTAAAGCACACTCAATTTTAATTAATAATAAAAATAATAATTTGAATTATTCAAAAGTGCAAACATCTTTGTGGAGGCATCTGAAAATATCTGCATGCCTTAAGCCTTTTATGGGCATACTTTCGCTCAAGGGAATCGAATTTCATGCACAAAAACAAAATTTCAGTTTCCGAGCGATATGCGTTTGCGTTCTCTGCTCTGTGCTAAGTGTGTTTGTGTGCGTGTGTGTGTGTGTGTGTGGTTGCTTGTGAGTATAGATGAGATACAACACTTGCCAGTTCGCAGAGCATTTAAATAGAATTCCCGTGTTGCCACCGCCACCGCCGATAGAGGACGGATACGGATACGATCAGCTAACGGCAACGGCGACGGCGACTTCTTCTGCCGGCGTGTCTTTAAAAGCAGCAAACGAGAAATACATATATATGTATGCGGATGTGTGTGGGTCATGAGAATAAATGAAGTTACAATTATGCCATATATGGCACAGATTGCAGACATGAATTAAATTTAACTAATCTCATACACAATTCATCCCATTGTAGAGCAAAACATGGAGGATCTCACACGGCAAGAGGTTATGGCCTTCAACAACATTAACATAAGCAACAACAACAACAACCACAACACCAACAACAACAACAACAGCGACAAAGTGTACATGTGTTCGAGCATTACAGTCAAAAATCTCGAGCAACAACAACATCTTTCGCACAATTTGCTGCCATGCATCAAACTGGATCCGGACCGCGGCTGGCCGGTGACGCCAGTGAATGATCATATGCGGCTGGACTTGAACAGCAACAAGCTGTTGCTACAGGGCTCGGATGATCCACTGATCTCGCATGGCGCCAGCCATGACCCCCACGATGAAGATCAGGATTATCCGTTCAAGACACTGCTGGCTCGCAAGACCCTCGAGGAGGAGCATACCGTCCAGAATGGTGCATGTAGTACGCTCACCAAGCAGCAACTAAAGGCCAATCTGATGAATGCACGCAAAATGCAGAGACAGCCCCAGATGCAGGAATTGAGCACACCACCAGCAACACAACAACGAGTTTCTCGTCAGAGCAAATCAAAAAAGCGCTCAACCCCAACGGGAGCAATCAAACTGCGTTTCCATCATCAGGCCCTGCCGGCAGAGTATGCTGCTCACTATGAGGCGACACAGAGACGCCACCTGTCCACCGCACGAACAGTTCCAGCTGTGCCCCCAGTGAAGGCTACGCCCCCACCTCAAAACCAATCGCACGAGAATGTGCGCAGCTGGCTGAGAAAGATCGCAGAGATCCAACGCAGCGCAGAGCGTCAGCAGCAGGCGCAGGAATCCGGTAAAGTACCTCAACCGACGAGAGTGGAGCCCGTAATAGCTGCAATAACGCCACTGGAGCCAGTGGTTGAGCCTGTGTCCAGCTCTAAGCGCAATGCTATCAAATATGCCGATCTGCCATACATGGGCGAGATTACACTGGATAACTACAAGCCACGACGGGGACGCAAACCCAAAAAGGCGGACATTTGTCATCTGATCTACAAAAACTATGGCACAATTATACCAGCAGCGGAGCATTTCCCAGTCGTTCAATCCAAGCGTTCGCCTGCACCAACTGTAGTAACTGCTCCGATGCCCACACAGCGAGTTGTGTCCAGCAGGGTGTCCACCATTCAGTCAGATGAGCCTCTAAACCTCTGCCTGAGAGATCGGTCCAGCGATCGCTATTCAATCTCCAGCGGCGATAGTGACAAACCATCGACGGTAACAAATGCAACCACATCAACGACAGAATGTGGCAGTTCCTCGCATCGGGTGACGCCGCTGATCGTGGAGCATATTGCTATTGAGCCGCCAGCTTTGAAATTATCTGTGGAAAAGCCCAGAATTTCTGCCAAGCTGCTGTTACAACCTGTGGGCCTGTACTACCAGCAGCTAATGGAAAATTGCCGCTTGGGTGTGCCCTTGGAGACAATCGAAAAAGACAACCAGCTAGCCCTAAAGATACCCATACCAAATGGCTTCTTTGCCACCACCACCACCAACACCAACACCGCCACCAGCAACAGCAGCAGCTTAACAGCGGACAAGCGTGAGCCACTGGAGCAATCGATAGAGATTGGCAATACGATGCAGAAGCGAAAACGCTCCGCAATCTTCATACCGCCCATGCAGGCGGATCACAGCTCCAGTCCATCCACTGAGGTCAGCATTTGCAAGTTTAAGTTTACGGGCGGTGCAAAGCCGACGCTTCAGGAAAAGAAGATGTTGTCGGTGGATGCGGAGGGCAACTATCGCTATTATAATGGCACCGGTGACAGGACAATGCGTGGCTATGAGTTCATCTCGAGGGAGCAGCAACAACAACAGCAACAACAACTACACCAAACACTAAACCCAGCAAATGGCAGCAATGACAAACTCTATATAGATATACCACCACCCTCGACTGATCTCAGCTTGGAACTGCTACACATACCATCCGAATCACCAACATCGTCTCTGCTCTTGTCCAGCAGCCTAGTGCCAGTCGCATCGCAAAGTCCGTCTAGTTACTCAAACTCTCATAGCCCCATGCATCCACCAGAAGATTGCCATAAACGAATGGATACTACTGATCAGCATCGGATACCGGGGAGTCCGAGGCCCTCAACTGTGGCTGCTGTAAAGAGACGATCGTCACGACGCTCGAAACAGCGCGAAAAGCTAGAAAAGACTTTTAAGGAAAAGGGATTTCTGATACAGACGCAGCAACTGCAATCAGCCGAGGGTGCCACCTACTGTAAGTTCAGGCAGTTGAAGAAGTTCACGCGCTATCTGTTCCGCAACTGGAAGGATCACATACCGGAGAGTGATCTTTGCAAGCATCAGGTCAAAGATAGCGATGCTCGCAGCCAGCATAGCGTCCTTGAGAATATACTGGCCGGACAAATTGGCTTGGGTGTTGAGAATATGGGCACAGTGCCGACGGCAGCAAACCAGGCCAGCACCTAGGACCAGGTCACATCACCAGCTTTACTCATTTTACTCCGAACGTACTGCCAAAGATTGATAGATTTAAGAAAGGATTGGTCAAAGGAAGCGTACAAGCTTTGACAAGACAGCAATCATCTAAACATGTTGATTCCGTCCAAGCTGGCTGTTTTGTTTTTTTTAATATAATAGCTAATAGCCGTGCCTCTAGTCGTTCAGCAATCATAGCATTGTAATCATGTTATTGTTAACAATAAACTAAATATCTAACAAATAAAAATTTGTTTAAATAAAACACATTAAGAGCACATTCATTTTCGGTATAAAATGTATAAGGCGTTATATACTTGTTAAATATCGGGCTAATACGTACAATTCAGTGTTAGTAAAAAATATTTATAAATTCAATTATTGTGCGTTATGCCAGACTTTTGGCTTGTTTTCCAGTTCGGTAATATGCTCTTTCAAATACTTCAGTTTTCCATCATATCCAGCATACTTGGGAAGACATTAATGGTCAAGTCGTCTTATTGTTAGTTAATATAATAATAATATGTATGTTTATATATATAAAAAAAAGTGCAATTCCAGAAAGGTATGTATTAGTAGTTTGTGCATTTAGATGCCTGCATGGGTAATACGTAATTGATAAATGTTCGATAAATCGAAAAGAACAAAAATTGCTTCAAGTTTGGCTTTTAAAGGCGGTGCCAAGTTCAATCCTTGCAAATACAGTTCAGCGTCTGTAAGTCTGTTTGTTTGGTAGCTGCTCAATTTGTTAGTTCATTAGTTTTCGTTTACTTAAAACTAAATTAACAATAATTATAAGAATCTTACGCGTTTTATTATATGCGTTATTGTTCGCACCGTTTAGTTGGAGCTCAACGAACCGTCGTGATCCTTGGACCCCTCCGATATTGACAGAGCCGGCACAGCGGCATTCATTGGGCAAACAAAGTCCAACCAATCGACATCAATTTGCCCCTTTGTGCTCTTACGACGTTTGAGTGTAAATTGAGAGCGTTTCGGTGGTTTCAATTTGGCAGTGATCGTCAGTGGCAGATAGCCAGGAGCTGCTTCGGCATCTCGTTTACTATGTATAATTGTTCGGCCCACCAATTCCTTGAAATGCATCGCCAAGTGGCGACGAAGCAAAGATTTACTCGGCGGTATTGAGAGTAAATCGGCCAACAAATCGGCATTGAATCGCGGCTCATAGATCATCAATGCACCATGGACTCCAGCACCGCGTAGATTTGGCGCATACTCTGATAAATCGATGGTCTTTAGCCACTCCATGACACGGTGGGCTGTCCACAGATCAACGCTGTCCTTGTCGGAACTGATAGCATCATCGTTCTGCTCACTCAACTTGGTGGAGCGACGAATCAGACTATCGGCTTCCCAGCGAACATTTCGCATGCAAAGAATACCACAACGAAGTGAAGCGATATGCAAGCACGAGCTGACATGCAGCTGCGCAAGATCCTCCAGTGTTAAGCGGTGGAGCATGCGTCCATCGACTTTGGCCTGTAGAAAGTGATCTTTATACTGCGGCAGACCAATGTCATCGAGCCAACGCAGAACCCAGCCCACATCCAACCAGGCAGCCTTGAGGGTCAGCTCATCGAACGCCTTCAGCGTTACGTCGTCAATAGCCAGCATGATTTTCTTCCGATGCAGTGTTGACTTCAGATGAAGTTCACGTTCAATGTCGACCGGCGAAGCGGTAAAGAAGCACACGTTCGAATCTGATTTCAGCCATTTCCTATAAATATGTATAATTAGCTATTGAACCATAATGGGCGAATATGTAAATAAAGATTCTAAGGTGTTTTCACATCACAAAAGAAAGAAAGATTTTAGGGATACTCACCTACAGTTATCCTGATAATAACCAAGACCTAGATGCACCAACCAGTTGCACACCTCCTGTGGGTTCCAGGTGCTGTAATGCTTATCGCCATCAGTAAACATTGGAGTCTGTGCGCCCCATTCGATGCGGCCGCCTGCAGTTGCTCGCGCCCCACCCCGACGAAACTCCTGCGGTTCAGCTTGCTCCAATGCAGTCAGTTCACAGTTGCTGCTGTTGCTGCGTCGTAGTTTGCCTAAAATATTACGCAATCCACGCGCAGAACGCTCGCGCAACTTTGGCGAAGGCGTCGATTGCAATTGGGTTCTAAACATAGAGTATTTATCCATGTCGTTCTCCGTGGAGAAAGAACTATTGTTACCCACACTATTGCCAATTACAATTTGTTCGTTAGCTGCAAAAGCCACATTACGTTGTTTTCCACTACTGTTTGCATTCACGTCGAGAGTGTGATTATTGTTATTGTTGTTAGCCTGCAGGCTATGCGGCTGCTTGCTGGCACCGCCATGGGATCTGGGCAAGCTGTGAAATTGTGGTTTGATCTGGTGACGCAAGGCTGAGGGTGGAGTTTTCGGTGGCATTGTGCTACCGTCAATTGTGTAGTTCTTTTGGTTTATGTTGCCCATGCTGCCGTACGGCATGCTGCTTCCGTCACCCCAACCAGTGCCCTCACCGATCTGCTGCTCGTTTTCGCATTCCAGCGCGGTGCGATGTAACTTCAGCTCACTTAAGGCACTCATCAATTCCAATTTCTGTGTCTCCAACGCAGACCGCGATATCATTTGTCGCTGCAGCTGATCCTCTTTGCTACAGAGCTGTTGCGATTTTTCGGTTAGCAGGCCCTCCAGCTCAATGATCCTGTCCGCTTGCTCGGAAACGCGTTCTGCCAGCATTTGATATTGCAAGGCCAATCCTTCCTTGTCGCGCTGCAAGCGACGCATGCGTTCATCGGAGTCCTGACGCGGTATGTGCGTTTCCAGCCAATCACTAATTATTGAGGCGGTTACGGGGTCGGGAGCCGGACCTGCCAAACCGACCTAAATAAATTGTTTGAGTAAGAATATAATATGAGAATGTACAAACTCTGATTCAGACTCACTTGTTGCAGTGCCAGCGCCAATGTTTTAGCTGTCGATAACACATTTGTGGCAGATATCAAATTACGCTCGCAGAAGCTGGTCAGTGAAGCTGTCGTTGCTGATCCTGGCTGAATCTGGGCTTGGTTTTGCTGTTGACCAACTGTTGCTGTTGTTGAGTTAGAAATAATGCCATCCATCTGTTGCAATGCAGCCTCGAGCATTTTGCTCGCCTCGGTTGATGGTGCTGTGGCTGTAGCCATCATGATACATACAATTTCGTGGTCGAAGCTTTACAGTAATCCGTATCCGGTGATCGATGTTAGCGTAAAAAATTAATTTAGGCCTTGTTGCATTCTTAAATTACTTATTCAATCGAAATATACTGCGTTTTAAATTGGAACACCCAAATTGTAAATTTTGTCAGAAATTTACCACAAAAATAAGTACAAAAACAACATAAAATAGCAATAAATAAAAAATTTTGCTATTGGATGCACATGATAACACCTCTGACTTTATCGATAGTTACAATTATCAGATATCGATAGCGTATTTTAGATTAAGGCATTATTATATGTTCTTCCACTCTAGAAATTAAAAGAGAGGGGAAAGATGTATCTACATTAAATACTACAGAAAAATAAGTTGTATTTAACTAGATTGCCGAAATTCAGTTTAGTTAATTTTTTCAAAATGTAAATGGCGCCAATTAGAAATTTATGTTTTACACCCGACAATGTCTCGATGTGTGCATACACTGGAAATTAGTGCTGGTAAACACTATTTAACAACTGATGAGAAAGAAGAGTGAACTAGTCTATATTATTCTTACCCAAACCAGGGATGCTCAACAGTGTCCAAAATCAAAACAAATATATAAGGTGATTAATTGGGAGCTAAAGCAATGAATCGCTTTGCCTACCAGGAGGCTCGTTTAGTGGAAAGCGAGACTTTCGTAAGCCGCGACCGTAATGTTAAAATCTACGATGGCGATCAAAAGGTAGTTAATATCGAATCACATTATACACCAGCTTGATTTTACTGTAATGTCCTTTTTTCGTATTTATTACAGACGGAATTCGAGGACGGGGAAGTAGTGCTTACCACACACAGACTATTCTGGGGCAGGCCAGGGGAAATAGCACGAGCTGCCGTCACTCTTTGCCTTCCACTTAGCTATGTGGTCTCCCTGAGTGAGGAAACTACAGCCTCCAATTTCTTTGGACGCAAAACGCGTATTATAATGCACCTGCGTCCGCCCAATCCAGATAAAGCCCCTGGTCCACTTGACACAAGTCGAGCTGCTCACATAAAGCTTTCAGGCAAGAACGGACTAAGCGTGCAGTTTCACAGCGCCTTACGAGAGACTTTAAACGCACGCGTCTGGGAAATCTCATTTGCAAGTGAGACGATAGTGAAAGGTGCCGAGCCTTCGTCCAATGGTAGCGATAGGCTCGCGAGGATTCAGAAACGAACGGGTATTGGTGGCATAGAACGTAATCTCGAAGCAAAGGCCAAGGCGACGGACGAGAATATAGCACTTGCTTTTCAGGATTTGAATGTTCTCATGGCCATGGCAAAGGATATGGTGGGTCTGTCCAAGAATATTAGCAGCAAAATACGTGAGCAAAAAGGTGATATATCTGACGACGAAACGGTGCGCTTCAAATCCTATCTGCTCAGCTTGGGCATTGATGATCCGGTGACGCGTGACAACTTTACCAGCAATACAGCTTACTTCAATAGTTTGGCTCAGCAAATCTGCGAAATGCTACTCGATCCCATTGATGTAAGTGTATCCAAGTGTATATCACCATAATAACCAAATTTGGCTTAATTGATTTCTAAATTTATGTTGAATAGGAACAAGGTGGTATGATGTCACTGGCCGATGTATATTGTCGGGTAAATCGTGCTCGCGGCTTTGAACTTCTCTCGCCAGAGGATTTACTCCACGCTTGCGAGCAACTCAGTGGTCCCATAAAACTTCGTCGATTCCCGAGCGGTGCTATGGTTTTGCAAATGGAGTCCCAAGACGATGAACTGATTGCCATTGACACATCGGAGAAAGTTCGTGAGGCCGAGTCCCTGGCCGTGGAGGAACTTGCCAAGCAATTGGGCATATCACTATTATTGGCTAAGGAGCGACTTTTGGTTGCCGAGCGTTTAGGAAAAGTTTGCCGCGATGAATCCGTTGAGGGCCTGCGATTCTATGCAAATCTATTGCTTTTCCGTGATATTGACTAGCTGTCATAAGTAAACAATATAAATAATAAATAATATTTCGGATCTGTTAACTGGTGCAATATGCCGCGCCTGCAGCGCCATTGAAATAAACACACTGCTTTTGTACATTCACACAACAAGACTGTTTTATTATTGATTTATTATAAGTCTTTCTTAGATGCCTTCCCTTGCTATCCATCCATGAGTGACACATTTGCCAGTGCTTAATTTCCGTTCTCTCGAATTAGAAATTATCGTTTTGTCTTGAAACATTATTGGTTTTTATGTTTTAAATGAAAAGATTCTACGTCAGGTATTTAGATAAGCAGTTATTGAATTGAAGTTACATTTATATTAATAGGTATTTTTAATATCTTATGCATGTTTAGATTGCTCCGCATTACTTTCATGTTTATATTTAATTTTTTTTTTCATTTGTTTTCTTTTCACTTTTGATCTGGAGTAACACTCCAGAAAACGGACTCGTACGCATTCTCTGTTTTGACTACCTGGTTTTATCGTAACATTTATAATTTTTTTAGGTAGTACCATGTTTTCTTTCTTAAATCACATTTATTATAACATTGAGTAAATTACTTTTGAGTGTATGTGTGTGTATAGTTGGGTATCTCTGTGTTGGTTTTTTGTTTTTCATTCAATTATTTGTTAGGGTATTTGTATTAAATAGGCAATTTTTTTTTATAGAAAAGCTAATTTTGCCGAACAGTTACAATTACAGCAAAAGTTGTAACAAATTAAAAAAAAATACTTTAATAAATAATTTCATGCTACAAAGACGGTCATAGATCAAATACATTTTTTTTGTCATATATATTTATGTATACATATACATATATGTATTATATTTAGCGATCATTTTCAGCTCGGAACTACTCAGTGACCAATGTATATGTATGTATGTAAATGATGGTTAATTTCGGTCGCTTTTTTCGTCTCCTTTCGATTTACATTGCGCTATTACAAATAAATTGTACACTTTTTACTCTTTTTACTTTTGGGATTTTTTCTCTTTTTTTTGTGTAAATTGCCATAGGAAGTACGAGTACTAATTTGTTTTTGTTGATTTTCAATACAAACTAAAATTGTTTTTATTTTATTTTAATAAAATTAGGTTAAGCATTTAAATAATTAGCAATAATAATTAGAATTACAATAATAATATTTATAATAGTACAATATGCATATGTATATTTATTAATATAATTATATGAACAACTACACCTGTTCATACATTCCTCGTAACTAATCCAAATCGTAATAGTTAGCCCTATTTCTCTTTTACAATCAATTACAATTTTACATTTTGTTTTTTCTTTCCTTATTATTGCTTTGCATGTTTTGCTTTGTTTTGTTTTTCGTTTATTTCCATTTGTATTAGAGGGCCTTTCTGCCTTACTGCTTAAGCTTAAAGTTAGCACGCACGCTTAAATAGCTAGTCTTACGGTATAACAAATTGGAGTTGGGAGAGCCAAACTGATAAGACATTGTTTTGTTTTTGTTTTTTGTTGTTGTTGTAGTTTTTCCTTTTTTTTAAATGGCTTTTCGGCGCACGTTAATATGAAACAATTAATATGTACAATTAGATAAATATTAATAAGAGCTTTACACTTAATTCGTTTTGTAGTTTAGCAGTAGTTTTTTTTTGCAAGGGACACAGACAATTGAAGTCGCCAACGGCTTCACCTAAACTGTCACCAAATTGGCATCTTCAACTCAGATGATGCCAATTCAACGAACTCACTAGAGGATTGCGTTATTAAATGAGCTGTTTTGTTGATCTCATACGGCTTGAGCACTCCGCCAGCCCACATAATTTACACTTACGATAATACACATCAAAAGATATATATATGCAGATATATGGGTATACAATGTATGCTAGTAGTGCTACTTAATAAGTTGTAAACATAAACTATAATATCATGCAAATACACAACGCGTAGCCTTATTACTTGTCTCCTCTCCTCAATTAACAAAAATTAATAGATAGCTATGACTGCAATATTAGCAAGTAATACACTCATTCCTGGCTCTAGGATCGAGATGCTTTTCGCACATATCCCACACAACACAGTGGAGATGCTGAGAGCCATTACTTGGTTGCATCGGTGGTGGAGCGCCGTCGATTAACTGCTGCCTGTTGTTGCTGCTGCTTCGCCACCGCCAGCGCCGTCAGGGTGCGCTGGTTCATAACAGTTGCATTTGCTGGAACAGCACGGCCAGCGATTTGAATATGCTGTAGCTGTGGGTGCGCCACCTGGCTAGGACTGGGCAGCGCCTGAGAGCCGGACGTCACAGTGCTCTGGTTGAGTATTCGATGTTGTTGTTGCTGCTGCTGCTGCTGTTGTTGTTGGGGTTGCTGCTGCGTTGGCGCCTTGACGGTCTTCAGTTGCACCTTCTGCCCAGACATCAGAATGGGCCCAGCACTGAGGTTGGCACTATTAGTGACCGCATTGGCTATATCGGGCAAGAATATATATTTGTTTAGAAAAGTTATGCATTACGGAATAAATGATTTTTCCATTTACCATTAACGGTCGCTGAGGCGATCTTCAACGTTGAGCCGCCAATCTGGCGCTGTGTGGCGAGCAGCTGTCGGCTGCTGGTCAGCTGCTTGGTACCCACAACCTGCACGCTGCGCGGACGAGGCTGGATGCCACCGGTGGCTGCTGTTGTGACAACACCTACACCACCACCGCTTGAGGTACGTATAGTTTGAGGATTTAGTTTCTGTACTCCGGCTCCGACTAGTTGAGCTGTAAACAGAAAGCAGAACGGGTGTGCGGGGAGTTTTTTTTGGTTGTTGTTTCAGGTTACAATGAATCTGTTGGTCAGATAGACGCTAACTAATTGCCACCAATGGCCCCGACTAAGGGTCAGTTAGGCGCTGAATGTATCAAACTTATGGTGTGGGTTAAACACAAAAACAAATATAAAAACAAAAATAACATTTTAGTTGCATGAGTGTATCGAAACGAGTGGTTGGTTAAAGGGTTTGTGTAAACAAAAGAAACGAAACAAAAATAGAGAATAGAAACAGAAAAGAACAAAATTAAGCATGTTCAATAAAATAGGTAAATATATAATATATATCTATTTGTCTATATATATATAAATACATCATTGTATTTGTGTGTAGTATTTAAATTAAATTTGTAACAAGTTTTCAAAACACTGTCGCTCTGTTGCGGCCGACATGTCTTTGTGGTGCTCTCAAGCTTGAGTCGAGAGTGCAGCGCGCATATTTAGTTGCTACTTGGATAACTCACCAATGGGCAACGTGAGCATGGTCGTTGTCGTTCCTGTGCCGCTGACATTGCCACCGCCTCCGCCGCTGCCACCGGAGCTGGCAGCTGCATTATTTGTAATAACCACCGCCTGTGTCCCGGACATCCCTGAGGGCAGGTTAACAATGGTGCCCGTGGGAGGGGCATGCTGGTGTTGGTGTTGCTGCTGCTGTTGTTGTTGTGGCGACGTTTGTGTCGTCTGCAATGTGATGGTGTGCGGCAGCTGCTGTTGCTGCGATACGGGCACAGAGACCAACACGCTGCGCTGTTGCGTCTGCGCTTGCGCCAAGGCTCCACTCGTAGTGACGTTACTTGTGTTTGCCTGTGGCTGTTGCTGCTGCTGTTGTGGTTGCTGCTGCGGCTGCTGTTGTTGCTGCAGCTGCACTGACGTCGCTTGCAGGCCATTGTTGGAGAACTGCAGCGAAATGGGCTGCGTGAAGCCCGGAATCTGCACCTGTACATTCTGCAAGCCAGCAAAGTTTGCCATGGCGCCCTGCAGCTGTGACAGATTGATGCCCTGCAGATTTAGCGTGGCAGTTTGCTGCTGCTGTTGCTGCTGCTGTGGCGACGCTGACGGCTGCGGGTGTGGACTAGACATGGGCGAGTGTATGGATGAAGTGGCGGGCGAGTGCACCAGTGTTTTGGTAATGTACTGCTGCTGCTGCTGTTGTTGCTGCACTGAGCCCAATTGCTGCGGCGACATGTGCGGTATGGCTACGGATGAAACGGCGGACACATTCGAAGTCACATTGCTGAGACGATCGAGCAGCACCTGATTCTGGTGCGATTGCGACGATTGCGAGTGATCCGAGCCGGACGGCGAGGGAGTGGCAGCATTGGTTAACAGTGCACTAAGCGTCCCACCGCCAGAGGCCGATGACAGATTGGTGGGTACAGCAAATCCACTAGCATTCGATGCGTTGGAATCGCTGCCAGGCGACGGTGCCGCCATTCCGACAACAATGGCATTGGGCGGGCCAGTTGTACTATCTCTGCGCAAAGAGCTCAGTAGACGTTGCTGCTGCTGTTGTTGTTGCTGCTGCTGTTGCTGCTGTTGGCCCGTATTGAGTATTTTAAGGCTGCTGCAGACGCCACTCGTGCTGACCGTATAGGCACCATAACCAGTGGTAGGATTTGTCATGACAGCAGGTGGCGAGGCGAGCTGCGAGGCAAGCGCTGACATTGATACGCGCACCGCATGACTAACATCGACTGTCTGCTGCTGAGCTTGACCCTGCGACTGATTTAGATTAACGGCAATCAGGTTGCCTGCCGAATTGGTGCGAAATGTGGTGGAGCCACTTGTGCCAACCAAGTTGATTTTGCGATTCAGCAAACTCTGCAACACCTCGTTGGATGACTGTTTGCGTTGTACCAGCGTCGGAGTTCCACGAGTCGTTTGCACGTAGGTGGTTGTAGTCGCATCAACATTTGTGGGCGCCAATTGTTGCTGCTGCTGCTGTTGTTGTTGCTGCTGCTGTTGTTGTTGTTGCTGCTGCTGCGGCTGCTGATGCTGCACTAGTGTCAACGTTTGTTGCTGACCAGTGGATGATGTGGTAAAAGTGCCACTGGCAACGGGTGTGCTCGTCATGGCTGCGGGCGCACTATTAAGCAGATTAAGAATCGAAGCATTGCTTGAATTTTTCAGAGTTGTTGTCGAGGCGTTGTTGTTGCTGTTGTTGCCGCCAATATTGATAGTTGCTGTCGAGTTGTTGTTGTTGTTGCTTGTGGGTGTGCTGCCGGCTGTAAATAAATTATTTGATAAAAATATGAATAGGCAAGCAGCGATATTTAAACATATTTATGTGACTCACAGTGTTGCTGTTGTTGTTGCTGATGCTGATGTTGTTGCTGCTGCTGGTACTGGTTGGCAGAGTTCATGATACTGGTGACTATAGCATTGATCGCAGGATTTGGATGCATGGCCGTGTTGTTGTTGTTATTGTTGCTGTTGATGTTGTTGTTATTTGAGGCATTTAATTGTTGCTGTTGTTGCTGCTGCTGTTGTTGTTTTTGCAGCAATTGATGTTGTGTGCTTACAATCTGAGTTGCCTTCAGTTGCGATTGCTGCGCGCAAAGAAATATAAATTAGTGTTTGCCATCTAAACTTAATTTATCCATATCAATTTAAAGGTTAATCCTAACAGCCTTGTTTACTTGGTAATCAACATTCAAAATCACTTGGAATCGCACTCATCATCAAAACAAATGTGAAAATATTACTTGTTAGAATACAAAATGGGAGATGTGATCTACACATAAAAAATCGCATCGTCGGACGAAGTAAAATGATACTTTGCGTAAACAAATATGTTTCTGTATATTTATTTTTTAAGCGTAAATAAATACGATATTGTGTGTTAGGCTTATTTCTCCAATCGCTCGAATTCTCCATTCTTTACAATTGAATTGCAATAACAAAAGCTCAGCTAAAAAACTAAAAGATAAACAGATTCGTCGGAGGAGCCAAAAAAGATTGATAACAGAGTACAAAATATTTATCATAGGGAAGCGATGGTGTTTGACCAATATGGACTAACGTGTTAATGAAGACTGTACACAAGATTTACCCTAATAAAATAGATAACTCTATTATACTTACGAGAATTGGCACGTTGGAGTTGAGCTGAGCGCGCAATGCGGAATTGGCATTAGTTGCCGTGTTCAACTGGGCTGTTACTTTTTGCTGTTGCTGCTGTATGTTGGCTGGCTGTATTGTTATGCCCGAATGCTGAAGTGTTGTGGTCAACTGTTGCTGCTGCTGTTGTTGCGGCTGTTGTTGCAGCAGTACGAGCGATCCGTTTCCCAGACTCATCTGATGTGTGGTGGTGGTAGTTGCATTACCGCTGGTGGTAAGCAGATGTATGTGCTGATGCTGTTGTTGCTGCGGCGCCTGTTGCTGCTGCACCACGTTGCTATTGCCACTGACAAGCTGCGTCTGTTGTTGCTGCTGCTGTTGTTGTTGCTGAATTTGAAGTGCACCATCAACATTAAATTGAGTGGTGGCAAGTGGCTGTTGCTGCTGTGGTTGTTGCTGGCGAAACGTTTGCTGCAAGCTAATCGTGTTGCCTGCCTTGGCAATAATTGGTTGACGGGACAAAGTGACGTTAGGATGCGTTTGCGCTACATGATGCACGGTGGCAGGTAACTGTTGTTGCTGTTGCTGAGTAAACTGGACTTGTCGTTGCTGCTGTTGTTGCTGCTGCTGCTGTTGTTGCTGCTGTTGTTGCTGCTGCTGCTGTTGTTGCTGCTGTTGTTGCTGCTGCTGCTGTTGTTGCTGCTGTTGTTGCTGCTGCTGTTGTTGCTGCTGTTGTTGCTGCTGTTGTTGCTGCTGCTGTTGTTGTTGTTGCTGCAATAGCAATCGCTGCTCATTGGTTAGTCCAGTGTGGGTAACAATTGGCACATGTCCAGGTATCAGATGCGTAATTTTAACAGCCTTGCGTCCCTCCTCAGTGAATATCTCGCGGAATTGCTGGATATAGCGATTCGCATGGACCCGGGTGCCCAGCGCAAAGCGACACGATTCCCCATTGCGTTCGTCCTCGCGATAGTCGCGATCCACATAGAGTTCACCCAGATATTCGGCATCAGAGGGACGCTGAAAAATTGACAGCTTGATGTGATAAAGAGCACGCCGTCCCTCGCTCGCCTCGCGTTCCGTCTCCAGCACATATTCCTCGATGAGTTGCGGCTGAAAGTTGTGGCGACAATTTGGCTGGCAGCCCTCCTTGCATGCATCACTGAACTCGCTGAGGGGCTCAAAAGTCTTGGCATATTTCTCCACGCTGATCACGTGCTCGGGCACCTTCAGATTGGCCGGATAGTCGAGAGTGGGTGGCCTAATGGGTCGGATGACCTCGTGCGGTCGTCGCGGCACCTTTGACGTAAACGAGGAGAGCATGGCGCCCACCAACGGATTGTTGCTGGGCGCCGTCGCGGGCGTGGCGTTCGCCTGATTGCTGCTACTTGTGCGCGGCCGTTGGCGCAGACGCGTCAGATAGTCGCACAGCTCGAGACCCTGATGATGCGTAAACTGATCGAGCTTACGCTTGCGATTGATGGCCACCTGGGTGAACTTCTTCATTTGGCGGCGCATTTCGTGCGAGTTGAAGCGTTGGCGTTCGTGCTGCGCATTGATTGACTGTCGCCCAATACTGGGATCTGGCTCCAGGCATAATGGCTCCGCCGTCGCCAGCACCAATTGACTCTCAAGGGTCAGTCGATCCTCGGGCGTCGCGCCCGCCCAGCCCAGGGAGCTGCCCAGCTGCTGCACTTCCGCGAATAGCGTTGCATTGCTCGGTCGCAGCAGGATGTGCTTCATATCACAGATATTTGTTGAGGTGGCAAACGTCTGGCGGAAATCGCGTATCTGCGCAATTACACAGCCAGCATAAAAGACGCCCGGTTTGGCATACACCCGCGATCCCTCGCTTCCATCTTGGGGTGAGCTCAGGCTGACGGTGTCCGCGCTCAGTAGATCCATGAGGAACTCGGGCAGAAGTTCGCGATCGATGCACTGCAACAGCAAATCGTTCTCATACGGCCAGCGCAGCACCTCAACCAGGCCATAACCCGATGACGCAGGCGAAGACGCTGAGTCTCCGCTGCTAGCATCGTTGGTTTCGGTAAGTCTCGCCTTTGTGCGGAACGGGTTACTAGCGTCGCTGTCGCTGCTTTGCGTTTTGCTCCGACTGGTGGTGTTGCTCTTGTCGGTCGCATTATCGTTGCCGTGCAAATGGTGGGTGCTGTCCGCGACAATCCATTCATTTGAATGTGGATTAAGCATTGCTTGCTCGTCATAGTGCAGGGCCAGGGAGTAGCCCTTATTGCCAGGGTACAGGTTGACAACAATGGTGTTTAATCGCTCGCACTCCACAAGTCGTTCCAGTATAAATGAGCGACTTCGCTGCTTTAGCTGGAATTGGTATTATTGTTTATATAAACATTTTTTTTTTAAATTTATTTTAAAAAAATTGCTTGGAATCTTACCCCGGTTTCCGTAAAGTGATTCATATCATTGCTGAGCAATTGCAGATATAGCTCCTTGATTTTGTCGTGTATATTAAAGAACTTTGTTGGCGTTTCCCGCTTGCTGGAGCTGGATGTGGAGGTGGATGAAGTTGATGCAGTGCTATTGGCATTGATAGTATTGTTGGAGCCAGCTCCGGCGGCAGCACGCGATGATGCAGACGTTGGAGCTGTGTTGCGACTAGAGGAACTGCACTCCTTATTGTTGTTGCTGTTACTGTTTTTCTGTCGCTTGCTAGGCGACGATGTGGGGGACGAAAGGGCATTGTGGTTGTGCGGCTGGGACTGTTGGAGTTGCGGCTGTTGATGATGGTGGTGGTGTTGATGTTGATGATGACTGCTGACGCTGCCCGTCGATGCGTTTGAGCCACTTGAGGCTGGCCGTCTGTCAGCTTTCTTGCCATTGTTATTGTTGTTGTTGTTGTTGTTGTTGCTTATGCTGTGGGAATGCAGCTGCTGATTCTGCTGCTGCTGCTGCAGATGCTGGAAAATATGTGAATTGGTGACGGTGGGGCTATTACTGTTATTATTTAAACTGGAATTGACACCCGGTGGCGTCGACAACAACAGATCAGGAACTATCGGCGATGGGGACGTGATCGAGTTCAAATTTGACAGTGTCGTTGTCGATGAGGAGCACGATGACGGCGACGGAGCTATCGCAATCGCCGTTCCTGTGCCATGGTGCGGCTGTTCCGTGAGTATAACAATGTTGCCACCACCCGCTCCCATATCTGTGGGCGATTCATCATCATCGAATATGCAGATTGGCGGTTGGGCAGGTATTTGAGGTATTGCCTGCAGCAAGTTTGGCTCCACATACGATCGCACGCTGACCGTAACGGGAGCACTTGACACCTGCTGTTGCTGGCTATTGTTGATGGCAAGCGTGGGTGAGCATGCTGAAGCCTGGAGCACCGGATGTAATTGATGGTACGGCGACTGCTGCTGCTGACCCAGTGACTGTTGTTGCTGTGGCGACGCCTGCGAACTCTGCGTCTGCGTCTGATAGACAAACTGCTGTTGAACGGCCGAGCCAACGGCATGGGTCAGGCCCTGAGCACTCGCATTCAATGGGTTGTCGCCTTTTAGCTTCTTAAGCGTGTCATTTATGAATAGCTGTATGAATATGTAAAACAAGATTTAAATGCCACAAAAATTTAAAGTTTTTCCTTCTCTATGCTCTCTTTTTTTTATTGTTGCGATTTCATGCAAATAAGATATACTTACATCTGCTTCTTGGCATGATGAGTCCAAACTTTGCATTGTGCCAATGAGGAGGAGTGCAAGTCGCTAACGCTATCGCAATCCCAATCCCAATCCGAGTTCCAGTTGCAACCGAGTACAAATTCAGAACCCACCAGCGACGACGACGGCGTCGACGACGACATTCAAATCAAGGAACGAGTACGAGTACTGTACGAGAACAGTGGTGGTGGTTAGGCGCCTCCCCAGGATCAGTTCAGTTGTTTTCATCGCTCCTCCGTGCGTTTGCAGGTGTCTGAGCCTGCTTGAGTTACAACTGCACGACAGCAACAACAACAACTCGTTATTTTCGATTTCGATTCTCTCTCTCAATGTCTATTCAACACAAATTCTTTGGTTTTTAAGGGGCAAGCATTGTCAGTGGAATTGGAATTGCGCCTTTTTTTCACACAGAGCGAGTCTTTTAATATTGTTATTGTTGAGTTTTCATGCGCTTTTCCTTCCCCCAAAATGTAATTTCTTCACTCTTTTTCTGTCGCTGCTGCTTTGCGTGACATTTTCTCTTCGTCTTCGCCCCTCGTTCGCCTTCGGTCTTTTTTGGCTTTTTACACACACACAAACACGAACTGGTAACTTTAAACGTAACGCATGCACATGTACGTCTATTTTAACTCTTAATGGAATAGCTTAATTGTAATGTTTTTCATTTGCTTAATGTTTTTTTATGTTTTATGCAGAAAGTTTAGTTTTGCAATGGTACGTTCTCGCCGAATACGCGTACACACTGGCAGCCAATAATTTTGTTATCGATATCGATAGATACACAATATGGGCTTACAATGATGCGAGCATTTTTGAATTAAAAATACAATAAAGGCCTCTAACTAAGATTAATTATAGGTTAAAGTAAATATAAATGCCACTCATGTAATAAATAATAATAATTATTGTTATTAGCTTCTCAGCTGCACAAGCATTTGTATTCATAATTCATTTAATGTGGTTACACTGGCATTCGATAGTTGCACACGATAGTTCAGTCAGTCATGTCGTTATGTACAAGCCACAGTGTTGCCAGAACGTTTCACAATACTCAGTTTATAGTTTGAATTTTCAAAACACGCGGGCTTTCGATTTTGGACTTTAAAATTAAAATACTCAATTGTTTTCTTTTAATGTTTAATGTTTATTATAGGATTTCACTTAAGTAATAATAGAGTGCATGTTAGAGAGTACTGTGTGTTCGTTTGTTTGTCACTCGTTAGTTTTAAGTTGTATAGGATTCATTTGGATAACCATAAGCTTACATTAAATTCACAATTTAGAATTATGAAATCAATATATAAAAATATATAGACACATATTTGAAAATATATACATCTATATATGTATGAATATATATATTAAGGATTAGTCTATCTATGCAACTATGCATTAAGAATACCAATTTTGTCACATGTACGTATACGCTTTTCAATATCTAGGTATATTCATTAATAAAATCATAATAAGAAACTTGTAATACACTCGCATTTGAAGAATTTTTCACATCATCATCATTTGAGATCTTTAAACATCAATTGTGTAGTTTGAAATCAGAACAGCATTTTGAGTTGAGTTTGTCCTCGCATTTGCATCCTTCTCTTTCTCTATCTTTATCTGCCTGTCCGTCCGTCTGTCTGTCTGTTTATTCCTTGCCCTGTCCCTGCAACTTTTTCCAAGTGTCGCCCAGTGCCTTGGCAAAGTGATCGTCCACAGAGGCCTCAGTCTTCGTGAATATCGAAATGTTTGTGGATGAGGTAGGCGAGGCGGGCGGCGTATGCGTCGATGATGCGGCGGCTAATCCCGGCTCAGCTTTCACACGTATTATTGCAGGCATTGTGGGCGGCGTTGGCGTTGGCGTTGATGGTGCCAGCACGCTGCCATAGGCGGGCGGTGGTGTATTATATCTGGGCGGTGTATGATGAGGCGTGTCCAGGGATCTCTCTTTCTTCGCTACGGGCATATCTAAAATTAGACTGGCGCCTGAAGAAGTCGCCGACAGCGGCGACGGGTGCGACAACTGCTGCGGTGGCGGTGTGGATGCTGTCAATGCGGATGCGGATGCTGCTCGAACTGGCGGCGGTGTTAGGGACAGTGGTTCTTCCTGCGGCGGCGGCAGTTCGTGTTGTGGCGATACCGGTGCCGAGTGCAACGTGGGTGAGTGCACGATGGGCAAGCCCAGCTTGGACAGTGGCAGTGACAGCGGCAACGGCGAGTGATGTTGTTGCTGGTAAGTTGTAGGCTGATGCTGACGATAGCCTTGCGGCGAGATCTGCTGCATGGGTGTTCCACTGCTAGCCACCACCACCGGCTGTGACGGCTGCTGCTGCGGCTGCGGCTGTGATTGCGGTTGAGGCGACGGTGTGGGCGAACTGGATGTAGGTGATTTCAACAGCGCTGCATAGTCCGGACCCAGGGAGCGCCGAAAATGCTCATCTATGTCACAAATCGAATCGGACTCTGCCAAATAGAAACATGAGGCACAAATTTAAATTGATAACATGCTCAGTTTTGTTTGTGGGTGCAACATACCCGTACTACGATTGTCATGCTCGCGACTGGAGTGCGATTGGTGGTGATGATGCACATGCTCCGGCTGATCCCTCTTTGGCGGCGCTTGCGTGATAACGCTGGGCCGACTGGCTGCATAGCAATGACTGCTTGCCGCACCACCCAGTGGCTCGCGGTACGGTGGCGGCGGTGAGGCGCGCTGATGCTTCACCGTGCTCGACGTCACCGACATATCAATGGGGCTGTCCATTTCTGGCTCGCGATCCCGTTCCCGCTCACGCTCCTTATCGCTGCTAGCATCGTGAACTTGATATTCGACGGCGGCGGCACGTTGGCGACGTTCGCGACGCCACTTGGCGGTTGGCAGCTCTTTTGATGAAAGGCGCGTTTCTGCAATGATAAAACAAACAAGACATTAGAAAACAAGTTCTTAGATTTGATATTGATCTTAAGATATTCTATTTTCTATTTTTGGCTGACCAAATCGCATTTCAATTAATGACCATAAATTTAAGAATGGCTCACTCTCTAATCCTCTAATTTGCTTCACTGTGGTTTTCGTATATTTCTCCATCTCTCTCTCTCTCTCTCTCTCCCTCCCTCTCTCTATCTCAACCGATCTGTCTCGCTCTCTTTCTCGATCTGTCTTGAATTTAGATTATGAGCAACGCTGATGTGGGCGTCATGAATCACATGGAGTTGGGGATTCTGCTGGCGTCGCTGTCACGTTCAAGTTTGTTGCCTAAGTCTTTCGTATTTTATTTTCGTCGTTTTTTTTCAATGAATTTCCGCTCAATCGAAGAAACGGAGCTTTCGAACTTGCGACTGTGCAACGGTGAGCGACCCAGACACAAACACAGGCCCGGCCAGGAGGTGGGCACCACAAAGACAACAACACATTATGCATAAAAGCCCAATAAACAGTGACAATGGCGAATAAGCCAGAAAACTACAACAAAACGAAACACAAAAAAAAAGAGACACAATCGAAACTCCGAATCACAATAAAAATTGGTTAAGAAAACTAGTTTTTCTACGATCATGGGAATTTGTCAGTGTGTGCGTGTGTGTATTTGTGTGAGTGGAGCGTTTACACTGAGCAAAACGCTGTGCGCAAGTCTGGGCAAACGTGCCCGGCATTTAAAATGGGTTGTGCGTTCAAGATTGGCGTGGGAAGCCAAAGGTGCTGCGTGGGCATCAAACATATTACCAACTAGCACCGTATATTGTATACCCTACCCTTCAGTTCGCTTTCCTTCCCCTCGCCACGCTACGTCTCAGAAATGCATACTCCAATTTTTACGTACAGTGCAGTTTTCTGTTTCTGTTTCTGTTTTGCGTCGCTGCGTCTCTCAGGAAACGGAGTTAAAAATAAAGTTCAAAATTGCTCTCAGGCCACTCGAAAGCGCGTCTTGGAGCCCAAATTAAAAGGGGGAGCCAGGCCAAAAAAAAAACACACAGAAAAAACCCGTCAAACGACTTCTGCACATTTCGAGCAGCGTTGTCGGTTCAGTTCAGTTCAGTTTGGTTTGGTTTGGTTTGGTTTGGCTCTCCTCTTTGGCCGCCAAGGTGTCGAACGCATGAATGAATGAATGAATGAAGGAGGCGTGCTGCCTGGCGTTGGTGGAGTTGGAGGCGGCAATCGTTGTGCCTGTGCCCCTGGATGTGGATGTGGATGTGTCTGTTTAGCTGTGACGGAAGAACCAGTTGTTGTGGTCCTGTTTTTGGTAACGTCACCGCTGGCTGCAATTTATTATTATTATTTTTGTGCGCCTGCGTCACGAAAGGTGCCCAACAACAAACTGGTTGCTCTCCGATGCCTCATGGAGTGAAGTGGGCGCAGTTGCAACTGCGTAGCAAATAATACAATAAAAAAAAAGACATGAAATAACAGACCGGACCGGAGTGGACAGAGAACAACAACAATAATTGCAGTGGGACTCTTTGGGCTGCTGTTGCCTGCTGCCTGCTGCCTGCTGCAGCGGAAGATGATGGGGATGATGATAATAATAAAGAAACATTCAAATTTTATTGCACATTTCCGGTCGTCGCTCAAAAGACAACATTGACCAAGCGTGGTTTTTTCTTTTTTTTATGTTGTATTTCGTTGTTTTTGCAGTTGGGGGTTCGTCATTGGGGCTTTCTTTGCTGTGGGCCCATCTTCTGTAAACTGTGTTCTGCTTTCTGTTTTTTATTATTTATTTATGTTGCTGTTCGTTTGCTTGTCTGCTTTTGTCGGTTTCTTCCCATCTCCCTACCTTCCTCATTCTAGTGTGATCTTTAGTCAAAGGCAAAGCAGGGCACAGCTAAGCTAAATAAACTCTCGTCGACCTAAGCTAATTGGCAGAAATGGGAAAGGGGGAAAACTGTGAGCTGCAAGGGAGCGACCATTGATAATGTGAAGCGCTTCCCAATCACCTCCAGTCATGGCGAAAACTATGCTTAATCATCCAAACAATCCGCGCACGCAGAAAGGCGATCGCCTGATGAACTGCTAGCTAGAAAAATTAAACATTTGAATTGGTCAGCTCGCAACAGCTAAGAAAATACAATGTAAATAAAAAACATACAACAAAATTCACAATTTGTTGCTTATGCAAACAGGATTTGTGTTGTTTTTGTTATCATTGTTATTTTATTATTATTGCCCGAGACAGACAAAGTGTCAAAACTGGGTTTGCCACGTACACAAATAAGATAGGAAATCTACTAATTCGATAATTGCTAATCGATAAAGTCACATATATCCAACATTCTTAAGGGGATCCTCCCCTAAATACTTGAAATGGTTTGTTCCTTCAGAGATATATACATTGTCAGACCCACACCATACAAGAACTAAGAAAGAAAATGCTGCTAGTAACACCCTTTAAAATCTAGAAAAAACAAATATCAGAGTATTTCGAAGTCGGCTACGCCCGAACGCCCGTTACGTTCTCACTTGTTTTTATTTGTATTATTATAATTATTTGATTTTTTTTTTTATTTGGTGCGCCGGCTTGTGAGTCATTCTTGTGCACGAATTGATTGCAAATCAGGTTTTAATATGACAACAAATTAAAAAAAAAAAAATGAGAAACAAGAAGTAATAGAAAAACTTAAAAAGCTTGAGTCGAAAGAACTTGACTGTGCGCTATGCAATGCAAAAGGGTTTATCAATATTATTATAATATTTTTGAAACTACAGAATTAGCCTTTTGCTTTAGTTAATATGAAAATTGAACTTAATAAACAAAATACATATTTCTTAAGTGCTTCTTATTAAGTTTCTACAGTCGATCAACTATTTGCCAAGGTTTATTTCTGTTGAATCGGCATCGAATAGGCAATTGATTCTTATCGGAATGACGTATGTTGATATAGCATGATTTCATTTATATTTAAACTTATATTTAAACTCCTTTTACTTAGAAGTAAACAGTAAAATAACGCTTTACCTATTCTTATTCTCAACTTGTCTTTTACTGCTGATCAATAATATAGACTGGAAATATTAAGGATTCAACAAAATGATATAAATTTTATGTATGTATTAATAAAGAAAAGATTGAACTTAGCTCATACTCAAAGTATAGTTATAATTATGCGTTTACTTTTATTATTAATACATATATTATCTATAATTATACTTTTACTTCATACTGCAACTTTTACTTATTGTAATATACTTTTACTTATATTGAGCTCCCAAAGTGACTGAGATTTGCGGGCAGACAGACGACGGATATGATCAAATGGATTATGGACAGATCCATAACAAATATAAAAGTCTAACTTGTATTGGTAATGTTTTCTGCTGTCTGTTACATTTGCACAGCTTTAAAATATCTAATTTGCACATACTTTTTTTTTTGTAAGTGGTATACAAAAAAGTAAGAAACAAAAACAACAGCAAAAACAAAGCTGTTGTTTTGAACTCGCTGTACGTTTGTATGCAAAGACAGTGTGTGGAAATGTTTGTTTTTTAATATTTGTCCAGGCGTCGCTCGTTTCACTTGGCGGCGCCTGTGTCTGTGCCATGTAATTGAAAGCATTTGTGTGATTTGTGCAATGTGAGCAATTAGAAACAGCACAGCACTGCTGGCAACGACGACGACGACGACGACGACGACGACGACGACGACGACGAAGATGACGCCGACGGAAGCAATTCGACTGGCCGGCCAATTAATATCGGGCGTTGCAAATTGTGCGTGTGTGTGTGTGTGTGTTAGCCGCCGTAGAGGTGTTGCCAATTTCATTACCAATTTCGCGCTAATAACCAAATATGAAATGGGTCACTTGTGCGCCGCTACAACTTTTTTGGCGTCATCAGTTTGCGTAACAAGACACGTTTTCATGCACCGTACAAAGTCATTCACCATTGATCACTTGCTGATCTATTAAATATATACTATATATATATGTATAGAAGCACGTCCTAGCCACGCATTGGCCAGCTGCATGTAAAGAAAAGCTGGACTCAGCGACTTTCATTCATTGACCGAGTCGAGTGCATTCAAATCAATGAAATGAGCACGTAGACTCGAACTCTCTGCATGACTGATCGTCCGACAGATTGACTGACTAACTGACTAACTTTATTCCAGATAACACACATCACGTGAGCCACTGCTGCAAAAAGGCTAGTCAACTACACAGAGAAAAACAAAATATACAGATAAGGAAACCAACCTAAGAACTAGAATAAAAAAGGTTGCGCAATAAAAACGCGCAAATTCGTTATGATTAATTTTAGGAAACAATTAAGTAGATTTCTTTGTAGGCCAGAGTCCCTTAACATATCTTAATTATTTTATACTTTTCAGTAACAACTTCTAAAACATACTTTTCAAGACTTTCTTCTATATGAAAATAATCTAATTTATTTATTTCATTGGAGGTAAACTTTCTCCATTTCAGAAAGATGCATTTCTTACTAAAACTAATATTAAATAAATCTGCACTTTTTTTGTTATTATTCTGAGATAGTTTACAATAGGCCAGAAACCTTACTCATCAAGAAGATGGCAGATTTTCGATATTCTTATGGGTTTTTTCGAGTGTAGAAGGCGATATGCAAATATGCTGCCTTGGTTCGTGCTTTGTTCGTCAGCATATGGAAATGATCTGTAATATGCTATGAACAATTCTTCCAATTCCCCCACTCGTCACCTTTGTTTCGTATTTCACCAGAAACTTGTATGTGACGAATTGGATTTTATTGTTTTATTATTTTTTTTTTTTTTTGCTGGAGGTCAACATGATTTTCCGAAACAGTTTTCATTCAATTTCTCCACATGAAACACAAACCTTTTTGCAACTGCTGCTGATGTTGTTGTTGTTGTTGTTGTTGTTTGTAGAGCTGATGATGCATGGCTGCTGCCTGTTGCAGATCCCTCCACGGTTGCCATATCAAACTATTGGCCATGTTGGAGTTATTCTGCTGAAACTGCTGATGAGCAGCTCCAGGCAGCTGGTGCTGCTGTTGCTGTTGTTGCTGCTGATAGAACAGTGGCGACGACTGCGCTGGAAAATCGGCGGATTGGCTCTGCTGATAGGCAGCCGCAGCGAATCTCTGCTGCAGCTGCTGTTGCCTCGCCGCCAGCGCTGCTGCGTGCGCAAAGGTGGCCGGAAAGTGGCGAGATGATGACGACGTGGGCCCAGGCGTGGAGGATGAGGATGCGGAAGATGTGGCGGCAACTGCTGCTGTAGCCACTGCCGTGGGCGAGCTGGCCGTTGAGGATGCTGCCGATGATGATGAAGCACCACTGGCTGAAACGGAGCCAGAGCCTGATGGCTGTTGAGGCGGTGAGACGGAGGCGGCTGCAGCGGTCAATCTTTCGATTTCCTTTATGCGATTGTAATAGTTCTGCTCGAAGGCGTTCAATATGCATAAATATTCCATGGCTAACAGTTAGTTATCTCTGTCTGGGACACATGTATATACATATATATTTTGATATATATGTATATAAATAAATTTTTTATTTTTTTTTGTATATATACGCAAAGCTTATCACATTTCTTGCTGATGCAGCTTTAGCGAGATCACTTTGTATTTTCACTTGATATCCTGGGCCGCTATCACAGCAACAACAGTAAGAATAAAAATAATCACAATCCCATTGGTTATCATCACCCACGATTAAACGGAGCAGCTGAAGCTCAATGTTGCTGACGAGCAGCGATTGCCCGTCTTTTTGTCTGCCTGTCGATTACCGATCGACGGAAAGCGGTGTTTCTTTCTTTTTTTGCTTTTGTTTGTATTTTTTTTTGAGTGACTTTTAGCTTACTTTTTCCCTTTTACGTTTTCGCTCGCTTTATTGTTGCTTTAGTTTATGATTACTTTTTGCGCTCTGTGCCGCTACAGATACACACGCATACACACACACACACAATGATACAGATACAAATACAGCGACAGTCACTGCTATAGATACAGATACGATCTGTGTTGTTTTGTTGTGTTGCGCGACTTGGCGACTCGGTCTCGGGTTACAATCCAGGTCCCTACCCGCACCCGCACCCGCACCAGTTACCCGGTTACCCGTACTTGCACTCGTACGTATCTCCCGTTCGCGTCACAGTCTCTGCCACTGCTGCAGCAATGGCAAACGGCGGCGCTTCAAGTCGACATTTAGCGAAATATAAATAGCACGCTTTTTATATATGTTTTTCTGAGTAATAATTTGCATAGAAATCGACAAAAACGACGACGACGACGACGGCGGCAGCAGCGACGTCGATTCGCTTACTGAACTTGAGCGCCAGTTTCGCTTTCAGCTCTGACCAACGACGATACGACGACGACGACCACAAATACGAATCCAAATACGATCAATGTGAGGCTTCAGTTTCGTCTGCTCTTGCTCTGCTGCTCTCCGTTTCTTTTTTTTTTATTATTATTTTTGTTATACTGCTTCTGCTTTTGCTGCTTCTTCTTGTTTAGCTGTACTATTTGAGCTTTGGCACTGCGTCTGCCTCGCTGCCACGCGCTAAGCACTTTGTGGCTCGACGACGAACAAACTTGAACTGATCGCCAGACAACGACGATCACAACGACGACTTGAAGACTGTGGAGCTTTCGGGCTCCCAAAAAGCTTCGTCGTCTCTCGATTCGCGCTCGTTCTCGTTCGCTAAAAGTTTCCTACGGGACGTTTGTTGTTGTTGTTTTGTTTTTGTTTTTTCTTGCAATCTGTGACCACGTCTCCTCCTTTGAGCAAAACACTCTCTCATCTCCATGGCACGTCCCGCGTAGACTTCTGGCCCTAAAAGCCATTTGCACTTGCGACAGTTGGCACTCATATTGTTCGTGTTGTTTACGTTTAATTTGACTTTGTTCTTTTTTCCTTTCTTGTTTTTCTCTTTCTTTTTTTTTAGTTGTGTGTTTTGCTTCTTACCAATTTCCGTTTTGGGTTATTGACGGTTAGCTGCTATTGTTTCGCTAACAGCTTTCTTCGGATTTTGGTTGTTTTTTGTTTTTTGGTGATTTTTTAATGAAATGAACGTCGTTTTATCACAGGATGAGAACTAACGCCGCACCCCACACTTCTTTTAACCTCCATCCCAAATAATTGTCGAAAAACAGTGACTAATACACATACACACACATATAAATAAATTATATATATATATATTGCTCATTTGATGTCGTTTACAACTTGGGTTGGGCACAAGTCGAAGTTGAAGTTGGGAATAGAGACGAGGTTGGACGACGCTGCCCCAGCATATCGCGTAGGCGATTTTTTGGGCCCGCTCATTGCATGCAGATTAATTTAAAGTTAACCACAAAGACAACACTCTACGGTTGCAGTGGGCACACTAAGTTTGTCATGAATTGTGTAAGGCCGGGTTAGGATCACACACATGGGAACAATCTGTGCAAACATTTTGTTGCTTTTCAAAATGTTTTATCCCAAAAGCACATAGGCGTTTTTTAACGTACTTTAAACTTGATTTGCGATTATGGGATTATATTATATTATATAGCAATTAGTCGGTTTTTCGAATGAATACTTTAATTGAAGCATTTAAGCAGGTTTAATTTAGCCTGCAATCATTATAAATTTAACCTTTACTCGAATTGTTAACTTGTTCATTTTTAGACTTAAGCACGAACATCAGAGGTACTTAATTGTACTATTAAAAAGGCTGAAAATATTGCAGACTTACCAAAAACGATTCTTTCTAAATATAATGGGCCTCAGAATGGGCCTTTTAAGCCCAATATTTCAACTAGGCACTCACCTACATATACACACACTAGCATAATTGTACACACACTCACATACACACACTCTGAGCATATATGCACGTGTGTAAGTTTGTATGTATATAGTTGGGCATGCATTAATTTTAATGTATTTGTATGGGCTGCAAACTCGCTTGCGAAAATGACAACAAAATGAAACAAACAATAGGTCGGCAGTACAACCACAATAACGACAACAACAACAACAACAACAACTACAACAACAACAACAGCAACAACAAACGCAGCAATACAACTAAAAAGTGACTGTTGCTTGTGTTTGGCTGTTGTCATTGTTGTTGTTATTGCCGCGGCACGTTGTGTTGGGGCTTGGCGCTGCAGGCTGTGTTGTATAGCGGCGGCCATTACTGCAACCAGAAGTAGCAGCAACAGCAACAGTAGAATAAAAACAACAACAACAACAACAACAAACAGCACCATGAAGCAAACTTGTTTTTAATTCAATAGCAGGCCCATGAAATTTTACGCCCGATTTGTAGCACAACTACTACTGTTGCCCCAGCAAAAACAACAACAACTTTAGTAGTAGCAACAGAGGCAGCAAACAGCAACAGCAATAGCAACAGAAACAGCCGCAGCAGCAGCAGCAAGAATCGATGCAGTCAATACTCATAGAGAGCATCGATGCTTGCAGCTAATGTGTTGCCATCATATGCGAGAGCCTGTTGCAAGCTCAGCTGTTGCTCACTCTTGCAATCCAATCGATATTCAACATCCATTTGCTGGATCTTTCAATATTCAGATACATATATCAATATATATATATATATCGCGTCACTTAATAGAGTTTTGCTATTTGTTAATCAGTGTACAAAATGTGCAATTTTCTGTTGCGCAGCGCGCGCGCCAAATCCAAATTAAACAAAACTCACTGCTAAATTATTGCCAGAGTGAACAACTGACAAAACGGACAGACAAACAAAGAGACAGGCAGACAGGCAGACGGACGGACTTACTGGCTGGCCTGTGAGTGATTGACTTGGCTGACAAACGGCACAGCGTCTGTCGTGGGGCGAGCTTAGACACATTTTGACTCTTGCTGCTTACTCATCAACGGCACGAGCTTTTTTTTGTTTTTGTTTTTTTTTTGCGTACTTCTTATCCTCTTCTTCTTCTTCACGTTTTTGTTTATTTACTATTTTATTTTTTTATTTTTTTTGTACGGTGTGCGAAAATTTTTTAGTGTAGCGTGAAACATGCGCACGCATGCGCAACGAGGTCAATCGAATGGCAATCATGCCAGCAACATAACAACAACAACAACAGCAACCTAACAACAACAACAACAACAACAAGAGCAGCAATAGCAGCAGCAGCAACAATTGCAAATTACGGCAACCCAAAACGTTGTAGACATAAAAAAAAACCTCGCAAACAAATTTAACTAGCCATTTATATTTGCATAGTATTCGCAAAAGTTAACCCATCTGACATTTCAATGGTTATGCCGAATATGAATCTTTTCATATTCACATATTAATGTATTTGCACTGATCAGTAAAACAACTCACTCTGCCTGCTTTTGAGTATCTATTCAAATTTAATAACCAATGCAGAGGGTATTATTGAATTGAATGGAGACGTCTTTGATCGCATAACAAAACAAAAATTATTAAAATCATAAAGGTTATTATTCATTTTATGGATTGTGAATATTTAGATCAACTGAATTTTAATTTTATATATATTTATTTAAATACAATATACAATTCCCTTTTTTAATTGAGTATGTAATAAAGAAAATGATTTTGTGGAAGAATATTTAACAGATATTAACCAGATCCTTAAAAATTGTTGTACCATTAGTGAAAACATTTAGTTCCAAATATTCCAATCAACGAACTCCATTTTAACATTCTCCTTCTGTCATCTTAGTCACAAAATTTAAATTAAAAAAGATGAGACGATAACCTTGGACTAGGACTAGGTATAGCATTAAAAAATTAACTTTGATAAGAGTATTTTTAAATACATTTCTATTTGGACAATACATACCAAATTGTCAGTTGTTAATTGACACTCAATGGAGTGGAATTGAGTTGCTCTTCTGGATTTGTGCTTAGTCAACCAGCTGAACAGCAATTCATTATTACGAAATTCTTCAGTTTTGCATTTGGTGCCGCAAAACCCAGAAAATGCTTTGCTAATTGTTGCCAAATGATGTATGCAGTTTTTTTTTTTATATTTGTTTAGAAATCAGTGCAGAAATTTGAGAGCTCTCATTGAGCAATAAGTAACAAATGGGTCAAGTAATAATCAGATTTTGTTTACGTTTAGGTTTTTTTTTTATTTTTTTTTTTTGTTGTGGACACACGGAAGTTTGATTGGCTAGTGAATGAAATTTCTATCGGATGCAACGACGGACGCCAGTCGAAGATAGCGGTCAATTTCTAGAACAAGCTGACAGATAGCGGGAGACAATTTATATATTTTTGAAATTCAATAAGATACGAGATGTATATGTGCGCAAATACAAACATAATATGCGCAGAAAGGCAACACAAATCAGTAGAAACCAGTTCAAAATTTAAATAAAACGCGAGCGAGCGCGCTGTTTTCAAACCAGTTTGACTATTGGCTAAAAGTAACAACAATACCAACAATAATAAATATAATAATAACAACAACTACAACAACAACAAGAGCTTAATCATGAAGAACACTCGGCCAATGGCAATAAGAACAATATCATAAATATAGTTGTCAGTCCAAAATATCATCCGGCTATAAGTTTAGCGTGAGAAAAAATCAATACAAAATTTCGGTGGTAAAATGCAAATGTCAATTTTTGCCAAATTACGAGAAATGTTGAAATCTCCATACATATTTATAAAGTTTGTCGAAAATTTCGGTTGCTGTGACAAACGAAAATTTATGGCATGGCCAAATAGTCAAATGTTTGAATAAATATCAACAACAGCAGCAGCAGAAGCAGCAGCAGCAGCATCGATCGAGTGCAAAAAGAAAGGCAATGCGAACAGAGGCAGAGTCTCCAAGTTTGAGTCAGAGTTGGAGTTGGAGCTAGGCGGTCATCTGGCCATAAGCTGTTTTGCCGGGAATGGGCCGAGTAAACCAGTTTCTATTTTTTCTGTTTTTTTTTTTTCATTTTTCTTCTGGTCGAGATTCACGGCAATTATGCGTACCGTTTGGCTAGTAAAAGGAAGAGAGTGTTTGGCACTGCCAAGTTGCCAGTTAGCCAGTTTGCCCGTTTGTTTGCCACAGCTAGTTGGCAACGGGGAATTGAAAGGCCATGTAAATTACCTGATGAGCTGACGTATCCAGCTGTGCCTGCTGAGCGCTCAACTAACTCGAATCGCTTGAAATTGCCACAATTTTTCTTTCGTTTTTTTTTTTGCTTGCCTGCTTTGCTTTTCCATTTTTCTCATTGTGTGTTGTGTGTGTTGTGTGTGTGTGCCACACAATTGTTGTAACGACTATTTGTTTATTAATTATGGGCCTAGAGACACACACACACACACACACACACACACACCATTACACATCAGCTGAGGCAGCTGTTTACTTCGAAATCTCAAGCACAATTGCCGCCAGCTTAATTAACTTGGACTTGGGTCCCAATCGACCCGCTTTTCTTTGGGCTTACTGACTGACTCTTGCATGGGCCAGCCACGTGTGATTTATGAACAACAAAATGCGTAAGTCTATGTGTATATGCGTGTGTGTGTGTGTTTTTTTGTGTGTGTGCTCTGCCGAATTCGATTATGACAAATTCATTAATCATAGCCAGGTTAACGACATTTTGCATTACCAATTTTGGCTGATCAATCAAATGTTGTGACGATCACACACACACACACAAGCCAAAGGGCCTGATTTTGTAGACCATGTTCTTCTGCAAGCATGGTGCATATAATAAACAGACATGTGACAAAGGTCTGTGCTAGTGTTAAAAAAAACAAACGGTCGTAAAACGCACGCAAATTTCGCAATTATTTTTTATATTTTTCTTGATTTCAAATATTCTCATATTTTTTACAATTTATTGTTGCCGGACATATGCAAACACGTATGTTTGTATAACGGCAGACATAAGTATTTATTAAATATTTTCCGTTCTGTGTTGAGAGCAATATGAGTGTATATATATATATATATATATATGTATATTGATATAAATATGTTTTATTGTGCCAAGAAATTTGTCAAAATATGTATGAGAAATGTTGATAAAGACATCTCTCGAATGGCAAGCACCAAAAGTAAACAAACATAAATAACTCGTGTGCATAAGGTGTTTGTGTGTGAATTTGTGTGTGTGGGGGAGGTACACCCTAATGGTGTTCCCAATGTTTTATCACAGCACATTCCTCACTGTCCATATGTATTTGGCCTATGCATGCCAAATAAATATAAATTTGTTTAGCCAACAATATCAGAGCATTCGCTGTTGAGAAGCTGGCCGCAAGCTCATTTAACCAAATTTAAAGATTTCCACAATTAATAATAATTATTAAATAAATAAATTTATGTAAATATTTTGTATATGGATTTGTTATAGCTTTTAAGCATTTGCAATTTCTTTGGCATGTCACGCTTTAAATTGCAAATAAGTACAAGCAAACACACACACACACATATATATATATATATATGAAAATATGTGTCGCCAATGCAAAAATATGCAATACACATATACATTTGCAAGTAAATAACACATTCGTGCTCGTCTCGACGTCAACGTCGAAGCCAACGCCAACGCTAAACTCGAGCGTTCCAAGTATTGATAACGCCCGCACGCGTTACACAGAGAGCTCTGCCATCGTCGACGTCGTCGTTGTCGTATTCAAAAATGCGGCATTTGACACATTTATGAAAATCGGAATCGGAATGCGCCGCAAACTCATTTTATTGGAATGTTTTGTTCGGCTGAAAATGTTTTATTTTCAGTGATACGCAAAACAAAAAAAAATCAAAGTCTTATGCGTGTGTGTACATATGCATATGCATGTTTAAGTTTATCGGTTGAAGCAGCAGCAAAGCCTTTTACAAAGTAGCAGCGCAGTCGCTGAAAATGTCTTGGGAGTTTTAAAGTATGCATTTCAGCTGAGAATACCAAGGGCTATGAATCATGCTACAAGCGACTAAAGAGCGATGGCAATATAAACTTCATGTTTGAAAGCGGACCACTTAATGGCAACTGCCTGCCTACCTACACACATACACACACACACACACACAAACACACACACACACACACACACACACACACACACACATATAAATACAAGCAAATGAAATGTGCAAATGAACTTAACCGCACGAAAGAACATTGTTGAAATACTTTTAAGTTATTTTTGTGTGTCTTTAAGTACGCCGGCGCAAAGGTGAAAACCATAAAGAGACGACTACTGAAAGGTCTAAGTGGGTAGGTGAGGGGGGTAACAAGAACCGTAAACATCCATCAAATTGTCATTTAAGCGGAATTGTTTAATGAGTGTCCGTTGAGATTTTGGCGATTACACAATGTGGACAAATAAACAAACGAAAAAAAAAACAGAAAAACACATGACCAAAAAATGTGTCAAAGACTTGAATGGATTATTTACTCACCACTCGCATTATTCTGCACCATTGTTGCCGCTCTCGAGAGCACATCCAGCGCCGATTCCATATTGAATATATATATAGTTATAGAAATATATATATATATAAATATATAGAGTGTGCGAAGATTGTTCAGGAACGTGCTGCGTGCTGCGGACTCCCAACTATGGCCGTGGATTTGGACTGTCTGTGAATCGTTTCGATCTGCACCGCATGAGTTTCACGCTGAAAATTACAACAACAAACATTGACCAAGGCACAAACTGGATATATGAACAAAAATATGCATATGTATAAATATATATATATATATAAATATATTTATATATATATATATATATATATATGTATGTATGTAAATTTAACGCAAAAGTGCACAAAGACTGACGTTGCTGCCGTTGCTGACTGACTAAAACAAGTAAGGCGAAATCCTGCTGCTGACTGAAAAAGAGTTTTCAGTTTTCATCGTTGCATCGCAGCCAGCACTGCTGCTGCTGCTTGAACGTTGGCGTCGACTGGGGGTGGAGGGCCCCAAAACACGATGCACTTTGGGACAGGTTTGAAGACAGGCAACAACAACAACAACAGCAGCAGCATCAGCAGCATCAGCAGCGGCAACAGCAGCAGCATCAACAACAGCAGCCGAAATTTGGCAATGACCAAGTACAGCAGCAGCAGCAGCTGGTGCCGAAACGGATTTACCAAAAAGCCATATTGTGTGTGTTGTCAAGCATGCGAGCAGCAGCAGCAGTCGCAGCATCAGCAGTCACAGTAATTCCGTCTTTTTATTTTAGTTGCTGCTGCTTTGTTTGGTTGGCTTATTACCAATTTACCTTTGCTTGGACGCCTCCAAAAAATGTTGTTGTCGTTATAATAACACAGCTGTTTTTCTTAAGTTCCACTCTAGCCGTTCCTCTAGCTGCGGATTATGGCAATATTTGTAAGCTTTTGGACAATATGCGTTTGTCGCTAGCATGCAAAAGGCTTACTCGCTTTTTTCGACTTGTATTGAAATGCTGTTTAACTCCACCGTGAATTACACGAAAAACAACACATTAAGTGTTGGTAAACATTGTGTTTTGTGCGTTGCGTTACGTATCGCCTTCTTGCGTCAGCTACTCTGTTTGCGCTACGTTTCTCGCAATGCGTTCATTTTGCTCATTTTGGCGTTGTTTACTGAGCTTGCGGTTATGTTGCGAATCTTACGTTCGCCTTAGCGTTAATGGAACGTAAAATATTTTAAATTATAAAAACATAATTTAAATTTTTGCACTTACTGTATTTGAAAGATAAAGGGGGAAAGGTTGTGAACAGTTATCACCCAAGTTTCCCTGTACTTTTCTGTCATTTTGTCAGCATTTATTTCATTACAATCAAATGTTATTATTAGAAGTTGTATTTCAAAATGTGCAGATTAGATTATTCGCAGGAACTAAAATGGGAGCGATCAGTTTTAAAGGTAAAATTCTCAATTTCAATCGCAATCGAAATCCTAATGCTGCTATCTAATTTAGAAAAAGTGCAAGCAGATTGGTGTGGAACAAGAGTTTCACAAGTACCAAATACGTTTGTGTGCCAACTATATCGGAATGTTCCTTCTGCTACATCTGGGATACATAACGTTTCACTGCGTTTTGATGCTAACGACATGTGTGGTGAATGTTGATAATGATGATGATCAATGTGAAGCCTAAAGCTAACATTTTGCCTTCTCGCACAGCCCAATGATCCTATTTATGTTGATGTAGTCGTTTATTTAATTTCGGCCGCTGCCATTCCGGCCACGCTGTGGGTCAACTTCTATGAGGATTTTGTGCTAAATCATTTTTATTTAACGTATTTAACGTCGATCCTAGTCGTGATTTGGTTAGTTGGAGTGGGTAAGTGATGATTATGATATAAATAACAATATTTAGTTATTTGTTAATCTCTCGTTAATATTCGCGTAGATTATTTGCTCCTTATATACCATAACTCGATAGACTGGAACGCAACTTCACTTTTTGATACGTATCTTTTGTTAACGATATATGTGTTTCTACCAATACCTCATATATTACCACCCCTGGGGCTTGGATGTTTGGCAACCGTATCCTACGTTGTGTTGCATATCGTCAACCACAATTTAAGACATTTTAATCATATATCCACAAATATTGCCTATCACATTTGCTTAAATCTGTTGGGCACATTTTGTCGCATAATGCGCGATATTCTTGTGCGCTCCTCGTTTCTGGATCGTCATCAGTACTTCATGGAGGACATTTGGATAAGGAACGCTCGACAGCAGGAGAAGGTATTCCTGCACTCAATTCTACCAATGCAAATAGCACAGCCCTTCGAATATGATATATTCAGTCGAATTAAATACTCAGAAAAGCATCGCGCCAAAATGTTACCGGATAACGTGGAACGCATTATGGCCATTCAAATTCATCCGGATGTCAGTATCCTATATGCAGATGTTGTCAACTATACTCATCTGACCACCACATTACCGGTTAATACTCTTCTTGTTCTACTCCATGATATCTTTGCACGATTCGATAATGCGGCCAAAAAATTCATGGTGCAGCGAATCAAGTTTTTGGGTGATTGCTATTATTGTGTGGCTGGAATGATAACACCCGATCCCGATCATGCCAAGCGCTGTGTATATATGGGCCTCTGTATGATCGACAACATACGCGAAGTACGGTTAGTAGTAAATGATTATGATTGAAAACTCAAAACCCATTAAGACATTTGCAGAGCAAAGCAAAATGTCAACATTGATATACGAGTTGGAGTCCACTCGGGAGAGGTCTTCGCTGGCGTTATTGGCGCAGCTAAGCTGCAATATGATATTTGGGGTAATTACGATCTGCTCCTGACCCACTCAATATGAAGAAATTCAATTTATTTAGGCAGAGATGTGATAGTTGCCAACCATTTGGAGGCAACTGGTGTTCCCAACCATATTCATCTTAGCGATCGAACACTCCAAATGATAATTGATGATGAATTTGAGATACAACCGGGTACTCAGGCAGCGATTGAGGATCCCTTTTTGGTCCAGAACAATATTATCACATATCTGATAAGCTCAAACCGTTCTACACACAAATCAATCGACTATAATACTGCTCAGTTTGAATCCATTCTCGCAATGCCATCGGTGATGGACATCAAGGAGCAGACGCAAACCGTTGAACAGGAGCTGGCCGCGGAGTTCAAAAATATGCCAGTGGGTCCGTCTCGGTAAGATGTGATAAGATTCCAAAGTTTTGATATTATTCACGTGAAATAATGCTATACACAGCTTATTAAAGACGATCAAGAAGTTGCTACACATTGGTCCGGCCAATGATATGAAGGATTCGAAGCATGCACATCCTGCATTCGGCTATTATATGATGCACTTTCACGATCCTCGCCTCGAAAACAGTTACATAAATCAGCCAGACTATTTGCTTAAGTACAGCATACTTTTAGCCTGGATCATATGCCTCAGCATGGCTTACACAAAGACGATCTTCTTGAGCGGATACGTTCCATATGCCCCACATCTGAACACATTTTTCGTAGTCAGTTTTACCATGTTGCTTATTGTCGCCTGGTACAAGAATCTCTGCATTTGGCTTTACTCCAATCGACACAACAGATACTCTCTAATTAGTTGCTATATATTCCGCATGGGCGAGAATATTCAGAGAAGCTTCATAATCCGCATGGGTATCTATTTGTATACGATAACCGTGTACTTTGGCATCCTATGTATGTTGCTGGTAATTGTTGTAAATAATATATATAATATAATTTTCATATATATATGAACTTATTCTTAACTTAGATGGACTGCGACAAGTTGGAGTTTGAGCTTGTGCAAATTGAGAGCAAACTATTTCAATACGAACCAGAATTTAGTATGTGCTTTCCTCCATGGGTGGTTACCAAAATGATGTCCCTTATAATTAGCATGAGTTTGATATTCACACGCATCCCCCTCATGGTGAAGGTCATTGTTAGCATCTTGGGAGCGATAACCTATCTGATTGTCGTATTCTTTCAATTTGAAAATAATATGCATAATACTTTTACAACCAATCCGAACTTGCCACCTGAATATTGCCACTGCGAATTTGTCATAATTATTCTACTTGAGCTATATTTCAAGGAGCGTCAAACGGAGTTCAACAACAAGATCAACTTTAAGTAAGTTCCTAATTTAATCAGCCTAATCTGTCTACTTAAATCAATGTTTCATTCAGATGGAGAGTTGAGCTTTTGAAGAAACAACATGATGGCCAAATAGCCGATCAATCCATAAGTGTTCTACTCCACAACATATTGCCATCCCATGTTGGTAGGAACTACAATTGAATATATATTTATGTTTATATATTTATTTATTCAGTTTTATATTGCAGTCAACGTTTATCTGAACGCGCTGGATAAACACGAACTTTACTATGAGAATTACGAAATGGTTTCCGTAATGTTTGCCTCTTTGAAAAACTTTCAATTGGACTTTCCCAATTTGCTTGTTCTTAACGAAATCATATCGGAATTTGACAGAATTGTAAGTTCTATGGTTTCTCTGTAATAACATTAATCTCTTTTGCTGTAGTTGACCCTTTACAGGGACGAATTTGTTGTGGAAAAGATTAAAATTGTGGGCGCTACTTATATGGCGGCCTGTGGATTAGATGTGCGTTTCTCCAAAGTGTACGTCGATTCGATATGTTCGCATGATTCTGTGGTTCGTGAGGGTGAGTGTGATTCTTAGCTATTATTAATATAAATATTAATATTAAGGAATATGCCTTTTTTTCATTAATTTTTGCAGTTCTTCGTGCACGTCGCAAACTTGTGCTACTTAACAAGAACAGTGGGATAGGCCGGAAACGAGATGAAGTGGTTTTCGTGCTAACCACCTTTGCATTGGATTTAATGAGAACCTTGTGGATGTGCATCACGGATTACAATGAGATGCCAATGTATCGCGAAAGATTCGATGCGGCTATGAGCATTGGTATATCCAGTGGTGAGGTGATGGCCGGCGTTGTGGGTGCTTCCCAGGTGCACTACGATATTTGGGGAAATACGGTCAATATGGCCTCAAGAATGGATTCGACAGGCATTGCTGGCAAGATACAGGTGACCGAAGAGACGGCCAAAATATTGGTCGATTATGGCCTGGAATGCAGCTACCGTGGAAAGACCTATGTCAAGGGGCGTGGCACAATGCCAACCTATTTTGTGGAAATCGATGATAATTATGAATTCAAGTATACCCGTACAAGCTCATTCGGTAATGAGAATCAAAGCTCCAGCTCAGCGCGCTCAACTCAAGTATACCAATTTTAAAAATAACTATTATGTTATCAGTGCTGTTTCTGAATCACAATAATTTAAATTTTTTAAGGGCATTCAATTTAACATACGACCACACTTGTATTTTGGTTTTTTCTTGTATTTTTTGCATTTAACCATCAATCAAATGCTTAAAGTCTTGATGAGCACATTTATAATTTGAAAATTACATATTTATAATAATAAAATGCAGTTTAAAATTAAGTGTGCCAAAGCACTCAAAACAGGCAATGCAATCGATGTTTTATCATATCGAAAATGCAAGATATCGTTACTATCGATATGATAGCAACAAACTGTATGTGAATGTGGGTCTAGTAGTTTGTGAGTGTGTGTGAGTGTCTCTGCTGCATCCGATGTGCATTTAATTAAAACTGTAACCAACTGAGATATAAATTAAAGTCTTTTTTTTTTGGGGCGTTGGCTTTCTTAAAACGGCAACGGTGACAGTGCCATAAACGGAGCACAAGTGAAAGCTAGCGAAGACCTTAGAAATTTCGATTTCGTCGCAGTAAGCGGCTTTGTCCAAGGTCGTTGGCTTGTCGCGTTTGCCGACGGCGAAGAATCAACTCACATTATTCGAATTTGGCAAGGTGAAAAGATGGCCATTAGCTTCGAGAAATACCGCACGCAAATTGTGGACGCATGGAAGGATGTGCTGAATGAAAAGAGCAACACCAACTGGGCGCTCTTCGGCTACGAGGGCCAGACGAACGAACTGAAACTTGTCGCCAAGGGGGAGGAGGGCGTCGATGAGCTGAACGAAGATTTGAACAGTGGCAAAATAATGTATGCGTTTCTGCGCATCGATGACCCAAAGACTGGCCTCAATAAGTACCTACTAATAAACTGGCAGGTGAGTCATTTGCCAAACATAACACATTTCGTAGCTTTCTGCTGTTATCTTATCGAACTGTAAATAAAACTCGGTCTAATCTTACAGGGAGAAGGAGTACCTGTGCTGCGGAAGGGCACCTGTGCGAATCATATTCATGACGTGGGAAAGTTGCTATCGGGTGCGCATTTGACGATTAATGCACGCAATGAGGATGACATTGATTTGGAGCGTCTGCTCAAAAAGTTGAGCACGGTCAGCTCAGCGTATAGCTTTAAGGAGCCGCGCGGCGCCATGGAGGAACAAAAGGTGCCAGTGGGCACAAACTATACGCGAGTCATACCCACAAAAGAGTTGAACGCCAGCGTCATGCAGGACTTTTGGAAGAAGGAGGAGGCCGAAGAGAAGGGCCGCCTGGGCGCTGAGAAGGAGGCAAAACGATTGGAGCTGCAGAAGATCGAGCAAGAGCAGCGCACCCGCGAAGAAAAGGAGCACAAGGAACGCGAAAAGCTGGTCATAAGCAACAGTAAACTGCAACCAGCTCATGTGCCAATCAAAACGTGATTATCTCTCATTGAATTTGGATTTGGTTTAGTTATTAATCCATTGTGTGCAACTTCTGTTGTAGCTCGCCACAACCGCTGAGTCCGGAGAAGACAGCTGCATCCTTTGGCAATAACTTGACCGACGCCGAGCGTATGCGGCAGGCGCGCAACCAGGAGGCACGCGAGCTGATCGGCTCGCGAGTGGGTGCCGCCAAGGCCATGTTCACCAAGCACACCAGCGAGGGTCAGCTGCAATCCAAGTGGGTTTTTTTGCCAGGCATTTCCATAACTAGGATTCGTTCAATAATAATTGCAAATTACAATTTACAGGCTTAATACACAACCGCCAGCGAAACCTGCTCGCAATTCGATTGCTCAGCGCATCAATGTGTTCAATCACAATCAGACTCCGGAAAATGATGCCGCCTCTTCACCAGCTCCTCCACGTCCAGAGTCACCCCTTAAGACGACGACAGCGGCGATTGTCAAGGAGGCGACGCCGACTGTGGTTATTGCGCCAGTTGTGGCTGAGGTGGAGATCACGAAGGCTATCATCGAGGAAGAGGATGTGCAGCCAGCTGAAGATCTGCCATTGGCCCATGAGAGTGAACAGTTCTCGACCATCAAACGGTCACCGCACAGTAAAACTAATTCGCTGCAATCACAGTCACCGGATGAGACGACATCGTCCAATGAGACGGACACGGCTGTCCACAAGTCTGAGGATGAAGAGGTGCGCACCAAAGTGTCCGTAACGGTGCAGCAGTCGCAATCCGTGAAGACATCCGGCCTTAGCACGCTGGAGCGCAATGCATGTGAGTGCCTCAAACATTTCATGAAATTGTCAGAAATTTAATCAATCGTTTTTTTTTGTGGTGAAGTGACAGATCTGGTCAACGAGGATGACTTCATATGCCAGGAGAGTCTGGGCGATTTGGGACTGCGTGCACGCGCTTTATATGACTATCAGGCAGCCGATGAATCAGAGATAACATTCGATCCGGGCGATGTTATTACGCACATCGATCAAATCGATGAGGGCTGGTGGCAGGGCTTGGGCCCCGATGGAACCTATGGACTCTTTCCAGCTAACTATGTGGAAATCATTAACTAACCTAATTTCTAACGCAAAATCCGTATCAAATATGGCAAACTGCAAGGCAGAACTTTTTCTAAACAGCCATAGCTGTATTTTATGGAATACATATATCCAAAATTACTTACACACATATATCTACTATATATATATATTTAAATCGGCTGCCCAGTAATATCTTGAACAATAATGCAATTCATACTAAAACTTAAATGAGATTTAATATATTGACTATAACACGATTTACATCGATCATCGCACCACATTATTTTCCATATAGTATGTAGGTGCCTTCCATATATATACATATATAAATATTCATATATATCTGATTGATAATAACTTTGAGATTTCTGAAACAATGTTGCGTCCTTTTTTAAAAATGTTTCTTAATGCACAAGCACTGATTATTTGTATTTATCATATATATATTTATATATATTATAGTATTTGTACTTATGTATCATATATATAATATATATATAAACATATGTATATAATATGTGTTGCAAGTTGTAAGCAAAGCATTCCAAACCGCAAAACCGACACTTTTTGTATGTGTATTATTATTGTGAACAATATCTACAATTTATTTTAATAATAATTAGTAACACAATAATAATTATGCATTAGAGTTATCATTACTTGATTTAGCAATTTGCCCATACATAAATATGTGTGTGTGTGTGTGTGGGTGTGTTTGTGTGTGTGTATGAGATCATACTCTGACCTGTCGTCTCTGTGGATGCTGCTGCCCTTTTACACACAACAATATCAATTCAACAATTTATCTGTTATAAAAACTGCAATATTCTTCTAGTTTTAAATATTTTGTTTAGCATTTATATATAATAATAATTTCAAATATGCTTTATTTGTTTTGTTTAGCATTTTTACATATATTATAATTTCAAATCTGCTTGAACGCTTTTCCAGTATAATTTTCAACGCTGCTCCGCCGGTAATTTGTCATTTATATCAAAAATTTTAACTTAGCCTAGTTAACACACATGCATGTGTGTACCTGGTGTGTGTGTGTGTGTGTGTTAATGTTGTAGGCAACGCGAGTGTCGTTGTGTGTGTGAGATGAGATTATATAGACACATATTATATATGTGCATTCATTTGTATACCAAACAGTAGCCAGAAACAATTCTTTAATCCAAAATTTACTTTTTGCCTTTCGTCGATACAAAAAAACATTGAAAACATTTTTAGTTTACTTTTTTTCACTTGATTTTGGTTAATTTGTGTAGCTGCTTGGAAACGGTCACCTTGTAAAGGCGATGCGTTGATCATTTAGACGACTGGGTCAGCGTGGTGGACTCGTTGGTGGACGTTGGCGTCTCCTGCGGCAACTCTGTCGTACTGTCAGCTGCGGCGACGGCGGTGGCCGCACTTGGTGGCGGCGGCAAAGGGATCGGCTCTTGAATCTTGGTCGCATCCAATGGCTGTGGCGTTGCTGGCTCAGCGACTGCAGCCGACTCGGCCTCATCGGCAAGCGATGGCTCCACGGTCAATGGAGCAAGCGCTGCATCTGCTCCAGCTCCAGCGCCAGCTGCTGTCCGGCCATTCTCCTCAGCCTTGGCGTCCAGCACATTCACCGATGCCTGTATGCATCTATATAAATATATAATTAATGAGTAATCCTCTTTAATGATATTCGATCGTGGAACTTACTTGATGGCTTCCTTGCGTGCTAGCCGAATGCTATCCTTGCCATTTGTATCGATGGTGTCCAGCTTGAGTAGATTGCGTGTAAGCATCTCGTCCAGATAGGCGTATTCCTTGTCTGCGCGTGTGCCCTTAAACTGCTCCACCTTGGCCATCAAATCGAGCACATCCCTCTGTATGTCCTGTATCTTCTTGATCGAGTCCACCGTGTGTGGCGTCTGTGGCGGCAAACCCACACCAGCATCCGCTGGCAATTGTTGATCCGCCTGAGTATTAATTGGACCAGGTCGTTGTGGTTGTTGTTGTTGTTGCTGCTGTGGAGGCGCATAATATGCCTGTGCCGATGCCTGAGCCGAGGCTGAAGCTGAGGCCTGATTTGGTATTTCCTTATGCGCATTGATAATGGGCTCCGAGCGACCCTCTACAAAGATGGGTATGGTGCGTATATTGGTGCCGCCGGGCGTCTGCGGTGGTGGCGGTGTCTGCTGCTTCTGTTGCTGTTGCTGCGGATGCGATTGCTGCTGTGGCGCATAGTAGCTCTTATGGAATTGCAATGGAGGCTGCTGCTGACCCGGTCCATAGTTGGCCTGCACCGGCGGCGTAGTCTGTGTGCCAAATTGTTGCTGCTGCGGTTGTTGTTGTTGTTGTTGTTGGTACTGTTGGTTCAACTGTTGTTGCTCGTTGGGTGGCGCCGAATGGGCACGCAATGCTTGCTCCTGTTCAGCGGCACTCTTCACGCCCATGTCCATTGTGTTGCGCAATCCATGCTGATTGAGATTGACAGATTGAGGTGCACAATCGACCTCCGAGCGACCGATGGGATCCTCCGTTTGGATAGCCGCATCGCACAGACGCTTCGAAGGCGATTGTGGCACCTGCACATGCACCTGAGGCTGCTGCTGCTGCTGCTGTGGTTGCTGCTGTTGTTGTTGCGGTTGCGGTTGCTGATAGTATTGTTGTTGCTGCGGGTGTCGGGTTTGAGGGGGGGCACCGCCACCCGTTCGTCGAGCGCCAAAACTATCTGGTATGTACTGACGGAACTCCGATGGCAGTCTATTGAAGAAATCATCGTTTGGCTCCATGTGGTTATTGGCGCCGCCGGCGACACGACCACGTCGCCCCATCGTCGAGAATTGTGGGAATCCAAAGTCTGCAGCATCATCGAAATAATGAGAAAAGTCTTCGTCAGGATGCATTGAGTGTGCCGTGGGATGGATTTGGGTATGGGGATCGTGCAAACTATTCCGCTTACGTGCACCGCCAAATGTTCCAAAATGATCGTTATGCAATCGCCCCAAGCGGGAGCGTGGAAACATATTATCCATATCCATGTCCATGTCGTCTTCGAATCCAAAGGCCGGCTACGAAAAAAAAACGCAATTCAATCAAATTATTTTTAGTCTAAAGCACAACAAAAATAACAAATTAATAAAAAACCAGACTGAAAATCAAGCGCAAAGTGGGCGAAAACTGTTTTTTATAAATAAGCGAATGATTCATTCTGAAAATCGCAGCTGTTTGAGTGAGTGTATGAAAAACAATAACAATTGGCAGCTTGAAAAAAATGTACAAGTGACGTCAACGTGTAAATAGACGCTTAGGCAGCGTAATAATAACAGCACTTGATGCACGCACACACACACACACACATACAGCTATGCACAGCTGTTTGTCCAAGTTGACAATCGGTGAAATTCCATTGTCAGCTATTCATTACCTATTTTAAGTTAATTGTTTGCTTTATCTGATAAATAGTCTTTTCGCAATTTTCTTTTCTGCCTTGTATTCTCTCTGTTTTTGCCGTGACGTACTTTCCGTTCAACTGTTTGCTTTTGAATGAGCCAGCAGAGAGTTGATGACAGGCGCTTTTATAGCATTGAGCAATCGTCAATCTTAACGTACGCCCACTAATACAACGAAGTTGCTTAGTTGCCTAGATTGTTCTCGCAACTTCATCACATGTTGGCAGGCAGCGCCTCTTACGATCCAAAAGCTCACTAATAGGCAGCATAAATGCACGTGTGTGCATGTGTGTATGCATATGTGTAACGGAAACTGTTTCTATGCAAAAAATTAAATTTGCTTACAAAAAATTGTTCAGCAATTGAAAGAAAGTATTTATTAAATTATGAATGGTTCGTAATTTAAATAATTAAAAAACAATCTCATGCTCTTTCACGAAATATATATTGCATGTAGATGTAGATGTATGTGTAGATGTTTAAGTAATATTTCCAAATTTTCTGTGCTCATATATAAAATAATTTTCAAAAGATGAAAAAGAATTTGGTGCTTAATTTTAGAATGGCTTTGAGCAAATAAAAAAAAACCGATATTTCAGGCTTTTTCTTTTGTAGATGAATTAAGCTACATAACTGCATATATAATAATATACTAAAAGAAAAATACTAACGAACAACAATCTACTTGAAAAAATTTATTTTTATATAAAGAATATGTATTGTAGTTTATAATGTTTGTTGCCTCTAACTTTTAATTAATAGAGTACATACAGTATTTTCCTTGAACAGCATAAATATAAAAAAATCTTGTTACACAACTAACCTAAGTATACGCCCAGTAATCAGATCTTTGAATATAAAAGTACCGACTAAAAAATATACTGCACCAATGTCAGATTTGTAATATTTTGTTTTCTTTTCTTTTTAAGAAAAATACAAATTATGCTTAATATTTTACATCAATAAAAAATTAAAATCTGACTGATCTGACTATATATTTCCGGAGCAAAATAAACTAATCTGCCAAAATTCAGTTAGTTCATTTTTGCATATTGTAGATAAATACACATTTATTTATGTATGTGTGTAGTCAATATTGCAAGTTGTGTAAATAAGTAAATTAAGTCACTATCCGATGATATGCTTATGACAGCTGACCACAAAACGTCACGGCTTCATTGCCTTGGCCAACAACAAGTTAAGAAATAAATGCTGTTAGTTCGTGAGCTGTCCCCGCCTACGCGCATATCTCAAGTATATGTATAAGAGTATATGTATATGCATGTGTTGGCATTTGCCCACCCACATGTATATACCTACACATCTATACACATGTACAAGAATGAGCCTGTATGTATGTAGGTAAGCTAGTGCACCTACAACCACAGCTACAGCTACGACAGAGTGTTAAGATATTGAGAAGAGAGCGAATGCCAGCCGAAAAGTAAACGAATTAATTTTACTCTCTGCTTTGTATGTAGGTATGTACATATATGTTTATATGTATTTGCTGCTGCCTGCTACTGCTGCAGAGCATTTGCGTTTCTGTATCATCGAGTATTTTCTAGAAATTGTCGAACCATTTTCAACGTGCACAAATCAAATTTCTGGTCGTCAATTCGTCTCGCTCAGCAGAAACAAACAACACTTGATACGTTTGCAGTGGCCAACAATAAGATTAGATATAATACTCAATCAGCTGTTGTTCATGTAAAACTCTTCTCTTCTTCTTCTAGCTGTTCTTCTTGAAATTTCTCCCTGAGGCGCCACGTTAAGCATACGCTGCGTTGTTCGCATTTTTCTACAACCGGATTAGGTCAATAGTGTATGCATGCACTCGGGAAAAAGACAATCACTTAAAAATGCATACAAAGTTTGTTTTTTTTTTTAAATATTTAATTTAAAAATTAGCTAAATAAAAATGTTTCTTTATTTATTTTTCTGTTATATTAATGAGCAAATTTTAATTTATTTGTTGTATTTTTCAGTAATTCTTTTTCTTTGATCTTTTGCGAGTGCATTGTGTGCATAACACTTGACACGCAACTGCTGCAGGGGTTGCGAATGCACTGCTGCATGTGAGTCACACACACACAAACACATATGCACAGGCAACACACACACATACATAGACAGGGAATCGAGTACAAGTTTTTTGCGAAACATTTTGGAGGATTCGCTGAGCGCGTCAAGTGCATTTTGTAGCATATGAGCTAATTAAATTTCGATCGACAACAATGCAACGCGGCCTTGTCGGACACAGCTACATATATATTATATACATATTTGTGCATATATATATATGTACATATGTACATATAAGCAGCTAAGCGTCCTTGAGACTGGCGCCGCTGATTTGATTTGTATTTTTTCGCGGATTTTTTTTTTTGTTTTTGCCAGTCACTCACCTGAAAATGTTGCTGCTGCTGATTTGTGGGGGGAATCTGCTGCTGAGGCTGCTGATGATGCTGCTGCTGTTGTCGCGGCGACCCGTAGTTGCTGGAGAACTGAGATGGCGACTGCTGTCCATAATGCTGGCCATGCTGCAGATGTTGCTGCTGTTGTGGCGAATTGCTCACACCGACATAATCTCGACTGAGGGGTATACTGATGCCGGCCGAACCTGGAGCGGTGGCATTGCTGTTGCCATTGCCACCACCACCACCACCGGCGGTTGTCTGATTAGCTGCTATCACAGTTGGCTTCATGTTGTCTACCACAAGCCGCAAGTCCTGTCACTATTTTTGTCTGCCGTTCTGCTCGACGCGTCTCGAAGCGACTAATTTCGAAATAACTTTGAGTTATTTTGCTGCCGTTGCTGCTGCTATTTTTTTTATTGCTGTTGTTGTTCACCAGGCGGGCAAGGCAGGTTCACCTTGAAAGTGTTTGTTGTTGTTTGTTGTTATTTTCTCGTTTTCCGTTTCGATGTCGATTTTTGATGCGAATGTGCGATTTGTAGCAACTTGGACTTTTTTACTCCTTTTTTTGTCGTTATTGGTAGTTAGCTTATTAGCGGTTAGAACAATAAGAATAACAAAAAAAATTACAGCAAGCGCGACTGCTAATTGCTCTTGCCTCCTCCTTTGCCGTCCGGTCTCTATGATGTCACTCTTTGGCGCTACACTTTCTAACAGCGACGGCGGCAGCTGCTCAGCTCAGCTCAGCGCACGCACACGGATGCACTCTCCGACAGTTTTTCTTTTTGTTTTTGGCTTTTACGTATTTCCGTTAGAGGCTCTCTCTCTGCCCCTCTCTCTATGTGTGTTGGTGTGCTGTTTTGTATTTTATATATTCAATTTAAATATACAACAACTATATAAAATTATTTTTGCACATTGCCGCTGAACGCACACAGATAAATATACACACACACACACACACACAGTCAGACACGACGTAGCCAGCCCACTTGTCCGTTAAGTCTAAAATAATCCAGGTCGTCGCTGTACACACTGCTCGTTGCCAAAGTTGTTCGTCGACTGAGCGCAATGCTTTTTTCAACGTACGCTTGTTTTGGGTGCTGCCTTGATGCCGATGCCACCTTTGGCTACATTGTCGTCGCAGTCGCAGTCGGCGTCTTTCTCTCTCTCTCTCGCGTACTCTCTTTTAAAAATGCTTGCCGTTTTGCTAGTTGGTTGAGAGTTTCAGTTACCACGCGACTTGTTAAATTTGATAATCGTCGTCGCTTCAGCGGATAACAGTTAAGTCCTAAATTGGCAAATGATTTCGATAGCATTTTCTCTTTTTGCAGTTTCTCACTCTCACACCCTTGCTCTCACTCACTCTCCTACTCTATCAGAGCTGCTGTCGGCTCTCTGCGACGATCGTGGGCCACTTGAACGCCAAGATTCACACACATCAGATTTATAAATAGCCAATGGCGGCAATATCTACTACAACAATATTCATCAGCTGAGTATCCAAAGAGAGAGCGAGAGAGAGAGAGCAAATTCCACAAACTGAAACAGAGCAGTAGGCAGCAAGCAGCAACTACTTCTGCCAACCAACAATAAATGTATATGTATGTGTGTGTGTGTGTGTGTGTCCGCCTTTGAGCTGTCAATATGTCTTGTGCAGAGGTTTCAGCTGCGTCACGAATTGGATGCACACCCACACGGAAGAGACATGGCTCGCAATAATAATCGATCAATACTCATGCCGATCACTTATCGATAGATAAGTAGTTGCTGTCGTTTATTTTGTAGTGCTTCTAGTTGAACTTCATAGTAAAACCACAAAATTATTGACTTTAGAGAACAGCTGTTTACCAAATTTACTGGGCCACAAATATGCGTCAGCGACTGTCGTCGCATTTCATGAAAAGGCATATTTACTATATTTGTAAAAGATGTGCATATGTATATATATATATATATACACACACATATATATATATATATATATGTCATAGCCTGGTCACCGGCGCGCCCACACAGTAGTATTCTGTGCTATTGCCGCTATTTGCGTTCGTTGTATTTTCCAAATCATTTCAGGCGTAGGCCACAACAACAAAACCAACAACAACAATAAGTTCTACAACAGAGGCAGCTAAGCATATTATACTGAAATAATCCAAATTTAAATTTTCTACATATATACCAGGAGAGGTGGGGTATTTGAATTGTATCTGTAGATGTTGCTTTAATTTTAATATAAACTACGTTTTTACATTTAATAAATAATTTTAATCGTCCAGCATTGACTTTCCCTTGGTCTCTTTTAGGAAGAACAACAAGCAAAAGAAGCAAGTGGCCGTGATGCCCGCACATGACCACAACGTGGCTGGGAAGATGTTCAGCATTAGAAACACCAAAAATAGCTACAAATCACAATCGCAATTGATATGGCTCTGGCGCGTATCTGAAAAATAAAATAAAAAAATAAAAATGAATAAATTAAAATTACTCAATTAAAAGCAACTTCTAGATGGAAAAGTACCTTGAGGGGAAACATTTCGACCATCAGCACAAAGAGGCAGCTGATCAGGCCAATGTTGCCCAAAAATATATCCATGGAAATAATGGCGACTGGCACCCAACCCCAATCTGTCAGATCATAGATGCCCGCATAATGGGTAAAGAAGCCAAAGGCAGTCAGACTTAAAGCCACGCCCCCTGAGGATACCAACTTGAGTATTTTGCGGCCAAAGACATCACAGAGAATTGTGCTCACATAAGCGCCCAGAATTTGGACAATTCCAATAATTATAGTGCTTGTATTTGGATCCATGCTGCTGCCCGACGTGGCGAATATATCCGACATATAGTTGAGCATGGTAAAAAGGCCACTAAACTGATTGGCAATAACAATCACAGCCGCCATGCCATAGCCCCTAAATGCGGCACGAGTAACTAAAGAAAAATATATAAATTAGTTTTATATTAAAATGAATTCTTTTAATTTATAACTTACAAAAGTCCTTGAGGACAACTTTATGGGGCTTATTATCATCATTGGTGAGCGTCTTTTAAATATTATTAAATTCACCAATTGCCATCATACTCGAGTTCTCTTCTTCTTCCTTGATATTCTTGTATTATCTGAAAGATTGTTCAGCTGCCTCAAAGTTGCACTTGTGTATGAGATGCATCAGTGAGTCGCGTATAAATATAAATACCAATATAAAATAGCAAAGTGGACAGATGAACACTATTATTGGTATAATATGATAGGCTAGATATGTGCCCAGAATGTAACCAATTAGAATGCCAATATTCACAGAGAGCATCATAAATTTATAAATTAATTACAATTTTTCGACAAATTATATATTATTAGTTCTCGTTCAACTACTTCTTTATAGTTCGACTATAATAATTTTTCTAATATGCCATTTGTACTTACTTTGCATCGGATATTTCACTTAGAAATAAGGGATGTATAAGATATATGCCGCCACCTGTAATACCCGCCAGAAATCGACCAACAATCAGATAATCAACACTCTTGGCAAAGTATACCAACAGCCAAAGACACTAAAATAGAATTTGTAAGCATATAATAAGTACTTATTATGGCCAATACACTTACCGAGTGTGGCAGAGCCATAAAGAAGGACATAGCCTGCCACCAATGCGATGGAGAAAAAGTGCGGAGAGTATGGTGCCGGTCATCGAGCCCAGGCCCAGCGCTGAACCGATCCAAGACATCTCCTTGACGCTTATTGCAAACTCAAGCGGGGTATCCGAAAATTGTAATTTGCGTAGGGTAGGCGAGAGCCAACCAATTCCGATGCCATGTGCCAAGCATATTAAATTGACTGTAGGAATATAAATTTGTATATAGTTTATTCAATATCAATTGAACGGTTTTAATTATCTCACTTATGACTGTGGCGAGCAATTGATTCCTTTGATTCAGAAGGCGATTGGAACGCTTAAAGTATCTCGTCTCAATTTAAAGTACTTGTCCGATGTTTCAGTCGGTCCTCCCCTATTGAAATTCAATTGGATACTAAAGCTTTGCCAATGCCGAATATGAGTTTTCTCTTTCTATTTCTCTTTCTCGACTTTGCTGCTGCCAAGAGCAAGGGCGCGCAGAGCTTTTGTGAAGGGGCCGATGCCATTTTTGTATTTTTCTTATGTTTGCATAGATATCAAATTCGCATTTACGTAACAGGAAACATATATTACAAAAATACATACGTAATAAATTCAAAGCCACAAATCACTTAAAACAAAGTCATTAGCGCTAAGTATTATATTCAGCGATAACCTCACTTCCCCTTTTTGGTGTTTTGAGTCTAGCAAACAATAACCAAAAATGGGAGCTAAGCGCGATGAGTCGGCAAACTAAAAATATGGATCATGGCTGTGGACGTACGGCTCAATGAACGTTCAATGACTACTGTTCAGCCAAATAAAGAGAACCGACTGAGCGTTTCCAATGCACGTGTGCCGGTCGTTCAGCTACCAAACTCTCTCACACTCTTTTGCACCCTCTCTCTCTATCTTTTTTTTTGGTCGCTCTCGCTCTGTATGCTTTTTTTGCTTCTCTTGGTGCCCATTATCGTGATTATATAACCGAGTTAGTTGAATTAGAGCACAACTGTGTCTTGAGTGATTCTGGTTGCGTTGAGTATTTTCATTTGGCGCGCTACTACGATGAGTGAGTGCGTTCGTGCGCATGCCGAGCTTGCTGCTACTGCTGCTGCTGCTGCTTCATTCATAGCCCTCGCCTGGCTTTTTACTCAATGTCCTGCTGCTGCTGCAGCACTGCTTGCGTTGAGCTGAAGTAACGGTCTCAGTGTGTGACCAGCATTTGAGGCGTTTTGTCGTTTCTTCTAATTTTATTTTGGCGGAGGTCTCAGCTCTTTTTATTTTCATTCTCGCGCCGTTGTTGCGGTTGGTTTTTGTTATTTTATTATTGTTGTTGCTATTGTCGCTACTAAGTTCGTGTCTCCGCCACAATACACACCATTTTCTCTAGCTGCTAAAAAAAACCCAAAATGATAAAACAAATGAACTGTCAATCAAATGACGTTAAAATTATACAAATAACAACAAAACAAAAAAAAGAAAACACTCTTAACTGAAATTGAATCAAAATTTGCTCATTGCGGTCGCCGCTTGTGGAAACTGTTGTGCTGGAGTTACAGTTTCTTCTTGCATTTGGCGTCCGTTGGCGTTTCGCCTGCGCGCGCCCTCCGCGTGTGTGATATAACAACAGCCGTCAAGCAGTGACTGAAACAATCAAAGTGATTTGTTCTTGTTGTTGCTCCTCTACTTCTACTTCTACTTCTTCGACTTCTACTTCTACATATTCTACTCTGCGTCTTCATCTTTATCTGTGTAACCATTGGAAGCTGTGAAGTAATAGCGCCAAATGCATTGCCATTGATGACGGGTCAGCAGCAGCAGCAGCAGCAGCAGGAGCAATCAGCGAGGCCAACAACAACAATAATTGTATGTATTACTTTACCTCATTTTTGTTTTTTTTGCACACATATTTTTATGATGACCAATCAAATGGCCGCACTCCACTGGGATTGATTTCGCTAGAATCCTTGGACACAAATGCAAATGACGCCAAACATTTCGACAATTACGCTACTCTACGGCATAAATTGTAATCATTATAATTTTTGCCATTTTCCCCATTTCCTTGCGTATTTTTACGAGTACTACGAAAAAAGCACCAGTCGAAGCACGCAACTTGAAAATTAGCGTAACCCATAATCCCATACAGAAGCTTGAATAACCAGCGACGGGCGAAGCAGACACCAAACCCCTACCACACGCTACATATGAGTAATATAAAACTCCGAGTCATAGCCCCCAATTTAACCTGTGTGTCGTCCTTTGTGCCGTGCGCTTCTTGTTCAGTGATTTGCGTTCTCGGCTCGACTTGCAAATTGGTGTGAAAATGGCTCTAAACGTGCCATCCATTTTACTTATTTAAGTGCCCGGCCAGGGCAGGCCGAGCGAGTCATTCATTTTAGATGACGATGATTGGGGATTGACAATTGACGATTGCCAGGAGATTACCTAGGACAGGTCACGTTTAATTCTGTCTCAGTAGCAAACTTAACTTTCCAACAGTTACCTGATGTTATTTCTTGGCTATATTTTTTTTTTATTTTTTTTTGGCATGAGTAAAGAATACTTTTTGTGCGCTTTTTGTTGACTTGCTAAAGTATCAAAATTTATGTGCATTTTGCTTCAAGATATCCAATGTTTATTATTCATATATAATTTTAGGGTTTAGCTTTTGGTTGAACCCTTTCAAAAAAATATCACTTTCCGCTGGTCTTGCACATTTTTCTTAATTACCAGCTTTATGAGTTTCATTTAGTTTCAGTCTAATTTCCCTTGTTGCACACAAAACATAATGTTTTGGGTTTGTTTGCTTTGTTTTTTCGTTGTTGTCGTTTCGTATGCAAAAGCAAATTAATATGCTGTATCGCATACACAACACACAACACACACACACACATACCCACACATTGGTCCCTCCTCTACACAAACACAACAAATTATGCATTTAAATTAGACTTCGTTATGAAAAAGTTGAACTTGCAACGTTTCCACTTCATTTCATAATAACTAACCTGGCCGGGCCGGGCTGGGCCGGGCTAACTCTTTGGGCCCACTATGCGCTTATCCCAGCTGCATTTGCATTTGGCTGACGACCTTCAAAGGCAGCCGTAAATGTCCGGCGTTCATTCGTGCGTTCCACACACACACACATAGCACACACAAGCCCAATCCGCCGTACAAAGCAAAGCAAAGGCAGCCGGATGGAAAACGGGCTCATGGAAAACGTCTACACAAGAATGCGGTTAATTAACTAGCTGGGCTTGCTTTAAAGCCCCCTTAAATCCGTCACATGTTATGCCGGTCTGGGTTAGGGCTTCCCAACCTCCCTTTCCCATCCTCCCTCTCTCTTTGTGACAGCTGCTGCTCAGCAGTTTCTGTGTTTGTTTGGGAGTTGCAAATATTTACATAGCTCTGAGCATCGCTCGCTCCTGGCATATCGCAGTGCATAACAATGAATCTTTCTGCCCGGTTTGACACTCCGATATCAGCACGAGGAGCGAGCGTTCTTTTTTTTCCCCCACCCGTTTGCTAATAAAATATTTTATGGCAGCACATGGCACATGGAACATGGCAGATGCCGGTTGCCGGTTTGCTTAGGCGTCTGCTTGGCTACTGCTGTCAGTTTTATCAGCCGAGCCTACACAGTCCATTGACTTATCCAGACATTTCGACGGCGACACTGACAGACACACACACACACACACACCCACTCGTAGAACTCCATGCAGGTCTCGTGTCGGAAGTAAGAAACATTTGTTTTATTTTTCGGCTGGAGGCTCTTGCTTTTCATTTGGCTTGTTGGCCATTTATTGGTTGGGGTTTTTTCAATTCATATAAAATTACCAGCCCGCAGCAAAAGACAATGCTACATTTAGGTTTATTAGTGTGTGTGTGTGTGTGTGTGCGTGCGTGTGCGCGTATTGGTGTGGTTATGACTCGTTTTGTGTGTCCTTTTCATATAGGCAGACATTTATTACAACAGTTTGCACGGTTTGTTGAGCATCGAGCAAACATTCAAAGTTTGCCCGCATAAAAAACTGCTCGCTTGGGTGTATTTTTCTACACGACAAAAAAACAACTGGCTGCTTAAAATTATTAAATTAAAATGATTTTTAGTATTTCGGGGAGAAGTGCAGCTGCTAAAGGAAGATTACAAAAACCATAATAGAATTAAAAGACTCCAAAAACCAGTGCATTGTTTGACATTTTCTTTATTTATACGAATTTTCTGAAATCTCAAAATATGTATAAAGTGATTTGCAGTTTTACTTCTGATAAATATGGTATTTTGAAATTTGTAAAATCGTTTTTTGGAGATAGTTAAGAGCAAGTGTTGGTTTCTAAAGTTTTTCTTGGGTATTTTAATAAAAAAAAGTTTTTTTTTTTTTTTTAATAAAAATCAAATTTTCCATGACAATTATAAAGCTATATCTTATTTTTAAGACTATAATCAGCTAATACCTCCGATTTAGCTTATGCAATTTCGTAACAGACAAATTTTGGTTTAACAAACCTTAAAATATTATTTGAAAATTATCTGCAGGCATATCAAAAATTAAATTGTTTTAAAGCAAGTGAAATTTAAGGCATATTTTTTTTTCTAAAGTGCAGAAAAATGCCTCAACTACTGAAAATGGAGTAATAAATTGTCAGCGCATTTAATTGTGCCACTCTATCAGACTGTTTCTCTCTCCCTCTCCCTCTCTCTCTCTCTCTCTCTCTCTCTCTGTGTGTACAATAGGTGTGTCATTCGTGCCGCTTGCATGTGCCATATATTTTATTGGTAATGTAAAATGTCTAAGCGATATAATTGTCTGCACGCTTGGGGGTCGAAGAGTTGGGAATCTATTGCCGGATATGGGGACCTTGCCACGCGATACGTCGCGGCATGTGGCAACATGTTTGGCTCTTGTTTTCTTTTCAAATTATTGACCGGGCAGCAAGGTTACAAATTAGCCTAATTTATGCAGACAAAATTGTTCATTCCAAATGCATTAATCCATTAAAAACGATTAATGATCTTGACAAAGAATCGGACAAAAACTGACCATAAAAAATATATTCATTCCCTTGCCAATTAGTTGAGTGAAAAAAGTTGGCAGCAAACTCGAGACAAAACAATAGACAAAAAAAAGTTAGAAAAGAAAACCTTCAATTGGGCTGCTTTAATCGTTACTATTTGCCGGCATTGTTTGGCAACATTTTGCCAATGGCCATGTTAATAGTGCCAAACAGAATGCCAGCGTTTTCAATTTGATTTAAGCCAGTTCAATTTGGTAGCCATTTGCGCTGCGCCCAGGGGCATGCAACATTGTTGATGATTGCGACAAATTGCAGTTTGTATTATAATTTTGACCTAAACCCATACAAAATGCATTCATTTTATCAATCTGAGCCAAGTCTTGCAGTTGTTAATGGTAATTTATTGTTAACACTTTGAATAAAACAGAATTTCTTCTGCAGGCAGGTTGAAGTCGAAATGGACTGCATTAGCTCTTAATCTAATCAAGAATTTGTAGTCTTATTCACTTTTTTCTAGGGATGCATATTATGGGTTTCATAGAAGCACTCAACTTAACAAAGATTCTGGGATTCGTGCAGGAACTGGGGTTAATGGAGGAGCTATAAGCTCAGAAGGGGGCACAATAGATTTAATATGTGATGAAACCTCCATTTTATATATTCCATATAGTTTTTCTAGTATTCTTCTAGTCTTCTTCTATTTTCTTCTTCCTTTACTAAAAATTTTATTTGTATATTTAATTTATTATGTTATTTATTTGAAGTAATCAATAATGGCAAATTATGAATATAATAATAATATTAATTAATTTAAATATATTATTTAATATTTGTTTCTTAGCAACATCTTCTTAAAACAAATATATTTTGTAAATATTTAAAAGCAAATTTAATTTGTACCTCAATCGAGGCAGCATCAGCTTAATATTTATATAAGTTCTCTCGATTCTTGGAGCGTTGCTAAAAATTTTGAATATTCATATAAATTGTGTTTGTTTCTAAAGGCAGCTAAATTTATATTTAGGCCAAAACGGGCTGTGTACATGAAATTCAAGGCTGTGCTTAGCCAAATTTAGTACGTCCCTCAAAATGGTTAGATAGACAAAACTAATCCACACATGCAGAGACACGCACAAACACACACTCGCCCACACACACACACACGCACACACACACATTCAGACACATCTGCACATTTGAGATAAAAACTCTTTGACAAAATGCGTTGTAAAAATGTAAATGGGTCTAAAAGTGTTTGGCCAACGGATGAGCCAATAGATAAACTAAGAGAGACCATCAAATGGATGCCCACACTTGCAACACACACACACAAAGAGGATGTGAGTCGTAGTCATATCAATTGAATTGAAATGCGACTATTTTTAGGATTCGAGAATGCTGCAATGTGGAGAACTTTCCGCAGAGGCGCTAAACAGCCATTTGTCTGATCAATTACCATTGATGGCAGTGATGGCTCAGGACTTGACTGCCATAATTTGTGTGTGTAATTTGTGTGGCAAGAACTGTTGTTGTTGTTTGATGGCAGTTAGCAGCTGGTGGCACACGTGCTCTATCTTTGGGCCATCTTTTTTGTGAGTGCCTCAAGCAGGCGACACACTTTGCGGCAGCTATATAAATTATAACAAAGCAACTGCTCCAAAGCCCATTCCAACACTTTTGCTCATTGCCTCAAGTTGAGACTTATGTAAATGTGGTAAATGCTAAATGCAGAAGGATGGGTTAGGGAAACGGAGGGGTGCAGCCTGAAAGTCTCATTGAAAGCAGCGTCAAGGCGTCTTGTGTCTTGTGTCTTGATGATGAGCTTGCTTTTGTTTTCCAAAGAAACACAGAAAACAGGGCCAAAAGCAGTCAAGCAACCAACCAACTGTTGCCGACGATAAGCCATCAGCCATCAGCCATAAGTCATAATCCAAAAACCTTGCCCACTTTTGGGGGCCAAACGGAATATGAGACACGAACATGTGGCTAAGTCGTCTTAAATGGATAACCTTTGACATTCTGGGATTCCATCGACTATTCGAGTTGACTGCTCGCCTGTGTCTGCTGTGTCTGCCTGACGGTGTCAGTCTGTCTGCCTCACTCACTAATGAGATGCAACGTCAAGGATTGTTTACTTCCGCGACGGATGTGGTGCTGCCTCCATTGTTGTCTACGTCTAGGCCATGTTTGTCTGCTCGAGCTACTGCTTCTGCTCCTGCTCCTGCTCCTGCATCTTCTCCTGCTCCTTCTCCTTCTCCTTCTCCTGCTGCTGTTGACGTCGTTTGTTTGGTAGCGATGAGGTCGCCTGACAGTCGCAACAGCTTGCAACTACAGCCACTTGGCCAATTGCACTCTCGTCAGGGGCAGGCAACAAACAATAGACTGACACACACACACACACACACACACACAAACACACACAAACAGTGTTTGTACCTCTTCTTGCCCTGAACTTGTCAGAAAGCACAAAAAGGTTTCTTTCATTCTGATACTCATTTATTTATTCTACTTTCAGCATTTCTGGTCAGTTCCTTTGACAATTGTGGGCAACATTTAAATGAAGCAACATGGGGAATGGTATGAACAAGGTAAGTCATAGCAATTACCAAAACTAAACCACAACAAAATTCCAAGAACATTTGGAATTAATAGGTTTTTTTTGTTGTTGAATTTGTCGTATACACTAATATTTTGTTGGGCTGATTATATATTGGATATAATTTGAGTTGGGCGGTGATAATTGTTTCTGTGACAATTTTAAGTAATTGTGCATATGATTTTCTTATTTTGAAATTTATTCATTTTCATATTTTATGATTTTAGTTTATAAATATTAATTTTCTTTGGAAATTTATAAAATCAAACATTTCAAAATTAAAATTTTCTTATCTTCTAACGAAGTTTCGAGCTGAAAGCGTCTGTCCAATTTTATTTTCATGTTTTTTTCGTATTTTTATTTAATGATATTTTTTTAATTTAATTAATTTATTTTTTTAATTATTTTATAATTTATTTATACTTTTAGTCACTTAAAATATATATTTATTAGTGCATTCATTCAAAGAAGTTCGACTATATTTTAAACTGTGACTGCTAAACCCTTCCCACAACTGTGACTGTGACTGGCGATAGTCACTGCGACTCAGTCACTGTTTTGAGTATTTTTGCTCAATTCTAGCGCTATAGAAAGACGACCCTGGAAGATAGTTGTCACGACAACTTGCCAGTGGCAACAACAAACAGTTAAAACAATCAAAATTTATTAGCAAAATAAACAAAATACAAATCGAGTTGCTGTCAAAAAGTTTCTTTATTTTTCATTTTATTTTTTATCGGAATCTTCATAATGAATTGGCATATGGGAAATGTAAATAATCGATTTGTGCACATGATAAAAAAGATAAAAAGGATTATTCGGTTTGGATTATTAAAGAGTCTATTTGGTTTCTCGACAGGTCTTGCCGGGACTTTATGTGGGCAACTACCGCGACTCCAAGGATCATCAGCAGCTAGAAAGGTTCAAAATATCGCACATCATTGCCATACATGACAGTCCAAGGCGTCTGTTGCCGGTAGGCTAATCCTTGCTTAAATTAAATAATACCACTAATTGAATAATACTATTTGTTTGTAGGACAAACATTATCTGTGCGTTATGGCCTCGGATACGCCAGATCAAAATTTATCACAGTACTTTTCCGTGTGCAATGATTTTATACACGCAGCCCGGCTGCGGGAGGGGAATGTGCTGATCCACTGCCTGGCCGGGATGTCGCGTTCGGTGACTGTGGCTGTTGCCTACATTATGACGGCGACGAATCTCAACTGGAAGGAGGCGTTGAAGGTGGTGCGCGCTGGTCGCGCAGTTGCAAATCCCAACGCTGGTTTTCAGACGCAGTTACTCGAATTTGAGCAATACAAATTGGCCGATGAGCGACGACGACTGCGCGAGCGTTTCCCATCGTCTGCGTTGGAGCAGCTGGATCGTGTCAAGTGCGGCATGGCGTTGGATAATTACCAGGAGCTTTTGCAGAATCGTGACATCTGCGAGGGCAACTGCTCCCGGGGCGAAAAGTGTCCAACAGGTGCGAGCATTGAGCCCTACACAATTGGGGGACTCTCCGTGGTTGGAAATGGTTCGCCGAAACCAAACCTTTCCTACACAATTAGGTTTATCGCTGATAGATGGAAGGCAAACACATTTCAGCCCTCAACCCCCGATTTGGAGTCGGAACACGAAACTGAACCACTTAATGCGAATGATGTCAGCAGCAGCAGCAGCTCCGGCGAGGAGCTTATGCCACGTGTCATCTATTACGAACCCCTTAGCAATGCTGGTCAATTTGTCAATAATGTGGATGAGCCGCCAGCTGGAGACGATGAGCAGCCTTCGGCTTCTACTGCTTCGGCACAAGGTGTTCAAGATGTGGAAAAGGCTAAAAGGTCAACCAAGAGCAAGCGGAAACGCCGAAAACGGCACTCCAAACATTAATTTTTTTCATATTTTAATCTTTAGGCTAATAAAAAAGTTTTTGACCTAAAATGGAAATTTCAAATTACCAAAATCTGTTTTCTTTTTTTTTTGCGTAAAGGCGTCTGCAATATGGAGCCGAGCAAAGGTCTCTTTCGTCGCCGTCCTTCGAGCACCTCCACCCACTCCAGGCTGCGCGCCCAGTCCTCCAATTCGAACTCGACGAATACGCTGGGTGTTTGTAGTGCTGCCAGTGGTGGATCGCTTGTCGCCGCTCAATCCTGCCCCACATCACCGAAACACTCGCCGCTGCAGCGTCGTTCGGTTGGCAATGAGCGCATACCCGAGGATGAGATTGCCAACGAGCCGTCAGCGGGGAATCCAACTACGTCCAGTGAGGCGGCCCAGTATGCGGCGGCCATTGAGGATGCGCGCCGGGAGCAGAGACAGCAGCAGCAGCAGTACCAGCAGCGAAATCAAAAGCAGCAGCAGCAGCAGCAACAGTCGCCGCAGCAACTCCAACGTTCTCCATCCCGTCAGAGCTACAAGTCTGCCGGGCGGGGCAACTCAATGAGCGTAGTGGAACGTGTGAGCAGCGCTGGCAATCGCCGGGAGCCGTCAGCCGGAGAAACCAAGATCGAAGCAGCACCGCTGCAGCGCAGTGCCAGCACAGTTAGCGGTTTCGGTGTGCGTCCACGCAGCAGTCCAGCGGGTCTGCATGCTTACACAGGTGACCACTTGGAGTTATTAATCCACTTGAAGGATTTGCTAAGTTTTTCTTTTTTAACTTTATTGACAGGTTCGGTGCCATCCTCTGTGCACGGATCGCGTGCTGATCTTGGCGATGTCGACAAGGGTTCAGCTATTTACTTGGGCTGCCAAGCACCACGTGCGTCCACCTTATCGATAGCATCGTCGCGTGGCTCATCGGGCGGCTCGGCACCGCCATCGCCGTGCAACACACCACCTGCGAGTCCGGCCAGGCAAGGCATCCGAAGGTTGTGAGCAGTGTTAAGTGTTTGCACACAGTCAACAATGTAATCACTTCTGTCTTCCAACAGATCGACGGGCGTGCTCAAAAAGACCAGATGAACTGGCCAGGCTCATCTCATCTCAGGACCACAACTATCAACGGAAACGCGTTGGCTGACTTAGATTGAAGCGGGATCGGTTTAACTATTGATAACTTTGAAAATAGTATGAGCAAAAGAGCGAATATGTCTCCGATCCAAGTTGATCTTTGATCTTTCGGCAGTTCATCCTCAAGAAAATCTAAATTGCGCCTTGCGACTTGCCCCACAATATGGGGCATATGTCATTCCGAAGCAATATTTATTTTTGACACAAGTCAATTTTTTGCCTGTCAGCTTCAAATTTCATAGAACTCAAGAAGCGATTCTTCAAGAATATATATTGAAAATAGAGCAACCGAAATGAGCCAAGGATTACTTTGGTATCTATCTCTCGTCCACAAATCGTTAGTTACTTTTCTTAAACTTATGATATTGGAAACTATAGAAAAAAATCGCTAGCTTTAGCTTAAAACTGTTGAACAATTTTTGTAGAGCATTTCCTAATCGAGTGCAAAAAATGAATTAATCAAAACCGAATAATTAAAAAAAGACGACAACTTGAAAATTGTAATAATAAAATAAGATTGTTGGCACACTATTTTTTCAGAGACGCATTTAACAAATACCGATATATATATATTTACAGACATATATATATATATAAATATATATTGCGAATTTACATGTGTATGTGTATTGATATTTATAAAGAAATTTGTTATCAGTGCCCCCCCCCCCCCCAAAAAGAAAAAGAGAAAATACTGGAAGTACTGCTCCATTTGTTAGTTTTGTACCGCCTACAAATTGTTTTGGCAATCGAAGAATAACCGAATATTAACATTGAACTTATTTATATACAAATATGTCAAAAGTTTAATGCATATTTTGAGTAGATGAGTTATTGTTGCAAGCATTTTTTATAGAAAAAAAAAACTCAAATTATATACACATATATATATATATATATATATATTAGATTCATACCTAGACTTGTATGAAATTGTTATTTAGTAACTTGTTGAAGTTTGTATAAAAATAGTTTATTAGAACACAAAAAGAACAAACACACACAAACACACACATTATAAATAATTGTGAAACAACCGAGTTGCAAAATGGATTTTTGGAAAAATAATGTTGTTAAAAAAATGTTAAATTTACAAAAATTACATTTTATGCATTGAAGTGCGCTTTAAAGCTTGTGGCTTATCAAAAGAAATTATAATAAAATTAAAAACAAAAACAAATTGTAAAACACACAACAAACATATAAAATACATATACATATATATATATCTAGCGAAACTAAGTTTGAACAAAAGCAATCAAATTGATATTCCCTATATTATGTAATAATGTATTTATATACAAGCAATCTGAAATTTTTTGCAAGCTGGCTTTCGCAAGAGTTTAGAATTAGGGATAATCAAATGTTAAAAAAAATAAATGCACAAATTGGTTTTAAACTCAAAAAAAAAAGAATATAAAAATAAAAATGTTAAGTTTGAAAGTAATAAGCTACAATATGAAAGTATAGCGAGTATGTCTACAAGACAACAAGCAAATTGAAAATAAAAACAAAATAACAAAACTTCAAAAGATCTTTAATGATGTTATTGATTTATTGATTTTTAAGATGAGTCTATTTGCTAAACTATAGGGTATTTATCTTGTATACAACGACTAGATTTATAATCACTCTCACAATATGCTGATACTACAATTTGAGAACTCCGCTCAGAACTCAAATGTCGACTATTAAATGGATATACTTAGGACGTATACTGTTTGCATTCAGTGTTAAGTATTTAGTTTTTCATATATAGTATAATTAATATTTTTAGGCATTATGCACCCTCAGCAAACAACACTTAAAGCGACGGACAAGAGCTGAACACACACATAAAAATAATACTTGGCTAAGCATAATGACGATAAATTCTGCTACTTGTGTTATTCTACAAATAAGTTATATGCATATATATATAAATAGATATATATATATATATGTTTATAGAGGTATATTCCCTCCCAGTTTAGACCTCAACGTGGTTCATTAACAGCGGCGTATTGGCCGTTGGATAGGAGAAGGGTCGCTGTTTCGGCTGCACCATTTGGATATGTTCGATGCTTTGGCAGGACAATGTTGACTCCTCGTAGCGCGAGTGTGTTGAGCCGCCAGACGAACGACGGAGTCCCGTGTAGGAGTCCACCTCCAACAAAGCCTCGTCACTAGCAGCAAAAAGTTAAGAATTAGTCTTCAGTTAATTGATTTCCACTTCAATCAAACCTGTGATAACGATGATGCTCCAGCATATTTCCAGCCGCAAAGCGCAACTTCTTGGGCGACTCCAGGCTGGAGGAGCGAGTCAGTGAGTTGCGTGGCAGATTCTTTTGCTTCAGCGAGGAGCGTATGCCACAATCGTTGGTCAGCTCCTGGGCCTGTTTGATGGTGCCCTGTATGAATTTGTTGAGAGCACGCGAGCCACGCCGCTGTGATCGCTCATAGGTGCGACGCACACGCGCCTCCTCATCCTCGCCCATTAGCCAATAGGTGCGCTGTTCCCCCTTGCCCTTCATCGAGATCATGCCACGCTCCTGGCAATGATAGCCACCCAGTCGCTCCAGCAGCTGTCGACACTGCCAGCTGCAGTGTATCTTTAGCGGCACACCGCTCGACTCCATGCGCGACGCCGTGTTGACCGTGTCGCCAAAGAGGCAGTAGCGCGGCATCTTGAGACCAACAACGCCCGCACAAACTGGGCCCGAGTGGATGCCGATGCGAAGCAACAGCCGATTGGTGGGTCGATGCCGTATCTTAAACTCGGACACGGCGCTGAGCAAATGCAGCGACATGGTGGCAATCTCGGCTGCGTGCAAATCCCCATTGCGCAGCGGCAGACCCGACACGACCATGTAAGCATCACCAATGGTTTCGACCTGCAGTTGAAGGCTTTAGTATATTGATAAACAGAGGCACAAAAACTCACCTTGTAGACATCGTAGTGTCCAATGATGGAGTCGAAACAGGTGTAGAGATCATTGAGAAAGTCAACCACTTGAAGCGGAGTACTCTCCGCGGACATGGCCGTAAAGCCGACAATATCACTAAAATAGATGGTGACCTGTTCGTAGTGCTCGGGATCCACTTTGTGGCCCTTCTTTAGCTGATCGGAAACGCAGCGCGGCAGCATCTCATGCAGCAGTGCGTCAGTCTTCTTCTTTTCCTCTTGCAACTGATCGGTGCGATCGTCGACAAGTGCCTCCAAATTGTTGGCATACTTCTCCATCATGGCCATCATATTGTCAAAGATGTTCGGTCTCATGCCCTTGCGCAACGGTCGCAGTTTGGCACGGATTGCCTTGAACTCGGGTCGATCCTCGGGCCTTTCGGCCCAGCACTCGCGCAAACACTCGCTGACACAGTCGAAGGCCGTCTCCAGGGGCTGCAGCGAGGGCCGATACGGATGCACTTGATCCTGTGGCTGCATCACTTTCTGCAGACACTGCATGGGCGTCAGACCCGTCTCCCCGAACGGGCCACGCCGCACATGCATCTCGTACAGGATTATGGCAAACGAGTAGGCATCTCCGCGCTGTGTGCCCATAACCAGCGACGAGGGACCCTGTCTTAGAAGTTCGGGCGCCCGATACAGCAGCTCTAAAAAAGCGAATATTCATTACTGTTCAGTTCAAATGGACAGATTGGGAATGGGGAATGTGGGCATTTACTCAAACATTTGGCCGACATATGCTGGACGTCTGTGGAGTTGTCTTCGATGCCCTGCTTGAAGGTAAACAAACCCAAGTCTGTCAGCTTAACCACCCAGCGTGAGTCCACCAGGCAATTGGATGTACACAGCGAGCCATGGAATCGGATGGGCGACTCGTGCAAGTAGATGACGCCCTGCGGATGTCAACAAAATATGGGAGGAGTGGAGTCAGTCGCTTACACACACACACACACACACACACATCGAATGGAGGAAGATTGAGTGGTTGGGCGGATGCCATTAGTATAATGTTACAGAGCAGAGCACTCACGCGTATAATATCCGCCACCATGGAGGCAATGAACATATTGTCCAGCTTGACGTCCTCATTCTCCAGTATGTCCTGCACCAAATAAAACAATAGGGGTTTGTCAGAACCGGCAACCGGCAATTCAAAAGTTATCCGACTGACCTTAAGGCTGCCACGAGTGCAATACTCGCTGATGATGCAGATGTTGGGTGGCTCTGTGCAGGCACCAATGAAGGCGCACACATTGTCGTGTCGGGCATCTCTCAGCTACTTGGTAAATTTGTTGGGCAAGTTGGTAGCGCAAGCAATCTGTCGATACACCAATCTGTTACTCACCAGTTTCAGCTCCTTCTTCATCTCCCGCGTGATGTCGACGCACTTCTTGCGCACCTTCTTGATGGCATACAGTTGACCCTTGTACAGACCGATGGGCGTGAAGATTGTCGTATAGCGAAAGTCAGCGTCGGGATTGGAGCTCAGACTGACCTGGCTGGTGCGGATTAATGGATGGGTTGACTGCGAAGGAAGACGACGCGGCGATATATTTATGAAATTCTGTCAGACATGCAATGGCAAGATAAATGCTTAGACAATGGATTCCATCGAACTAATTGGGAATCATGGAGATCTTAAGTTAAAGCTAAAGATTAGGGTTAGTTGACTTGGCACTGAGAACTGCTCAACTTGCAGTTAAAATGCCATAAAATCCTCCTTTAAACTGCATTATAGTTTTTTTTAAACGTCAATAAATTTAAAAAGTAATAATAAAAAAGTTAAAAAAAAACTACAAATAAAAACTTAAACTTTAAAAATATTTACACATATTTATAGTGAGCCATAAAATCAGTGATTATGCTCAAGCCAATCCTAACTGGTCTTTGCCACAACTTACTCTAGTTGGTTTCTGACTTTGTTGCTCCCGCTCATTTTCATGGACCTGCACCTCTCGAAAGTCAATCTTCCAAAGCAGACTGTCCAATTCCTGTTCGTAGCGCCAGTTGCGATAGAGTACCAGCGAGACGAGACCCAGCAGCAGCAAGGCACCCCCAGCAATGCCAGCCGATATTTCGCCCGTATAATCTGGAATTCAAATCAATTAAATCAATGGCCAGCCACGTATGGAGGAGTTGTGCATGGAACTTACTGACACACTTCTCGCCGCCAAAACCGCATTTGGGTGCAGCTGCCGGACGGACACCAGCCACCCAGTCGATGTTGCGGTACAAATTCAAATCCTGCAGTGGGAGAGAGGATTAAACAACAAGTGGTCAGTGGAGATCAAAATGTGTGTGTCTCATTGTTTGCCAATGCCAAAACCAAAACCAAAGCCGAAGCTTACCTGCTGCTGCTGGAGGGCAAGCGTAAAAGTGCAAAAGTAGTTTTAAGCCGAATCGTGAATATATTATTGAGGACAGGAATCAGCTTACTTACGGGCAGTGCATCGCTGCTGTTGCTGCTGTTGCTCCTGCGGCTAAAGGTGCCAGCTGGCAGCAGACCGAGCACAGTCTCATTGTGGCTGTTTCTGTGTGTGCCTCTCGCCAAAACCGTATAGTTGCCGGCAGCGTCTCCATTCTCATCAATATAAACATGATAACTGTTAAGCTTGGATTTAGTATCACAATATATCAACAAAATGTATATTCCAGGAGCACTCACCCCATGGCGCTTAGATAGCGTGAGCCTTTTATGGCGGACACAATGAGGCTGCCATTCTTGGGTTTGCCACCCGTGTCCAAGACGGACAGCAGGGAATTGGCATAGAGATGAACTGCATCGTACAAATAGGCTGCCTCGGCGCTTATCTACAAATTAATTGGAAATAATAATCCCATGAGAAATGAAAGATGAAAGGCATCGTTAAGGCTAACCTGCTTCGCACCACCGAAAAGGCCCAGCGGATTGGGGAAATTGAATGGGGGTCGTTCCATATATTTGTTGACCTAAGCAGAGGGCGATGTGAAACATTTTGGTAACATTTACAAATGACGGAGCTCACCTCGTTGGCGAACGTGGCAAAGGAGATGGGTGCTGTGGGCACAATGCCGAGATAGGATTGAAATGCCTGCGCCGCCAGCGGCTCCACTTTCTCCATCAGCATGCCACGCAGATACTTCTCCGGCTTGGCCGCATCATACTGCTCAATATCGATGCCAACCACAAAATACTCGCCCTGCGACAGAAGTCCTCGCTGCTGCAGACTGACCATCAATCCCACATGCTCATAGTAGTGACCCAGAACTAGATAGACTAGAACAAGGACAAAGAATTAGGATTTGCAAGAGGATCCATCGAGAATATGTCTTTACTTACTGCGTGTATTGGAATGGGTCTGTTCCACTAGCGCTTCAAACGGATTGGCCATGAATCCATGATGGTAAATGGTGTTCCAGGTGCGAATGTCGCGCACCCTAACTCCGGCGCTGACCAGAGTGCTGAGTATGGTCTCCGCCACGGGCTGGTACTGGCTGCTCACATCGTCCAGGTACAAAAAACTCACCTGTGTCCAGTTGAAGGCCAACAGCAGAGCCACCACTGACTTGGATATCTGTGTGTCCGGCGGACGAGTTCGCGCGAATGTCGGAAAGTCCAGTTTGTTGGAGGGATCTCGATGTGTGCAGTACTGAAGGGATTTGTTGATTAGTAATTAATCGACGGATATTATTTTATGTTCCACCCACATAGGATATCATTGGTAGATTAAAGGCCGCCGCCATGCGACCCTCATGAACACAAGTCTCCTGCGGTCCAATATAGGCATCCACTTGCTGCGTCCACAATGCGGCCGTCTGCCTTATGCTGGCTACTTCATCGCCAAACGTCTCGGCCACAACGAACTCGAGTGAGTGACCCAAAGCGCCCAATCTGCCGGCGTTGACCTGGGCGACGGCAAGCGAGATGGCACCCGAAATGGTAATGCCAGGTCGCTGATAGTCCAGGTTACCCGGTCGACGCTGCGACCCAGTAAGATAGCCCAGTGTAAAGACTTCTGCATGACAGCCAGCACACTGATAGAGACAGAGCAGGATGCACAGGAGCAGTCCACGATAGCGTTGCACTTGATGACGGGTTGGAGCGGACTGAAGGAAAGCGGTGCGATTTATACTCATTACGGGCCACAAGGGTCAGGGCTATCAGAGGCTTGTTGCTGGTGAGGATGCTTTGTTGCTTCGCTAATTTAATTGAAGTTGTAAGGCAGTGTTGTACTTAGTTGGTCCTTTGGCGTGCTGCAACATTGTTGTTGATCTTTTAGCTGTGGCAACAGCTTCTGCGTCCCCTTGTCCTCAATTATATATGCACTCAATGGCCTTCTCTCTGCGCCCCTCCTGCGTTGCTCCTGTGTGTGTGCGAGACGTTAAAGTTCAATTAATTGCATTTTCTTGCAAATTGCATTACTCGAAAACCATGCTTCAAACAATTACACACAATTCACACACCCATACACACACACACACACACACACACATAGAAATAGATGTTTTCATCATATTTAAATAAATATTTAATATCCGGCATTGAATAAACGAAGAAGACAAAATTTTATCCTCTGAGAGAAATTTACCAAAATGGAAAAGCCAGCTTAGCCTGGCTTTATCGACCTGGCTAATGAAATTTGAGCTGACTGCCTTTTTGGTCACGGTTTGGTTTATTGATAAAATATGTAATCATTTTGATTAACAAAACTGTTTTCTTTAATCGAATAAGCTAATATTTCTGATGCATAAGTGTTCCATATTTAAGTGTTTTATAAACCATAACTTATTTTAGTAGTGGCCCCTAATTGAGTTGAGTTCATGAAGATGTGGCCAATTGACAACATGAACTGCAGCACAGCTGCCATCAGCCATCCGACGATGTAATGAAACTTTTATGAGAAATTGATGTCGACACTTTATTTTACTTCAAACTAAACAAAGAAACAAAAAAAATCCACTGATAGCATTCCTCAGTCCAGTAAAATTCTTTGTTTGCTTTCTGTTTGACTCGGTGACTTTTCTGATTGCTGCGAATTGTGGTCAACTTTTAGTTTTGTTTGGATTTATTTTGGCTGTGTATTGCTGATATTAGCTACCAAATTCCAGCTTGCTGGCAGCTGTCACAGAAATGTATTATATCGCATTTTTGGCAATTTTTCATAATGTCAACAATTCAATATAGCTGAATTCTTGAAGCGAGGCACTTAGACATATATGTCATAAGTGCTGCTTATATATAGCTATTCAAATTATAAATATATTGAGTGATATGATATTATTATATATATTGAGTTTGCAGTCAGACTTGCAACAGAAAACAGCTAAATAAAAAATGTTAAATAAAATAAAATCTCAAAAACCATAAAAGTTAGTACAAATTTGCATATAATTTATGGCTTTAAAATGTTTTCAATACGAACAACCGGAAGGGTCCATAAGGACTAATTTGACAGCAGACTTTTTTGAAGGAACAGATGTATTGTTATCATCAAGACTAAGGAATGTTTGTATTAAATCTTCCACAGGTTTTGGGCTGCTTGATGGGTTAACAGAAGCAGCATCAACATCACATCTTGGCAGCCTTCACAGGCACAATTCTCTTGCTCTTCCTCATTTCTGCAAGATTTTCATCACTTCTTCCAACAAAGACTGGATGCTCGTCCTCTACCTGCAGCCCAATCGGACTAATCGACTTCCATCACAGGTTGGGATAAAATAAGTTCCGCTTAGGTTTTTGCCGTTTCAAGTTTTTTAAAAAATTTACAAAATCCAAAAAAGAATTTGCTTAACGAAAAAATTATTCTTTTTTTTTTTGATAAGTGTTCACCCAAGGAAACAATGAGAAATTAAAATAAAGAATCATAATTTCATTTCTTGAAATAAATAATTTGTTTTAATTGAGTGTATGCTTGCAACGAATTAATAGGCAGTAGTTGACCAAGCTATTAAATCAAAAACCGAGGGAGTTCAACTGGAGACGGGACAGGTGAAGTAAACTTTGAACCAAGTCAATTTCGCACAGTCCTTGGACAAATTGCCTCAAGTTGAACGCTGTCAATGAACATGCAAACTGTTGACCCATACGCTTTGTAGCTTTAGTACATTTTCACCTCAATGGCCACAAAATATATATACATCATATCTATATATATATATATATATAGATACACACCCTCAAGCGTGCACAACACACTCTCGCAGCCTGTCACATTACATTATTGCAGTGCGTGCGTGTTGGAATTTGTAGCTTGGAATGCTCGAATATTTCAGTTTGTTGTTTATGTTAATAAGCATATTTTAGAGTATATCGACTGAGAGATACTCTTTAACTGAGCATATTTAAAGTTGTGTTCTTTAATTTAATTACATAGCAGCTGATACTACTGATTTGCACTAACAAATCAACTCTTCATTTAAAGTTCGAAAATTGAAGCAATTAAATAATTAAATTTAGGAAAACACATCTGACAAACAGTTAACGTTTTTGGCTATAATGTTAGCCCAATACGATTACGTTAAATGCATAATTAATTTACTTTAAACATTGCCAACTTTTACTGAAAATTATACATTTCTAATCATGAGCATTTAAAGCATTTTTAAAGCAAATTCCAACTGATACCAAAAAAGATTTCTATGTTGCGATGTCGACTGCAGCTACCCTTTCTACACATTTCGGGTGGGTAGCTTGGCTGCAAGGGCTGTTACGCCCCATATTCCACATGGCCAGTGCTGTAAATTGGACGCCGTTGGCAACATTTAATAACATTCCATAAATCTAGCGTGAGCCTCAAAATCGCTTGATGTGCCCATTGAGGCGAGGCAAGAGGATTGGATGGGTGTGGATAGAGCGCTGCTTGGGGCAAGGTTTTCCGTTAATTGTTGCTTGCGTTGGGCAACATGCCGCCTGCACTTGACAGACAATTTCGCAAGCAATTTATCTGCACCTTTAACGCAGCTTTTGAGCGCGTTCTTTTTCACGCTCTAGTTTGCCGCCCTTAACGTGGCCCAAAACAGTAGCAGCAGCTAACCCAAAATTACAACTTTTATTTTATGAGTGGCCTTGAGCAATATGAATTCTGATATTTAGGTACTAATTGAGAAACTTGGCCATCAACTAAGGTCCAATATTATACAATATTCTGTGAGTGGGTGGCTGAGTTCATCGCTCAGTCCGTCTGGGCCAAGTGTTAAGCTGAGGTTGAGGCTGGGGCAACTGCAATAGTGGCACGTAGTGTGGGCCATTCAAGCTGTCATACATTAAAGTGTAAAGTGTTTGCAGCTGAATTCGACACAACATCAAGTTGATACGTCAAGCAATTAAATGCAATTTGCTTGCAACAGTGCTTATGCAAATTAAGTGGGGGCAGCGAAGTGTGGCACACAACGATTTTTAGTGCAATACTGATTAATTTGCAAAACTACAACGAGTACCATAAATAACAATTTGTGTCGCAATTTTAACGTGCCTGAAATACAAAACGTGAAAAACTATAAACGGCTGCCAAACGGACAGGTGAGCAAATTGAAAATGTGAAAACCACACATTGGCAACAACGGGTAATAATCCTCTCATCGAATGAGCTCGTCTACCAAATACCCTAAGCCAAAATAATTAGCTATCAAAAATTGTACAAGTCCTACAGACCAACATATAATTATATTATATGTATAAGTATATTTAAATCGCTTTATATTCAAAATTTCCATTATATAAATATAAATACAATATTGAAAAATGTAGATTCTTCATTTTACTGTTTTTTTTTTTTTCATTCTTCATGGTTCCCCAAAATTCGCATATCATAAATATCAGAATTAATTAATAGTACTATAAAGCATTTTCTACGCTAAATTTTTCTGTACTATTTAAATGGAAATCATGATTTTGAGTTCTAAGAAATTTTCCCTTTAAGGTGTAATTAAATTTAGTAATTATAGTTCTTGATTGTAAAGCTAATAAAAAACAAGTTTTATTTCTATTTTTTTTGGAGGTCAAAAATTGTTTGATATAAAACTGAGTTAAAATAAACAAAGTATTGTTTATGAAATATTTTGTTTTGAGGTTTTATCAAGAAAAATATTACAGTTCTTAAGCAAAACCACTAACTGAAAAATAATACAATCTTGATTTAAATTGAGTAATTTGATATATATCTATATATTTCTTTCAGTCCAGACGATTCCCACTTCATAGATATTTTGAGATGTAGCGCTTATCGATGAGGCCAATAATAATCTAATCAGCCATCGCGCATACCTATCAGGGTAGTGGATTGGGAAACCAATAAATCGAAGGCTTCAGTTGATTGGAAAATGCGCTGCATTACAGTAATACTTGGCTGGCTGCTGCTGGCCATAACGTCAGCTGCCGCGGGTGAGTTAACCAATGCGGCATCGATACAAGATCATGGATAGACTTTGACAAAATCCCAGCAATTTGCAGTTGAAGGCGGACCCGGCTATCTTCTTTACACGCGTCACAATCAGAATACGCCACAGCGCATCGACCCGGATGTGGAATCACTTTTACGCTCCTCCTTCTACGCAGCGGATCCAATTGTGTGAGTCATTTGTATGCCAGACTAAGCCGTGTGTGTTCTCATCTCATATGCGCTTCTATTCCCAGCCTATCTATACCACGCTGGGGCAGCAATGGTTCCGTGGAGCATTTAATACTGGAAACGGCGCTGTTGGAACGCAATGCATGCAATTTCTTTGCCGTTGACTTGGCGGAGACGCGAAACGAATCGCAGATTGTTGCCAGCGTGAGTAATCTGCTCATAATGCTACATCGTCAGTTTGATGTGCCGCTGAGGCGCCAGCAGCTCATCGGCTTTGGAGCTGGTGCACATTTGGCTGGCGCTGCGGCGGAACAAGTGCAACAGCAGCTGAACGAACATGTGGCACTAATTACAGCACTGGATCCCAGTGGAGACAGTGAGCGACTGAAGCATCAACTGGCAGACACAGATGCACTCTACGTGGAAGTCATTCACACAAATGCCGCTGGATTGGGCACCATACGCAGATTGGGCGATGTGGACTACTATCCAAATGGCGGAAAACAGCAGCCGGGCTGCAATTCGGATATCTGTTCGCATGAACGTGCCCTGGAGCTGGCCGTCGAAATGTGGTCGCCAGCAAATGATTTCTTAGTTGCTCAATGCGCGTCCGTGGAGACAATGAGTGCCGAGGATTGTCGCTGGACCACGTACCGCATGGGCAGCGACAGTGCCGCCGGCATCTACTTCTTGGAGACGCATAGCAACTCACACTACGGCCAAGGCGCATATCATATCGGATTCTTGTAATAAAGGCAAAAACGCTTCTGTAAATATTAGAAGGACCTTTGTGCTGTGGCCATTAATCACGGATTGGTGGTGTCAATTTTCCCTGTAGCAACTAGCAAACAGTATCAATAGGCGTCAGGCATCCGACACATTTATTACTTCAAAATCAATTTAAGGCCTCCTCTGTCGGCTTAAAAGTTTTGAGGCACGTGCACACATTGCGTATACGACATGTCTACGCATCAATCTCCGACGTATTCAGCTGGTTTGCTTAAGCCAGCAACGCCTCGCAACGCCTCCAGATGATGCCTAACTAAACAAGCTTGTTTATTAACTTGCTCCCTGACATGACTCGTCCAAAAGTTTGGCAAATGAGTTTGGCTCACAAGACGAAGGAACACAAGGAACAAGACTGCAGTCGAGCACTTTAAGGCTTAAAGCAACAAATGGAGTGTTGCCAGAGATAGGGTTTCATGTAGTACCATATGCCAAGTGCCCTTCACCACTCTTGTCTCTCTCTCCCTATCTCTCTCTGACTCTTACTCTCTCTTCCGCATTTTTGCGCATTATTATAAGCAAATTCTTTTGTGCAGAGTGCTATGTCCTGCACAAAAAAACGGGGCATAGCTTGACGTCCTTGCAACCAAGCAGATACCCACTTCAGCTCATTGCCTGTCACTCGCTGCGTGCGTGTCGCTTGAAAGTCGCACTAAAGCGAAACTGTCACAAATTGCAGATAAATTACGCTACATTTTAGCAGAAAGCAACTGGCTGATAAACTACAGCACAAGCCCATTATAAACACAATTGGCAGCAATTGACTAAATAAGTAGCTGATAACGGTACATACATTTGAATACCCATATCAAGCTGATTACAATATTTTTATGCTGTCGAAACTATAAAAAAAAATCGTTAAACAATTGTTAATTGAACTGATGATGATCATCATCAACTGGGCACTGCTGATAAGTAAAAGCGCTAAAAGCTAAGCACCACAAAGTAGGCAGCGAAAGCTTTGCAATAAATAGGAAAAAAGAAAAGCTCTCATGGCAAAGTTTATCTGCCGTTAATTGCTGTTTCATTAACAGTTAAACTAGCCGCAACCAGCACACACGCAGCCAAAGGCATTCAATTTCCTTCAGTTCCGCTCACATTGAAAACCCAACAGGACTTGTAAAAAGTACTTATAACTTCTTACTTTTTTTAAGGAATAAATCCTGTAGTTAAAACTTCTTAAAGACTAAAGTTTAATTTACTGATTCAAATATTTTAATATACCCCACTGATATAATGGTTTTAAAGCTATTGTTTATCAATTATGATAAATGGCGCTTATTGATAAGACAGACGCTAATTCAATCAATCATCATCAGGAAATGGCAACCACAAAGCTGTAAATAATCTCATTTCAAGTTAAAAACGGAAACGAAAAAGTTTTGCGTAATTTGGGGCAATTGATTGAGGCGAGAATAATCAGAAGTAGTCAAAACAAATGTTATTACGTGCTCAATTCTATATTTACAGCATTACCCCAAAACAAGTTTATACAAATTGTGTTTTTATCATTAATGTTTTAATAATTGTTTAATATCATGATGACTGTATTTATTATTTAGTATGTGATATAGTCATAATGAAATGTCACATTAAAACATTAAACTGATATATTTCTCATTAATTAATCTATATTCAAAGACTGAAACATTTACCCAAACGTAATTTAAAGATTTAATGCTGATAAGTTTCTGACTTTCTCGATGCGGGTTAAGCGGGTATTAAATCCAGTTGGAGGCACTTGACTCAGTTGTTAGCCGGCTTAAGATCTTAATTTGGTTGCACTTGTCAGTCGGCATCCTTGGTTCGTTGACACGGTTCGTTTGAATCTCAGTTAGTGTTTCAGGTTTGTGCTTCTGTTCGAGTTCCTGTTTCTGTGTTCGAGGCATTAAATGGCAGCACATAAAATAGAAGTACCCACACAGCATGACGAGCCAATCATTCCATTAGATGCCGCAGCGTTTGCCCCTGCCACACAGAAAGCACTAGAAATCTCGGTAAATTTTTGCTATTTTAGGCATTGTTTTTTTTTCTGTGGCTTTTCTGTGGCTTTTGCGTGGCCATTAGCCAGTGGCAGCCACCCCATAAAATATTATCATTACACACACTCGCATTTTGGGCGAAACAAGAAATGATATCGCAACAATTTCGTTTCATCTAATTTCTGTTCATTTAATTCCATTGCGATTGCTTTTTTCTTGTGCTTCACTTTTTCGTTTTGTTGAATTAATGATTCCTTTTAAACGTTCACTGTTAGCCGGAAAGTACATAGAATTAAAGCCATTTTGTGGCGACACCACGAAAATGCAGACCCCACAGGTGTGCTTGCCTTAATGGACAACTAAGACCGAACCTGTCCCTAAATGTATTTTATATTATATTTATATTATACTATGCCAAAACTAACTTAAATAAGAACTCTTTGTAATTAAGAGAAAAAAAGAAAACTAGAAGTGTTTTAGATTTATCATTGCAATACCAAGAAGTTAATATATATAATATATTTTTTATAGCCAGGAAAACTGATAATACGATGTTTAAAATAAGTTTTGCTATCTTGGTAATTAACTACAAAATATGATAGTAAAAAATTCTGTAGCACTTTATGGCTTTAAGTCAGTGAGTAACTATTTGTTGAGCTGACACTTACTTAATTGTGTTCTGAGAGGTTTTTGGTTTCGTCAATTTACCCATTTATTTTTATGGGTATGTTAATGTTTTTTGTCAACGCTCTTTTTTAATGGGTTGCCATTTGAACCGGCCGTCGCCTAGTTAGTTGAACAAAACGCCGCCACCCGCTTGCACCCAGCCAGTTACCTGCCCCATAGCCAAGCCTCCAGCCTGAAACTGTGCCAATGAGTAAGCCATATGCATTGTTGTTGTTGTGGTTAAAATTGGTCTTGTTGTTGTTTTTGTTTTTGTTGCTGTTGCTGTGTTATACGCCAAGTCGTGATAAGCAACAGTGCAACATATGTCAGCTCGGTTATGTTTAAAATGTCGCACACAAACAGAGTCACAGAACCACAGAGCCACAGGGCGGCCCTCAGATAGTGTGTGTTGTGGTCTGGCTGTCTGTTTTGCATTTAGTTGGTGATAAGCCCAGTTAACAGTCGGTGTGGCATGGCCAACTCAGGAGCAGGGTAATTGGTGTGTGGCAGAGGACTGATTGAAAATCCATCTATGCGAATTTAATTAAATTCAAGTGTGGCCACGTCAAGGTGCGATAACAGGTGTTAACCGCAAAGGGGTTTTATTTTGGTTGCTGCGGGTCGCCTTCTCTGCGAGTGATTTGCGGGTAATTTGCGAGCAATTCTTATGCTACGCACACATTTGCACATAGCTAAGGCATACTTAATATGCATAATCTCTTGGCCCACGTACGCTAATCAGCGTTATTAAACTAAAGCGCACACACATGGGATTGTGTGTGTACGTATTGGTATTTATTTAAATTTAATGCCAAATACGTGATAAGGATATGTACGCTGACGTCTGTCAGCACTTATCAAATTGAGTGTTATTCTCGAATTCAATTTGAATTTGCTCATGCGTTCTGCGTACGCTTCTTTCATTTTTTTGTTTTTGGCTGCTACGTCAATTGCCATTTATCATCGAAAATAACAAATACAAAAAACATAATAATAACAACAACAACCGTTGAGTGTGGTCAGTGACAGCTGCGACGCTAACAGCGACGCCAAAAGCTCGAATGCAAAACGCACGCTTGCATGTCTCTTTCCCTCTCTCTCTCTCACTCGCGTTACGTTTATGTATGCCATGTATGAACAGCGACTGCTCAGTTCCCAGCGGCAGCGATCACATTTTAAGAAATGCCGTCAGACGCAGTATGCTTATGATGCTGCTCTGCCAGCGTTGCTGTCGAAGTTGCTGCCTCTGCTGCTGTCGGTATGCCCCGACACGCGACTGCAACTGCGACTGAGACTGACTCATTTTGGAACGGGGGCTTTTGGGGCGCGTGTAAATTGTTATTTAAATTGAGAAGAGAAAAAAAATTGCATTGCATTGTGGGCTTTGAATTGAATTGTTTTTTCGCCTAGTTTTTGGGTTTTTTTTTAGCAGCAGCAGCAGCTTTTGTTGTTGACTTTTTATGGCGCCTACCAATTTATATCTCGTTGATTACGAATTTAAATTTATTGTCGATTGGATTATTTCTGAATTATTGCTGCGATTTGTTGCATAAGAATTGCATATTTTTGGCCGGTGGGCGAGGGTAGTGGGGGGGCCACGAAAATGTGTAACGGTAAAAGTTTTTGACGCAGACGCACAAATTGCGTGGTTTGATTTGCGCTTGAATGCTAATTTGATTTGTAATATGAATATCGGCATACAATTTATAACTTTAGACAATTTGCGCATGCTGCTATAAATAAACCATCGCACACACACACAGCACGCACACATTCACAGGCATGTTACTTACCTAGCTACACATATACACACACAATCACATTCATGCGGTGGGTCATAACGGAACTTGACTTTGTTACTGGAATTAGGCCGTAAAACGCGCCTTCTAACTAAATTCAAACTTTTTGTGTTAATATTATGCACCTGCCAAATACACACACACTACATACACACATACTTAAATTTTTATGTTTGCACTTATTGTTGTTGCTGTTGTTGTCTTTGCGCTCTAAGCCATTTTGTCACGTTCTGTGGGGCAAAGCGAAAAAAGCGATTTCAACGAAATCAAATAAAAAACAATTGCACGCAGCAAAAATGTACGCATAAAATTTACAAACGAAAACTAAATAGATATAATCTCTTTGATTTTATTATGCAAATGTGCAAACATTTTTATTATTTATTAGTGCTACATATTTGACACATTTAAATGCATTCTCATCGCATTTAAATATATACAACGATCGCACATCTCATCACATTTTAATTAAACACAAAATCAACACATTTCCAACTCTTTGATCGCGCGTATTGGAGGGAAATTTAAAGACACAAATTTGCTGCCGATGGACGGACACCTGTTGCTGCTGCTGCTGCAAAACGAGCCGTTAACATTTGCAGGCAGAAAGTTTGCGGCGCAGATGTTGAGCATGCAAATAAGTGGAAGCTGATGAAATTTGCTAAATTATAGAAACATAGCACGCGCAATTTAGTTTGATAAAATGTGTAACAATTGCAAATGTGTTGGTTTTTTTTTATTTTGGTTTGCATCTGCAGCGATTAAACACTTACGCACACTCCACAAACAACCGACAATTTCAACGGACAAATCAACACTGAACACTGAGCGGCATATTCTAATTTGACTCTTAGCTTGAATGGTCACACTTGCAACGGTCTACGCATATCGTATACGATAATCGTTCGTAAATCGATTGTTGATAACAATTGAATTATACATCAATTTTGACAATCATATACAAGCCAAATAGAAATATTCCAATTTGCCATTAATGAATATAGCCAATATAAATCTATCACTTGACTGTTTTTAATTTTTTTCGAAAAGGTGACAGCTCATGACATAAAGCAAGTCGATATTTCTTTTCCTACTATAGAGATAAATATTTAGCAACCCCTGAATTTTCAGTAGCTAAATATTGTGTTAATAAAATTCTGTCATGCGACAACACATCGCTCACTACTATACCTGTTATCGATTGTGTCGCCACTGTGTCTCGTGACGAAAGAAAAGTCACGCTTCCACCACTAGTCAGAATCGATAACTATAGCCGTGTAGTAGCCGTAGTCATTTACAATTTTCGTGACAAATATAACAAATGTGTTTGCCGAGTGTGTAAGTGCGTGCAAAAATAAAAAGAAATAAAAAACTAGTGTTAATTAATTATTGCTAAGCATTGTGGCAACGAGCATTAAAGAGGAACGTGTTCAGAACTATTGAAAAAATGAGTGGCGGTGGCATGGATAAAAGAAAACTGTCGTAAGTATAATTTCACAAATGATTTTCTTCTTGGTATGCCCTTTTTTTTTTTCTTTCTGCACACATACACAATCAAGCTCACAGTCTGCAGAGACGGCAGATGCGCATTGCCAACGACAACGTTAGCAGTGGCAGCGCAGTCGGCGTTCAATTGATTTTCCGCACCCGCCAGCAACAACAACGGGAAGTCAGCAGAAGTAGAATCAGCAAAAGCATCAGCACAAGCAGCAGAGGCAGCAAAAGCAGCTGTAACTTTTTTTGAATTCCTTTAGTTTGGCTTAGGATTAAGAGCAGCAGTTAGGGAGACAACAAAAGAAGAGTGCAGCTGTTTAGCTGTGTGTGCGTTTTCGTGTATGTAATGCATGAATTCAGCCAATTCCCTTTGATAGTTGTACGATTTATTCGTGAGATATCAGCGATTGATTAATATATATTATATATATTGTGTGTGCTACAACAATTGCACGAGCACACATTTATTAACAACTGATAACAACAAGTGCGCTCTCTCAATAAAACACACACACACTACTTCAATTGTTAAATATTTTTGATAGCTGTTAAATATTTTTCTCGACACTCAAGAACTTGAGTACACATATACGTGTACGGAGATGTGGGGTTTTGTGTATGTGTTAAAAACTACTATAATCTGCAATGAGTAATCGGAGTCGAAGTTCTTTGCCCCAATTTGCAATATTTTCGCATAAAGTTGGCATGTATTTTTTTTGAGTACATTTGCTGGTTGTCCTTGGCCTTGAGTGGGGTGGTTTGTTGGGCATTTTCATATTCCCCATACTCCCTACCATTGCCAGCTTATACGTCATGCTGCAAATTAGGTTGCCTTGTTTTCCTTATCAGAGCACTTGAATTTGCTAAGCAGCTAAAAGCACAATAAGCCACTCGGGCCAATCTAGGTAACAAAAAAAATCCATATATAATCCACAAGCTGCTTAAAGGCAACAGCAACAACAACAAGAACAGTTTACACACACACACACACATACATATATATTTTGGACTGGCTGGGAAACGATGTCGTCTTGGCTTGTTTTCTGTTGCATTTCACCCGGCTACGAATGCTTCCGCCAAACGACAGCCCCTCACCGGCCACCCTCCTGACACTTTCAATGCCACAAAAAAAACCCTTTGCACAGAAGGCTATATATATACGTATATGTATACCTATATTTATACATTTCTATCGCGTGTTGCATTTAACGTGTTGCTGGAAAAATGCTCCGAACAACACCCATTTGGACCGAACAGACGCTTAGTCATCAAACGGCCCTATCTTGAAAAATTGTATATATTATATATATATCTATAAATTAATTCACTTGATCAGCTGAAAGGCGTAATACGAACCACAACTGTCAATGCGATAAAGGTTTTTCCCCTTTTTTGTACAATTTGTATACACAACTGTCTACATACTTCACATTTATATATATATTTCTGTATAAACAGTCTCACAGTGATTACTTGGTAATTTTTTATGATTGTTTATTTGCTCAATTGTTTATTTTACTTGGTTTTTTACTTTTTTGCTTACAGCACATCGGGCGATTCGCTCTATGAAATCTTGGGACTACCTAAAACAGCAACAGCTGATGATATCAAGAAGACTTATAGAAAACTTGCACTTAAATACCATCCAGATAAAAATCCAGATAATGTTGACGCTGCCGATAAGGTAACAAAAAAAGAAATGCATTATTTTTACTTCAACTTTTGATTTACTCATTATTTTGGCATTTTATTTCCATCTTTGCTGAACAACAATCATCAGTTCAAGGAGGTCAATCGGGCACACTCGATATTGAGCGACCAAACGAAACGCAATATTTATGATAATTATGGCTCGCTTGGACTTTACATTGCTGAGCAGTTCGGTGAGGAGAATGTGAATGCATATTTTGTTGTTACATCGCCGGCGGTAAAGGTACGTCATGAATACCAAATAATTTGATTGACCCTTTTGCTAATATATATACATATATATTTTAATTGATTCTATTTTTTAGGCCTTGGTCGTTTGCTGCTCCGTGCTGACGGGCTGTTGCTGTTGCTGCTGCTGTTGTTGCTGTTGCAACTTCTGTTGCGGCAAGTTTAAGCCGCCGGTGAACGAGTCGCATGATCAGTATGCACATTTGAATGTGAGTGATGTTTGATTTTGGTTATTTGGTAATTGATTGCGCCCAACTACTCCACCACCAGTACTACTAACCATCAAATCAATCAACCAAAAAAAAAAGAAGGAAAAAGAACAAGAAAAACAAATTCATAAGATTTGAACAAACACACGCCGCTTGTATATACACACACACACTCACATACACACACACATACACTGCACAACTAATAAACACTGAACTCATTTTGATGATTTTTGTGAGGCGATTGTTTAGTCAAAAGTAGTTTTCATAATGCATATATTTAACTGGCATTTTGCTTAAATATGGCTGATTAATAAATGCTATTACATTTATTTTTACATATATTATTTATTTGTTTACTGTTTGTTATGTACTGCTTGAATTGGCATATATACTTTAGTTCAATTTAACTCATTGTACTCTTGCCTCTGTTTCCTATATCTATCTATCTATCTGTCGATCTCTTTGCACTATGTTCTGTTTCTTAGTTTGGGGTAAGTATGTACATATGCAGTAGTTGAAGTTGTCGAGAATATCGCATCTGGACACGACTTTTGACGCCCATAAAAAAGAAATGTTTCGATCATTTACAACAATTATTTGTGTTCTATGATTACACTTTTGTTTATTTGATTGTGGTTTTTATCATTTTTGTAATAAATATAAACACCATAAAAATCATCAAATGCTTCAAAATAAAAAAAAGTCTCGTTACTAAAACATAAATATGCACAACAATTGAAATAATGATGAAATGAAGATAAACAAAACTGATGTGCATTTTGTAAATACAAATCTATGTGAAATCTTAAGGCAAATGGAAATTTGTGTGATTTCGTTGGCATCAGTCAACACAATTGCTTTTCTTGTTTTTTTTTTCCTTTCTCCTAAGTCTCAAATTGAGATTGATTTCTTGTTTTCTTGTGCTTTTATCATTGAGTTAAATTTTCTTTTTGTATTTTCTGTAAATCCTTTTAAATACGTATGTGTATATGACAAAGAAAACAACAAACAATTTACTTTTCTAATTTTTGTTTATTTTTTCTCAAAAATAAAAAAAAATAAAACTCCACCTTTCGATCGACTCATCATACCCACAACCTACAACCTCACACACTCAATTATAACGCATATATATATGCATATGCAATATGTCCGATATCGATTTGATTTCGTCCATGTGGTATGTGTTGTGTATGTGATTATGTGAATGCCCAGCGCTCCAATGGCAATCGAGAGGCGAGCGATCTGCCACCGCATCTGGGACAGAATCCACGTCTTGTAAGTATAGAAATAGTCAACGACACCGGCACGAGTACCGCATGATCGCAACGCAATTACGTGTTAAACAAAACTAACCCAACAAACCTCAAGCCAATCCACCAACTAACAACCCTAACTAAATTTAAAAGTTTCATACAAAATATTTTATTAAGATACATAAGCAATACATTAAACAATACACTCAAGAATTGCACGCATGAATTGAAATCTGCAAAAGCGACAAGAACATTCACTCTGTGACATCTTTTTTGGTCTGTTAATGGGTAAATGAATTCACTTTTAATTTATACCTTATCAAAAATATTGTGCTGTGGAAACACGTTTTATTTAAAATAACAAATGTGTAATATGTAGTTTTAGTTTTGGTTGATTTTTTTTGGCTATTCTATGCATTGTAAAATACGATTGCTTGCTTTGTAAAAAACGGCTTTCCTTCCTATACAATTCTCTCACTAACCGAATACACGTTTGACTAAACAATGCTGAACAGTACCGAATAGCGATTAGCATATAAATATAATAAATATACTAAAATCTAAATTGAATTCCATGTCTGCAGGAGGACGCTGATCTTGACGATATCAATCTGGGTCCTGGAAGCTCAACAGTCACCACGCAGCCGCGCGAGCAGCAGTCTGGTCTGCCTATGCCGCCCGGTACTAGTGTTGGTGGTGGTCAGCCCGCCTTTGCACCGCCGCCAAGCTATAGTTCTGCGGTTGGAGTGAATCCATTCACGGGTGCACCAGTCGCTGCCAATGAGAACACGTCGCTGAACACAACAGAACAGACCATATACACACCAGGTATATAAGCGAAATTACAGTTGGCTCTGTGTTAACCAGTAGACGAATCAATATCTTCATGACTTCATCCAAGTCAGAAAAACCTACAAGCAGAACAAAAACAAAAAACAAAAACAAATACATGAAAAGCCCTTAGCAGCAGTACAATAACAAGCTTAACTTTAACAAAGCGTCAATGACCATCGAACTTCTTGTTAATTCTGCGTACATAGTTAAAAAAATAAAAATAAAAAAAATATAACATAACAAAAAAAAATTACAAAAACCAAAAAAATATTGTATTGTAAAACCACAGTAACCTTTTGATTATATTCCAGTATAGTTTGATACTGAAATCACTAACTACCACTTATAACTCTTTTGCGCTACCCACATTTGTTTGTGCGAAAGAGTACAATACACATAATAATTTAATAATATAATACAATAACAATTAATACACGATTTCTACAAGTAAGCCCATATACACATATATTACATGCATTCGTAGCATATGTAGCACAGTTATAGGGATCTAAGCGTATATTTTTAGACACTAATATTTTCACACTGTGAATCTAGAATTGATTGATAGATCGCATATCGTAAATTTTGTCACTTTCCCAGACATTGGTTCACTTCACAGGCTACTTTTCGTAATGAGTAGCATCAAACCACAAAAAAAAATAAAATAAAAAGATAACACGTCCATTCAAACACAGGATATCACTCGATTAGTCAGCAAAACGATAATACTAATCTCAGATATATGGGGCATTATCAAACACTGCCTAGATACTATGAATATACGTTGAGTTATATATATTGCATATATATGATCCTTTTGGTTATTGAAATTTCTTTTATAAAATGTGTCCAATGAATTGGGAATGGAATTTTGCTGCACAGTGTAAATACACCTAGTATTCAAAAATAATTTTTTTTTATTCATTACTTCATCTGGTTAAATACTATTTGACAATTAGATGATCACACTGCCAATTTGCGCTTTAGATTTGTTTGCTGACTGGGTTTGTTTAATTTTTTTTTTGAAATTGATGAAATTTAACAAATATTATTTTGATTTATTTTTTATTTATCACTATACTATGTTCTCTCCCTTTCTCTTTCTTCTCATCTAGATATGAAATATCAAAAATATTAGATTCATGCTTGAAGCCAGACAAACCAATTCATGAGAGCGATTTGAGCAGCTACACACATTTTTTTATTCCTTTTTATTATTAAAATATTTGGTATTTTCAAAATCGAAAAATATATCACACTTATATTTATTGTAAGCTATTGAAAATACATGTATTTCTAATTTATAATACGATTGTAAAGCAAATGCTGGTATGTTTTAATCGATCAATCCGATTGAATTTGTTAATCACCTATAACAAACAAATACTACACACATACATCAAATGTTCATCATGCAAATCGAATTGAGAATAGAACGCATTAAAATAACCTCTCATACATATGTTTACATATTATTGCATTATTATTTAGATATGCGTAATCAATTTTTTGGTAGTTATTCAATCTGTAAATGCATATATATATATATGATATTTAGATACTTACCTAAAGTGTTAATTTCATATGCATACATATTCTTATTGATATATATAGCTGCAAAATGTATCTTATAATATTAACTTCCATTTTAGCCACAATAGTGCAAAAATTTAAGATATTAAAAAAAGCCTATAAAATAAATTAATTTCAATTGTAACCAGCCACAAAGCAAAGGTCGATTTCTTTCCCTTTGTGTAATCGCCTGAAAGTTGAACTTGTATGTTTTTGTATATGTGTTGGCCACATATCTCACATTCAATTTAATTCGCATTTGTGTGTGTGTTGTGTGCCCCTAGCTAAGGTAAATGTTTGTTAAACTGATCTTTCGTATGGCGATCGAAACCTGTGAAAATTTGCCTATCCATTATTCCAAATTAGTTTACACTAAATTGTTAAAACAAAAAAATTACACAAACGATGTATGTAAAAATTCAAAAAAACCTGTTGCTCCTGTTAAACGATGGGTCCCCGATTTTGTTAATTACGAAGTTCGCTAGTAAATAAATCTGTGACCCATTGTATTAACTGCAATTGTAAATAAATAAGTCAAGTTAAACAGCATAGAATTGCACTCAATGATAAAACTTTATAATAATAATAATAATAACAAAAGCAGATACTTGCACTCTGCAAGTTTTGTAACAACAAATTGAATATAATCAACTTTATCTAAATTGTTCTAATCCAAATGTTATTCATAACTTGTACCCCATTCATTGACAACAAAAATGTAATTGCACATTCAATTTGATGAGTTGTTCTATATAGTTCATTCCTAGGATTGAGATCGATTGGTACACGAACGAATCGGTCATTTAGTTCTCGCATTTGTTTAGTTTGTTTAAGTCCAATTGTAGCGAACTAACTCCTTTTTCAGCTCGTTTTGTTTAAGTCCGATAATCGGACTTGGTTTGTTGAATTTTATTTTAAATCCAAACGCAGTTTAAAATCGTGAGATGTTTTGAGTTTATATAGCGCAATAAATTACTCAGGGTTCCCAACGAAGTACTTATTAGAGCCTTGCAATAAATACGTTGGCCTTTTTTTATGGTATTCATATTCCATATAAACGCTTTTTTTTAAACATTTTGATTAAATTGGCGATTAAGAAAAGTCAGTAAATGTATAAAGAGCTATCGATAAACGCGAACGATCGAACCGAACGAGAATCGGACTGATGGAACGAAACTGCTGACTGAACTAAATAACTGACTTCATTGACAGAATCAAGCAAACAAACTACAATCATGGAATTCGTTCTATTCGTTCTGTTAAGTGAGTAATCCAATCGAACGAACTCAGAACAGTGCGACACAAACCAGTCAATTTGTTTACGATGTTATATTATTATTATTATTTCAATCTATTGGTGAAACAATTGAAAACCATTATTCACAAAAATATTCCACGTTTAAAATGTATTCTTCACATAATTTATTGAATAACGAGCAGCGGTTTTTCCCATATGTATTTGTACATGAATGCAATTAGTCCCAAAAAATTCTGTAATATCGTGCATGTTATATCATTAATATCAATTATGAAGTACCATCAAGTAATGTATACAAACATACAATAAAAATATGTATATACATATATCTATATATATATGTATATATTTACTTATATAAAAATTCAAATAATTATATAAAACATTTTAAAGTTTTGCGTGTGTATTTATTGTTCGTATGAGTAAACAAAAAAAAAACATTTCCAAAAATTTACAATTAAAATTAACAATTGTTTTCAAATTAAAAATTGCCACAAACAGAAAGAAACCCAAATCAATAAAAATTAACTATATAAATCAAAAAGTTTCTTATTATTCTTCCTTTCCACCTGTATGTGCATCATACAGAGCATGCATAATTTGATTATCATCAGTTGAAAGCTCAACAAGAAATAAAAACGACATTTTCCGTTGATTCATATTGGTAAACAAATACGGCAGTGTGCAGTGTGTTGTTGTTTTTACAGGTAGTATTTGCAAAGCTTTTGACAGCTGACTTTGAGGAGAGTAAGCTTTATTCACTCCGTTTAGCTGGCATTCTTTGGGTTTGTTTTGTTTTGGTGCCAAATGCCTCTGCAGTAACGGCAAAGCCGGCACATGCGCCTTCTGAGCAATAAAGAGAGGGAGAGAGAGAGGGAGAGAGAGAGACAGCGAGTGAGAGAGCGACCTGAGGCTGGGTAGTAATGGAGGCGGTTCGGCGCAACTTCGCTACAGAGTTTGTACGGGTCAGAAACCGATAGACAGTCGGAGAGTTCGTGCGCGACGCATTGCAAAGTTGTTACCGAAAATCAAAGGTGGAATCTACAATTCTTTTAATTTTTTTTCCTTTTTTTTCATTCTGCTAAATCGGTCATGTGAAAAATGTCTAAAGTAAAGCAACAGTAACTCTAATTCGATGAATTGAAATAAATAAAATTTCGGCTAGCTAGCTGTACTACACTCAACTCAACTCAAATTGCCATGAATCGAAAATCAAATTCCAAATGCTGAGGAAAAATTGAAACGCGTTTGTATTTGTGTGATTGTGTTTTAGAGTGTGAGTGTGTGTGCTTGTGCGTGTGTGTATATATATATAGTGTATTGTGCATGAGTGTGTGTTTATTTTTCATGCGCAATTTGGGTTACAAAGCAAAGCGAACGAAAAACGACAAAAACGCTGCTTAAAATGCATTAAAAATGCTTTAGGCAAAAGGGGCTTCATTGATTTTCCTACGCACAAATGTATGCTACATAAAATTAAGTGCTTAAAATTGCGCTCCAATGGCGCCGATTGGAAATGAGGCTGGTTACATTTTGGTCACACTGGATGCTTAGACGGAGACCAACAAGGATGTGGACGAAGGCAACAACGACGACGACGTCGACGCCGACGACGATAAAGACGACAAAGACGACAAAGACGACGCCATGTAGCTGCTAGGCAAGGCACAGACGACGACGACGACGACAACGCCGAAGACGCCGACGACGACACTCCCTGCAAGCAACAACAGAATAGCAGCCAAGAAGAGCTGCCACAAACAAAACAAATAGCAAAAAAACGAAAGAGCAAACAAATAAATAGAAATAGAAATATTAAAAGAAAAAGAGGAGCAGTCGACAATCAGGCGAATCTTTGTGGCACATCTGCAGGCAGGCACAGCGCGGCGGGCACATTGCCAAGCTGGCTCCCGTATTGCCCAGCAGCGGCATGGCCGGCCTCGTCAGCGGTGCAAGTGTTGGTGGCAGCAATGGCAGCGCCGGCAGCGCCTACAAGCATCAGCATCAACAGCATACGCATCATCTCATCTCGCCAACGCACACACACAGCCACACACACAGCTCACACACGCACACACTGCCGGCCGGCATATGCAGCAGTGATAGCGGCATTTCAACGCTGAGCGCCATCTCGCCACCGCTCTCCGCGTGCAGCACTACAGCGGCAGCGGCGACAACAGCCGGCAGCGGCAGTCCACAGTTGCGCACCTCGCCGGCGCTCAGCATGCTCGGCAGCGCAACGGCAACGGCCAGTGGCAAGCAGGCACCATCATCTCAAACATTAAGCCCCGCTGGCACCGCTTCACCCAACTATTTGAGCACCATGAAGCTGCTGGGGCCGGCAGCCAGCATTGATTTGGGCAGTTCGCCGCTGTCGCATCGCAACTACAGCAACTCACTGAAGGGATTCAGTTTTCGGCGCAGCTTCGACGACAAGATCATAGCACCGCCGTATTTATCGCATGGCCATGGACATGGTTATGGTGGGGGTGCAACACCGGCGCCCATACCTTATCCACACTTTCATCCAGCGTCGTCGCATCATCATGTTAATGTGGCATCTCCGCCGACATCCATTCCAAACGCCCATCATCTGCACTTGCATCACCATGCAGCGGGCGGCGGTGTGGGACCGGGAGCAGGAGCGGGCGCGGGTGGCACTCATCAGCCACTGTCGCTAGGTACGCTCACGTCGTCGCAGTCAACGACAAAACTCTCGTATCGCGATGATTTTCTGCAACAGATTGGCTATCTGCCCACGACACGCATCTACAGCACCCCGACGAGCATTGTGGATGAGGACAAGGCACAGCAGGATTTTCTCTCGTTGTCGCTGTCGCCGCCACTGAATCGACGCCGCGATATGCCAGCGTTGAGAGGACCCTTTGTCAGTCTGTGAGTAACCCAACCTGCACCTAACCACCTAAAAACCATTGCTTTACTTTGATCATTCAGTTTGAAACACTCGTGAATAACGCATACGCAGCGTGAGCCCAATTAAATCCATCTAGAAAACCTCTCAATTTCAGTGTTGACAGGTCAGCCAAGTGCTTTCATTCCCATGCCGTGCACAGTGGAGCGAAAGCCAATAAATTTTGTTAAATAGAAATGTTATTTGTGGTTAGCTTATATGAAATGTTCAGTTTACACATCACATATTAGAAATTATACTCAAAATCGATAACAAAGAGTCATAGTTATGAGTTAAGATTGGTAAATAACTACTCTTAAAAAAGGCACAATTTCTCTAAGTCTTTTAAACAGACTTTAACGTTCTAAACAAGCATTATAAAAACGCTCCCTGAAAAAAGCATAATCGTTCTAAAATTGCTGTTTAACATCTATGGATAAAAGTGTACGTCGAATTTAATTTGGTATATTAGCGCAATGCTTTTTGGTCTACAGAATATTGTAATTAATCATTTAGATTCTGTATAGGCTTATAAGTTCTATTAATAGTTGTTAATAAATTGACAAAGCTGACCATGTTGCGAGCAAGTTGTAAAAGAATTGCAAACATTTTAAAAATTTCCTGATTGACGAAACAATTAAAAAATAATATTATCCGACCACTATGCACTGCCTGCTAATCGGAATAACCATTTGAACATTATTTGCTATTTTTGCGGTTCATGTTGAACTTTACTTTTCCGCCCACACACGCATATATATATATATATATATATATATTTTCATGTACTAAAAGATATGCCCACGCAGTGACCACCCTTTTGGGTGCTCACTTTTGTTTACGTTTTTAATTTGCATTAAACGCAAAAGCAACTCATGACGCCAAACGTGGCACGTGCCCCCTGCAGTTACCCAGAAATAGTGCCAATAAAAGGCGTACTTAGCGAGGGGCGTTTGTCCACTACATTAATAATTGAGAGGCAATAATAAGTAGACCCTTTACAAAATTCAGCAGCCCCTTCACAAAAAAGCTGGGGACGCCCTTGGCAACTGGGCTGCACTTGAGTAAACTATGACGTTGTCACGCTAACACACACTCACACACACACACGCACATACATTAGCACAAGGCGCGTGCGTTTTATTTAGACTTATTTTTACAGCGATTTATTGTTTCTTATTTAGCCAAGTCTATAAATAATAATATTGTAGCAGGCAACAAAGTCAGAGAATTAGTGTAATTTTTTGAGTGAGCACAGAAGATGCAGAAAAGGTGCGTATTTCTCTTTGTGCATTGGGGTGACTCATGCATGGAACAAGTGTTTCCTATATGGAAGCACTCACAAAACGCTTGCAACGCCAACAAAGACTGTCGAAAAAAAAAATCAATACACACAGACGGCTTAGTCACTTTAAACAAAAGCAAACAAATAAAATATGTATAAAAAAAATAAGTAAGAAAAATACTTAAAAAATAGCGTCGCGTGTTTCCTGAAGGGACGAGAAGTTTTTAAGTTCAAATTTATTATTGTTTCAAAGAGAACATCAGTTCGACAATGGCATACAGTCAGTTTTTGGCACAGTGCCTAAGAAATTTGTAACACTGGCAATGATGATGAAGAAGATGATGAAGAAGAAGATGATGATGATGATGATGATGTGGTTGCTTGACGCTCTCAATTGCTGGTTCGGTATACAAAGACCGGCAGCGGCGTTCTACGACAACAACGACGACGACATCGTCGAGTTGATGAAGTACATTGGATAATGACGCATTTACTACAAATATATATATATATATATATATATATGTATATTTACATACACATGCAAGCAAACCAACATATGTTTATAGACTGTGGGGCACACACATATGCAAATATATATATATATATATATATATAGCTGTATTTGGCTAGTAGTGATAAAAGCAACAACAGCAAAGCGAAAAACGTTTCGGCACGAATTGAATTCTTTGACTTTGGCTCGCTCATTTGATGGGTAAAAGACGAAAAGACCAAGCGTTCAAACAATATTCTCGCAAATGCTATCGAACGCAGCGGTTGTCGAGCTACACAACACACAACACACAACACACACACACACACACAACACACACACACACACACACTACACACACTACACACTAAACAAGCTATAGATACGTGTTTTTTTTGTTGCTGTTCATAATTGAAATTTTTGCGTTGTGCGATTTTATTTATTTACCTCCGTCCGCCTGCTCGAAGCGCGCGCGTTATGTAAGCCAAATTCGAAAGTAAAACGAGTGTAAAACAATGCGAAAACTAATGCAGTCCGTCAACGCATAGGAAAGTCAAGGTCGTTGCTAGCTACCAAAAAAAAAAAAAAAAACGCCCCCAACCAAACCCAACATTACTGGGCCCGGTTGCAATGTAGGCGAGAACGCGAACAGCGAATTGCCAGTACAACACACACACACACGCATAATCAATTAAAATGGACAATTGGTGGATGTACAGCTCGGAAGTGGGCGACACTTGTCCCAAGGAGGCGGCCAACGCGACCTCATCGAGTGGAGGGCGTTGGAAAGAGCAGTGGCTGGCTAACTGGCTGCTAATTAATCAGAACTATGCCCACTACTATCAGCTGTGCTCAATCTATGTCAACATACTTGGCCAACTGCTGGGTCACATTATCAACACCCTATCGCAGGACGAAATCTTTGTGTATGGACTGCAATTTTGCCTGCTGCTACTCTTCCTCTATGTCATGCACCAGCTGAGGCCGGGCAGCAGTGCAGTAGCAGCAGCGGGAGCAGGGGCAGGCGCAGGAGCAGAGGAAAGTGTGATCAATGCAATGGCAGCCACAACGACAACGCCGGCTGTGACTAAAGAGCTGACCTGTGATTTCAATTTTGTGTCCGAGCAGGAGAAGCGTGCCGCCCAGGAGGCGGCCAGCGAGGCCTTGCTCGAAGTGGAGGAGAAAAGACGTCGCAAGCGATTCACCAAGAAGCGCAATTGCATCTCGGCTGGACCCGTACTCATTGCCCTGCGCAAGCAATCACAGCGCTCCAAAAGACATCGAAAGCCAGCATTGAACTTTGAGCCATTGTCGCCCAGAGAACGAATTGTGGAGAATCCTTTGGTGTCCAGGGACAAACCCTTGACGATTAATCTGCCGCCCACAGCAGTTCTGCAGCAACAGCCAGTGGGAACATTTGACACGGCAATGACCTCTGCACCTGCACCTGCGAATGTGGAACCGGAGGAAGCGGATTTGGTTGCACTCATGTGCGTGAGTGGAATTTAGTTGGGATTGGATGTGATCCTAGATAGTACGACAAACTAATCAGTTTTCAATTGAAGCAGTTCTGTTGCGATTACAAGTTCTCTTGAGATTACAAGTTATCCATGTTATTCAGATTAGACGCTATCCAGAACTCATCAATCCATGTTTAACCTGTTTGTTTGCTTTGGTTTCAAATCAAATTTAGTTTTAGCCTAAAATTAACATAACAATTTCTAGATTTGCTCAACTAACTAGGTTTTTTCTGCTTTCAGCTCGGAGCCGCGCGGCACGCTGAGCACCACAGATGAAATCTATCCAGACTCACCGGATAGCAGCCTTTACGGCTCCGATGAGGAGCAGGAGGACGCCTTACAGTATTGCCGTGGTGGCTATCATCCGGTGGTCATTGGCGACATATTCGACAATCGGTTTCGTGTTGTGCGCAAACTTGGCTGGGGCCACTTCTCCACCGTCTGGCTATGTCGAGATCTAAAGTGAGTGTCGACATTAAATTAAAATGCCCTTTGAGTCGCAGCACATTTCACGTATTTGTAGGGATGAGAAGTATGTGGCGCTTAAGGTGGTGAAGAGTGCACCGCATTATATTGAGACGGCAGCGGATGAGATTCGTCTGCTGGAGGCGATACGGGATGCAGATCCCATCGATGTGAAGCGGGAAAGGATCGTTCGACTAATGAATCACTTTACGGTGCGTGGTGTGAACGGTGTGCACACCTGCCTGGTCTTCGAGGCACTTGGCTGCAGTCTCTACAAGCTGATCGTGAAGAACAACTATCAGGGACTGGCCATTGCCCAGGTGCGCAACATCATTAAGCAGGTGCTGGAGGGTTTGGACTATTTGCACAGCAAGTGCAGCATTATACACACGGATGTCAAACCCGAGAACATTTTACTGGTTATCGACAATGCGGCGGCAATGAATCAACAGATCGACGATGAGATCAACAGTCTGCGTGTGAAAGGCGCCGACTTTCCCGATTCATATAGTAAGTATATATAGTAAGTGCTCATATTGATAGATCAGCTGTGATTTTCATGCTGTGCTTCTCATTCTTAGTCAGCTCAATTGAGAAGCAAACGAAGACGCGGGCCAAGTGGCCACTGATCGAACCGAATGGCTCCACGACGAACACCAGCAACAGCACAGCGAACAACTCGACATCATCGACGCCGTTGGCCGCCGTGGTCATGTCCTCGCTGGATAAAGATGACACCACCACCTCGTCGACGCTCAACTCGAATACCACCTCCTCGCTGGCATCCAAATACTCCAGCCTGCTCGGCGATAGCGAATGCAATGGCGTTGGCCTGCTCGGCGTTGGCAGCGTTGATAGTCCCATAATCGGTGGTACTACGAATTTAAGCAATCGTTATCGTGCTGAGAAGAAAATCACTGCCAAGGTGAGTAACCACAATGTGCACCGCACCACACAACACCACCACACCTTCGATTCCGACCACCATTTCCAGCTCATCAACATCCACGATGGATGCGTTGGATGCGTGCGAACAACATTTTGCACTGAAATCAAATTTTACACAACTTTTGAACTACTACTCTATATATTATTTATATTCTAACTGTCCTTTTTATATATATTATGTACGTGATGTACATATAACCATGTGTGTGTATGTATGTATGTATATATATGTATGCAACACTATAACAATAACAACAACAAACCACAACAACAATACGTCGGCAAATTATTCTTAATTTGATTTTATGCATTGATTTCCATTGTTGGTTTTTCTTTTGAAATTTGTTTTTTTTTTTTTCCTTTTGGTATTGTGAATATCCGCACAGTCTTCTATTGACCGCGATGAGGACACTGATACCGACACCCTCGGTGACAATAGCACCATTGCCAGCGACACACCTACCGAGCACGATGTTAGTCTCAGTGCATATCCGGAAAAGGTAATCATTGCTTAGTTTTCCCTCCCCCTCAACCCGCCCTCCTATGCAACTAGAGGTGCATAGTTCTCGCAACGTTCGCTCGTTCGTTCCATTTATATATATATATATATATGTAAAATTGTGTCTTTGTGTGTGCTTGTGGCTGTAGGCGAGTGTGTGTGTGTGTGTGTTAAGGAGTGCTTAGCATCGTATCCTTTTTTGTGTGCTGCCGCAGTTTCGATTCCTAAATGCTTTAAAGTTGTCGTTTCTAAACAAAGAGTTTTTAGAACTTAATTCATTATGTTTTTGAAAGAATAGGACTTTTAGTAGAATGTGGAGTGAGTGTGGTCGTTCATCAAATATCACCATTGCTGCATCAACTATTTATTTGCCATACATACGTACATCATTTTGGAATGTTCAGTTGCCTAATGGCTTACCTATATCTATATCTACATCTATATAAATGTTATGTTTGCAACTGTAGACACTTTCTATATTTAAGACATTTTTGCCGAATTACACAAGACACAAAAGACACCTTTGAATTGCTTAAGTGTTTAATGTATGTGTATTTTGATGATGCTACAACTGGCTTAAGCTTTACATGTTATATATATATATCTATTAACCTTATCATCTGCTTATCGCCCATATACATACATCTACCATGTTTAACGGCTAAGATATGTTGTACGCTAATTAAATGTTTTTAATGTTGTCAATTGAAGTTTACTAAAGCTATACCTTATCATATCTTAGACCCTTTTTATTGAATTAGTCAATTTCACAGTTGGGCTGCAATTGGGCAAGTCCCAACTGTGAAGGAACTAATGAATGTTTTTCTTGCATTGCACCGAAAAAAACAAACCAAAATTGTGTGTTCTTTTTTCTTCTTTTCTTTCCTTGTGTGAATCAACAAAAATAAATAAATATATATCAAATATACCACAATATGTTAAAGCAGCTGCCCAATGCCATAGTCAACAACTCCAATTCCAATACAAACACCAATACAAATACCAATACCAATGCCAACCCATGCTCCACCCACACCACTGACAACTCCAATACTCAAAGCACGTGCACGTCAACGACACAACAGAACAACAGCAACAACACATCCACGGCCGATGGCAACAATGGCCACACCCACAGTTACCAGCACACCTCAGCTAGATTTGATTCCACTTCCACAACATCAGTCCCTGTCTCCGCCTCCGCCTCTGCCTCTGCCTATACTGCCAATGCCAATGCACCACCTACAGCTCCCAGCAGCACTAGCAGCACGTGCACGTATTCGTTCACGCATCTCGTGGCAACAACAACTGCAACTGCAACTGCAACTGCAACTCCAACAACAACAACAACATTACCAACAATTGCAAGCACAGACCTGTTTCACAATAACAGTTGTGACAATAGAACATCATCATCAACAATAACAACAACAACAGCAGCCATCGCGACTTCAATTAATGCAACAATAACAACAACAACAACAACATCAACAACAACAATCGCTAAACTAAATGTCAATGCCAATGCCATTCCTTCGCAGAACCAGAGCCAGAGTCAAAGTCAATCCTATACGCACACGATACAATCGCTGATCAACAATAGCAACGTGAGGGTGAAGATCGCCGATCTGGGAAACGCCTGCTATGATGTGAGTAAAAATCTCTAAAAAAAATTATTATATACTGAATGCTGAATTTGTCAACAAATCGCAATCAAAACTTTTAGAAACAATTTTGATTTTTTCTTTTAAATTATGAAATTGCAAATATTGGCTGAATTTTTAGTATGATATAATTTTGCATATGTTTGATCAACTAAAATAGATATTATTAAATGATTTATAATTTATTCTAAGACATTATGATTTTGTTTCATGTTAAAAAAATAGATTAAAATATATAAAATAAATAGATTAAAAATATTAAAAGTAGAAAGCTAAAAGATCTTTGACTTCTCTAACTTAATTTACCTTTCACAGTATCATCACTTCACCGAGGATATACAGACGCGACAGTATCGCTCCATTGAGGTGCTGCTGGGTGCGCCATATAACTATACCGCCGATATCTGGAGCACTGCATGCCTGGCCTTCGAATTGGCCACCGGTGACTATCTGTTCGATCCCCATGCGGGTGAATCGTACAGCCGCGACGAGGATCATCTGGCGCACATTGTGGAATTGCTCGGCTCAATACCGCAGTCGGTAATACTGCGTGGCAAGCACGGTCTCAAGTACTTCACAAGCTATGGTAAGTGAGAAGTCCACTGCTTTCCAATGGAGTTGAAATTGCCTGTTATCTTACAAATTTTATTTTGATTGTAGGCAGCCTACGCAACATTACCAAACTGAAGCCTTGGAGTTTGCTGAACGTGCTCGTGGAGAAGTACGATTGGGATCCCGTGGAAGCCAAGAAGTTCTCTGACTTTTTGCTACCAATGCTCGAGTACAATCCCGTTATACGGGCATCGGCAGCAGAGTGCCTACAGCATCCTTGGCTGGAGCAGGAGGAGTTCGTCTAGCACACTTAAGTAACAAAAAAAAAAAAAAAACACTGTGGGAGAGGCAGATCCGACACATCCGTACTTACTGGAACTCATAATTGTAAGCTTTTATATGAGAACAAAATTGTCATAGTGGAATTAATATTACGATCTATGTAAATGTATATTATGCTAAATTAGCGTTTAAGCCAAAGCGCAAAAAACAAAACACAAACAAAAAATAACAAATTTCAATGCAAGTAAGGCAAGAAAGGAGTTTTCGAAGCTTTTTTAAAAATTAACACGATTTTGTACTCGAGAGCTTTAAAAACGTTGAGCAAACAATGCGATTTTAATTATTTTTGACAAAGAAAAAACAAAAGCATAAAACAGCAAAAGCAAATAAAAAAAAATTAACTTATGTTTTTATTTGAATTTTATGTATATTTTTTGTATTGCGATAACAAAAAAGACAATGACGACATTTTTTAAGTCAACAGATGCCTAAACTGACTGACTGATTGCAAAAATAAAAAATACAAATAAATAAAATGCAAAAGAAAAAACACTAAAATAATCTTTTTGAACCGAAACTGAAGCTAAACAACATTTAAGAATTAGTCAAATATTGAGAATCGCGTTAATAATATAATTAATGACATATTTAAATGTAGATAACTAACAACATTGTTACGATAAAATACAGCCAGCTTTCAAGCAGCAAGTAGTGATTGTGGTATATTTAACCAAAAATATTGTAGGACTTCAGCCGAATACCATTGTGTGTTTTAATTGGTTTCACATTGTTAATATCCTTCGCGTGACGTTCATAGAATATTAAATATTATTTCTCTTTTTAGTGTATTGTGTTTTCATTTTAATATTATCATCAATTACTTATCTATGCAGTACATATATTAACATTTTTTTTTTTTTTTAGTTTATTTGATCAATCGGCGGGCTTTAACAGATAACAGAGATAATCCAAAAACTAAGTAAATGCACCATGTTAAGAAATATCCGCTAAATCCAACATGGTATTAAATCCAAACGATAACTGAAATAAAATATAAACAAGTAAATCTTGTAGTGGAATTGAGAATTCTTAATTGAAATTTATACAGAAAAAAAGAGAATAGAAAAAGAATGAAAAACACATTCATTAAGAATACATGGATTATATTTGCTAGGGAAATCCAAACTTCGCTAGGAGGAGAAGAACTAAACATATTTTATTACTTACCTACAAAAAGTATTTGTACACAAACCTAAGAAGTAACATTAAACGTGACCAAATAATTTAATATTGTGGAATATTTTTCCATCAACACGTAAAGAACAAAAATTAAATACACATTTAATATACACACGAGTAATAAAATAAAATAAAATAAATTAAATGCAATTACGACACGTTCGTATTATTTACAAAAAGTGAGGACTCAATAAGGCTCAATTACAATCAAAAAAGAACAAACAATTAATTTATGTTTAATTTGCATATGCACTTTATTTATACAAATAATGCATGAAAATGCTGCCCTAAATGCGTAGAAACGGTTTAATTGGTTAATTATCTCATATATCATACGGTATTTATTAAGTTTAACAATAGAATAATAGAATATTTGTATTACGTTAGCATAATGCACAATAATCGATAAGCAGTAACTAATTAGGTAAATACTCGGATAAAAATACGTTTAGCTTATTGCTGCCTGTTTGGTAAGGATTATAGACCCAGTCCCATTATCTGCTCCTGTTTGTAGACACCGTGATAGGCGTTGCGGATGAGCACGTATGGAAAGCACGATTCCAGCAGATCCATGGTAAGGAATGGCGACTGTTTAACAATCTCATCCAACAGTAAATAAATAGACTCGCGATTCCGGGTCGCTTCCTTATCAGATTCCTGACCCAGACGCAGCAGCGATGAGCTGGCCAATGCTAAAAACTCCTTCATGCGATCTTCCATATCGTTCTGTCCACAAATGGTGAACAGGGCGCCAAAAATATTATTAATGGCCGCCGCCATGCAATGTGTGTTATTTGAGTGTCCGTCGATGGTTGCTCTGTAGAAGGAATGCTCATTGCGTGCCAGCTTCGGTATGGAGACAGCCACAAAGACCATCAGTAGACATGCGGTCAGATGTTCGCCCTCATCATACTCGGGTTTTTTTGATTTTAATGTTGTGGCCAATGTGGGGTCCACCTTGCAGAGCAAACCCGCTGCCGATGCCATTTCGGAGGCGACACGTATCTGATCTCCACCTGGCAAATGCTCTTGAAAGTCCTTCACCGAGCTTAGCAGGAAAGGAATCCGTTTATCCAGCACATCCACCAGCGCCTCGTGCACCAAGTTACGGAAACAGATAATCACACCAATTATGGTCATGCGCTGCAGTACCCGATCAACGTCCTGCAAACGCTTGAATTGCTCCTTCATCACCTCAGGCTTATCGAAACTGGTGCGCAGAGTGATCAACACCTCTTTGTTGGTGCCCACCAGGGACTTCAGTTCCTGCACCTGGTTGGCAATGTGCCACATAAGCGTTTCATTCAGCGTTTTGATGCCATATGGGCCCACCAGCTCGGCCAGAGCGCGCAGCTCGATAAGATCGGAAAACTCTTGCGGATTGAATGGAACCCAGCCCTCCGGCGAAATTGGCACAAATGCCTTTTGGTTAATGGAGAACACAATGTTGCCAGCGGAGACACGTCGCAGCAGCACCTCGCTGTACCAGGTATTGTACAATGCCGCAATCGTCTTTTCCCCGTGCGAGTCCAGTGACTGAGTCTGTTGCAGCAGGCAGTTGTTGAATACTCGTGTGATGTCGATATGCACATAGTTCTCCACCGTCTGCAGCACGTTCATGTAAGCTCTCACGCTAGCTAACAGCTCCGAAGGTTTGGCTATTTCCATGGTCTCCTGGTTGAACATCACCATGCCGACCAAGTCGCGTGAGAAACGGTGCTCCAGATTCTGGCAGAGATATTCGCGTGGCGCAAAAGCAAATTCCCAGACGTTGACTGTTGGACAGTAATTGATAGCATAGCACAGCTCGGTGAGCGCCATGTGCAACTTGTCCATGGTGGTCAGATCCTCACGAGTTTTGCGAAACGATTCGTCGCCGGGCTTGCGAATGTCATCAAAGTGTTTCGATTTTGATTTGTCCTTCTTCTTGCGCGCCGACTGAACGGATAAAATCTTGGCGCAGTGTTTGGGCAACAGGGCATCGGCCATTGTACATTGCTCGTCGCATATGGTGGTAATGATATTCTTCGCCTCCTTGGCCATCTCCTCCAGAAAAATGTTAACCACACTCAGTGAGCGTTCACGTATATGATGCCGCTCCTCTGGACACATTTCGTGTGTGCAATTCTGGAAGTGGCTGCAGATCAACGGAAATGCAATTATATAACGATTCTGTGCCGGAAATTCCAAGCACATGTGAAACTGATCATCAAACATTTTGTTGTAGAAACAAAAGATGCTTAGATCCGAAGTCTCCACAAGTATTTCGTCCAGGTTGTCGACAACGCGCGTATGAAACACCATCGAATCAAGCAGGCGAGCCAGCTCCATATGCTCCGTGATGCGTAGCGCTGCTTTTCCAACGCTCATGTACGTTTGCAGTCGGAACCAGTCTAGCCGGAAGGGTCGGAAGTAGAACAACTCGTTGTCCTCCACCTGCTTGACGGTAAGACCAGCAGCCGTATTGTACAGCGAACTAAATATAATGCTCTCGTCCTCAGGGCACATCTGCAGGCTCTGCATGCGTATGTTAAGATCTGTTGCATCGAAGCCGGACAGATATTGAACATAGTAGCGCTGCATCACCTGGCTATATTTGCGCACCAGCGCACGCAATTCCTCCATGTGAAACAGAAGCTCCGGCAGTTGACGGTCAACCAGATCTTCATTGCTCTTACCTGTGCGAAAAAATTCATTTGTAATTTCGAATCAAGATTATGAAAAAAAGAGTTTACCTTTGTTTTTCAGTAGCGGTGGATTATCATTGTGCCGCAGCAGCCAAAGAATCTCGTCGCGAGCCAAACAAAGACCAATAAATATGAAGATGGCCTTGGGACCCAGTAGACCCGGCTGATCGGTCATAATCAATGCCAATTCCTTTAGGGCAGTTCGCAAAAACTTGCGCCGCTCTCGATGCATGAGGGCTGCTTTCTGGACGGCCGTGTTGTAGGCCTCCTTCACTTCGCCGATGCGCTTGCTGTAGCCCTTGATGCCATCGAATGTGGACTGAATATACTGGTGTATCTGGAGCACTTCGTCCCTGAACAGGGCCACCACCCAGCTGCTCTCCAGTGCCGACAGCCAGATTTTGTTCACCTCTGGATATTGGCCGAGCATTTGATGATTCAGCAGCAGTCCGAATATGATCCAACGATCCATGGCCTCCAGTGAAATGTACTCACATGACATGGTGTCCGTTCGCACGGCCTTAAGGAGAATAGCCGGATTGCCCACCAGGCTGAGCTTTTGCATCTCACGCCATTTGTCGGCTGGCAGATTGCGCAGACCATATATCGATGTTAGCGAGCGCAAGGCATTCGTCAGCAGTCGCTGGTGGGGAATGAACTCCTCGGCGAGCTTCTTCAGCGGCACCTCGTAGTCGAGAATCATTTGACCCAAGCGTGGGAAGCCCATATCCGCCTGATTATTTTGCAACTCGAAGGCGGCATTGTATAGACCCAGCACTGCCTTGCGATCCTCGACGCGGGATAGAACAATCATCAGTGACACATAGGTGACCACCAAATCCAAATAGTTTTTGGTCAGCTCAAAGTTGAGTGTGATGTCCAAATGGATCTGACATGCATCCATGGTGGTCAGCAGTTCGCACACATTGTCCTTGAAGTCCAGCAGATCGACAAAAGTGTGATAATAGAGTGACAAAGATTTGATTATCTCCGCCTTGATATTAACAATAGCATTCAAACCCTTCACGTCGATGTTGGGAAAACGCTTCACGATAAATTTGATGGAGGACTCCAGCGACTTCTCGGACAGAAAGCCGGGCTTCGACTTGGTATCGCCGCATGCCTTCTTGATGTTATAAATTCGAGTGAGTATACCCAAGCCACGATCATTTAAAATTATTAATTTTTCAGCGATTTTCTGCTGATTGGGGAAAATTGGGCGTGCCATCTTTTCCGTGTTGATTGCGCTTTTATTTGAGACGACAAATGTGTTATAAGCTCTCCTGGTGGCAATAATTAAATCACGCCAGATACGTCAACTAACGCCAGCGCACGTTTTCTAAAGCAATCAAATTTTTGTACTCTAATATTGTTATTTATAGTCTTTTATTTTTCTGATAAAACACTGCTTTGCTAAATGTACACATTTTACGTAGTGTGACCAACTCGGGTAAGCATTAAAATATCATTTCGAAATCAATGGGTATACACTGTATTTACTGCAGCAGCGTTAATAATCCATAAGTCTTAAAATGTTACAACAGCTGTGCTGCTATTAAGAATTTAACTTAATTGTCGTTTTAAAACTCACCCGATGCAAGTTGAAATACATTTTAAAATTAAACCATTGCGTAGACCATATATCTCCGAGATGTCTATTATATTATTGATACAAAAATCAAAAAAGGCCGCGCTATTAACATTCCTGAATCTGTTACGGTTTTAGGGTGCCCAGAGGCGTCACTGTTAGTGTTGCACATGTTGCCATCGCATCACTTTTTGCACTTTCGGCATTTCATCAAGAGGTTGAGGAAGAATTCAGATTAAATTAACTTTGCAAAACGTTGAAAGTCTGACAGAAATGAGCAGTCCGGCGAAACTGAAACGTAGCGACGTCTGTCGCGTACCGGAGAACATTAACTTCCCGGCCGAGGAAGAAAATGTACTCAAGGAATGGAAGGACGCAAAAATCTTTGAAAAATGCAGCCAGCTGTCAAAGGGTAAACCGAAGTAAGTTTTTTACCCGATTGCATCAGACAGTCTCTGAAAGAAGTCTTTTTTTTTAAGATATACGTTTTATGATGGGCCACCTTTTGCGACCGGGTTGCCGCACTATGGTCACATCCTGGCTGGCACCATTAAGGATATTGTGACGCGTTACGCTTACCAACAAGGATACCATGTGGATCGTCGCTTTGGCTGGGATTGCCACGGGCTGCCGGTGGAGTTTGAAATCGACAAGCTGCTCGACATCAAGGGACCAGAGGATGTGGCCAAGATGGGCATCACTGCATATAATGCCGAGTGCCGAAAGATTGTCATGCGATATGCGGACGAATGGGAGACAATTGTGACGCGCTGCGGTCGCTGGATTGACTTCAAGAACGACTACAAGACTCTGTACCCCTGGTACATGGAGTCCATCTGGTGGATATTCAAGCAGCTCTTCGACAAGGGACTCGTCTATCAGGGAGTTAAGGTTATGCCCTATTCCACGGCGTGCACAACTTCGTTGTCAAATTTCGAGGCGAATCAGAACTACAAAGAGGCCGTGGATCCATGCGTCGTCGTAGCCCTCGAAGCAGTTACGCTGCCCAATACCTACTTTCTCGTGTGGACCACCACACCGTGGACACTGCCCTCCAATTTCGCCTGTTGTGTGAATCCAAAGATGATCTATGTCAAGGTGGGCATATCTATTATTTTTATTTAAGATTATAATTCTTGACTTTGCTGCTCTCTTCCTAGGTGCGCGATGTGAAGAGCGATCGTCTCTATGTGCTGGCTGAATCGCGTTTGTCTTACGTCTATAAGACTGAGGCAGAATACGAAGTGAAGGAGAAGTTTGCTGGCCAAACACTGAAGGATCTGCACTATAAGCCACCGTTCCCGTACTTTGCCAAGCGTGGTGCCGAGGTTAAAGCACACCGAGTTCTCGTGGATGGTTATGTAACGGAAGACTCCGGCACTGGCATTGTCCACAATGCACCCTATTTTGGAGAGGACGATTATCGCGTTTGCTTGGCTGCTGGCCTCATTACCAAGTCGAGCGATGTCATTTGCCCCGTGGACGATACCGGACGGTTCACTTCCGAGGTGACTGACTTTGCCGGACAGTATGTCAAGGATGCGGACAAGCACATAATAGCCAACCTGAAGGCGAGTGGAAACTTGGTGTCCAGTGGTCAGGTGAAGCATAGCTATCCATTCTGCTGGCGTTCGGATACTCCGCTAATCTACAAGGCTGTGCCGTCGTGGTTTGTCCGCGTCGAGCATATGTCCAAGAACCTACTGGCCTGCAGTTCGCAGACTTACTGGGTGCCAGACTTTGTGAGAGAGAAGCGTTTCGGCAACTGGCTGAAGGAGGCCAGAGATTGGGCAGTAAGTTGAACGTTTGAACGTGCTCTTTTCGATCCTTCTATATCCTATTAAATTGCAGATTTCACGCAATCGCTACTGGGGCACACCGATACCCATTTGGAGATCTCCCAGTGGTGATGAGACCATTGTCATTGGCAGCATAAAACAGTTGGCGGAACTCTCCGGTGTGCTGGTAGAAGATCTGCATCGCGAGACAATTGATGATATTGAGATACCGTCAGCGGTGCCCGGAAATCCACCACTACGACGCATCTCGCCTGTTTTTGACTGCTGGTTCGAATCCGGTTCAATGCCATTTGCCCAGCAGCATTTTCCCTTCGAAAATGAAAAGGACTTCATGAACAACTTCCCGGCGGATTTTATTGCCGAAGGCATCGATCAGACACGCGGTTGGTTCTACACGCTACTTGTCATATCGACGGCATTGTTCAATAAGGCGCCGTTCAAGAACCTAATTGCCAGTGGGTTGGTACTGGCCGCCGATGGTCAGAAGATGTCGAAGCGCAAGAAGAACTATCCAGATCCCATGGAAGTGGTGCACAAGTATGGAGCGGATGCACTGCGTCTTTATCTGATTAACTCGCCGGTGGTGCGTGCAGAAAGCCTTCGCTTCAAGGAGGAAGGCGTGCGTGATATAATCAAGGATGTTTTCCTCCCATGGTACAATGCCTTCCGCTTCCTGCTGCAGAACATTGTGCGCTACGAGAAAGAGGATCTCCAAGGCAAATCTCAGTATTCGTATGATCATGTGCGGCATCTGAAGAACATGGAACACGCCTCGGTTATTGACGTGTGGATCCTGTCCTTCAAGGAGTCCCTTTTGGAGTTCTTTGCGACGGAGATGAAAATGTATCGCCTGTATACAGTGGTGCCCAGGCTAACAAAATTCATTGATCAACTGACCAACTGGTGAGAAAAGTTCCTGCCCTATTCCCTATCTTAGTTAATCATTAATAACCCAACTGTCTGTTTTAGGTACGTGAGATTGAATCGTCGTCGTATTAAGGGCGAAATGGGCGCCGAGCAGTGCATACAATCGCTAGATACTCTGTATGATGTGCTGTACACCATGGTTGAGATGATGGCGCCCTTCACGCCATATCTAAGCGAGTATATTTTCCAGCGACTGGTGCTGTTCCAGCCACCAGGTAGTCTGGAACACACCGATTCCGTACACTACCAAATGATGCCTGCGAGCCAGCCCAAGTTTATTCGCAGTGACATCGAGAGATCGGTGACACTGATGCAGTCGGTGGTGGAGCTGGGTCGCGTAATGCGAGATCGTCGCACACTGCCCGTCAAATATCCGATTTCCGAGATTATTGTCATCCACAAGGACACCCAAACGCTGGAGGAGATTAAGAGTCTGCAAGATTTCATACTCAGCGAGTTAAATGTACGAAGACTGACCCTAAGCTCGGACAAGGAAAAGTATGGCGTAACATTGCGTGCAGAACCAGATCACAAGGTGAGCATGTGAATCATTTAAATTATATTTTTATACTATCATATTCTTATTACTTACTTGGGGCGGTTTTAGTCGCTGGGTCAGCGCCTCAAAGGCAACTTTAAGGCTGTTATGGCCGCCATCAAAGCGCTTAAGGATGATGAGATTCAACAGCAGGTTGCCCAAGGCTACTTTAGCATTTTGGATCAACGCATTGAGCTAGAGGAAGTGCGTGTCATCTATTGTACCTCTGAGAAGGTGGGCGGCAACTTTGAGGCACACAGCGATAACGAAGTGCTTGTCCTAATGGACATGACACCCAACGAGAAATTGCTCGAGGAAGGCTTGGCGCGCGAAGCTATTAATCGAGTGCAGAAGCTCAAGAAGAAGGCACAGTTGATACCAACGGATCCAGTTATCATCTACTATGATTTGAGTGGCAATGCTGGCAAAAAGGATGCTCAGGCCGTACAGGCACAGCTACAAAGAGTGTTGGTCAACTATGCGTCTATGATAAAGGGCGCTGTCAAATCGGAATTCGTTCCATTTAACGAAAAAGAGGCAGCCTCCAAACGTCATGTCATAAGTGAGGTGGTGGACCTGAAAGGTGTTCAGCTCAATTTGACAATTTGCTCTGCCGAGGAGCTGCAACTGCCCAGCCTTGCATGGCTGAACGTAACCCTAAGTGGAGAGCTGCAACCGCGCTTTGGCAAAGGCAACAAAGCATCTGTTCTACTTCAACATAGTGAAAGCAAAGAGTACATTACTTTGGATGCACTGCGTCGCGAGCTGGAAGTGCTATTTGGACTGTATGGGGTCAATTATAACATTTACGTTGTGGATCAGCGTAAGCAAGTCAGCGAGCTCCAGGCTATCGATAAAAGTCTTAGCGGAAAGCTACTTATTCTCACTCGTGGCACGGATAAACTTAATCAGGCCCCGATCTCTGAGGTGGCTTCGATACCATTTTCCAGCTTTGTGAATCACCCATCTGGCGGCACCGTCTTTACTGAGAACCCAAAGGGTCATATCCTATTATAAATGGGATTTACCCAAAATTAGCATGTTGCTTGGTATTTATTGTAAAACGACACACGAAATATGAAATTAAATAAAAATGTTTTAAATAAACTTTGTGTCTATATTATTATCAAATATAATTTGGGCCAAAGAACAGCCGAATAATCCTGAAAAAAATTCAGAGAGCTCATTAAAAAATTACATATCGAAATATAAAATACCAGTAATTGTGTGTTTTTTTGTAATTTTTTATTTTTATTGAAATCGCTTTTTTTTCGTTATATTATTAGATATTATATATGGTTGAATCATACATATATATCGGCTTGCCATAAATGTGTGTATATTGTGCTTGATCTCTGCTTTACATACGAGTATCTTTTGCTGTTCAATTTTCATGAGTTAAAGTTTATCTTCCACTTCGCCTAAGTTGTGCAGCGTTTTGCTTAAGACAATGCACAAGTGTTGTTCATAATTTATTTATCATCAAAGGGTTATCATTTTGCTCTATCAACTTTGCTCTGCTATGAGTTCTGTCAGTACAAATACGGAATAATCGAAATATGAGTTTTAACCAATTATAATGTTGCCTCTTTGTTTATATTGTATTTGAAAAATGTACATTTCGTTTTTGAAGAACAAAAGACACTGAGTCATGTTAAGCACAATTAATTAGACGTAGATACATATTAATTTCTGTCTGTCAGTCACAATTTTCGTTTTCTGTTGTGTTCAAGCTGATTTCAATAATTTCATTTTATGTTTTTGGTTAATATAATGCTGCTTAATTTTACTACATATACATTTATATACGTTTGCTGCATTTTTTATTATACAATTCGTTTTGTGTAAAATAGTGTTTTTTGTATCATTTTGGAAAACATGAAAATTTGGTTTTCTTTATGCTCCTCTTTACACAACATTTCGTATGTCACAATCGATGCATACATATATTTATATATGAGTTTCGTTATGTTTTGTATGTTATGTTTAATTTATTTGTTTGCTTAGAATTAATTTTTCAATGTTTATTATTTATTATATGTGGGTTTTGCATTATGTATAATTTTATTTAATAAAATTACTAACACTTTAGCTAATTCCTACGTTTTATTTTTAACTCCTTTCCTCACTTTCACAATTAGTTAAGTGCTATATTCGATCATCTCTTATGAGTTTCATCATTAGCCTAATCCTTAGTGACGATGTGTAGTTGTTGAGTGTCTATATTACAATGTGTAGATTTTATATGGGGTTTGCTTATTATTTGTATGTTCAAGACTTAAGTATGCGTTCTTAGTTTAAATGCTAGTTTATTTATATCTCAATAGTCAATAGTTTAGTTTCAGTTATAAATAGTTTAATAATGTGAATAATTATAAACAAAACACACTTTAGCAAAGTGACAAGTGAAAAGACAGGATGTACGTTTTAATTTAAAAAAATATATATATATATATGGGTTGAAAATTGCAATTATAAAAACCTAATTTAAAAAAACGAGATGCAATCTTAATCTAGCATTGGATTGAAGGCATTATAAACTGCATTGTTTTTTACAAATTAACATGGCAAAAATGGTAAAACTAAATATTGCATTTTAAAAAACTAAAATCTTAAGAGACTACGATTAAAAAAACATATCAAATGAAACGGAAAACGAATGAGTACTTTGCTGTATTAAACGTTCGGTTCGATTTTCTTTATTTTTTTCGATTCTTAATTTTTTGCAACATTCCAAGTTGTGAATTGAAATGTTAAGAAATATATCACAATTTGTAAAAAGTATTAATGCATTTTGCCTTCGAAATGAATTCAACGGTTGAATGATCAAAATAAAAATCAGTGATGAAATAGATTGAGAATATTCGAGTATTCGAGTTTGGAGTACGAGTATGTTTTGTATAGTAATTCGTTTTGGTAAGGGTAGCTGACGCAAAAATTTTGTTTTTGTTTTTTGGCCGTCGAACTTAATTAGATTCTGTTGAGTAAATTCGAGAAAATCGCTTAAGAAAATAAAAATTCAAACAAATCAAAATTGATGCGCGCTGAGTGTTAAAGCATAGTTAAGTATTATGTAGTTGTTTATATGTATGTAGTATGTATGTATGTATGTACAATATACAAAGCATTTATGAAAATGAAGCAGCATTTTAAGTTCGTTTTTTACCATACGAAGAGTACGGGGCTAGGCTAGGGGATACTACATGTGTATCTGTATCTTTATCTGTATTTCATTTGTTATTTTAATTCTTCTTGCGCTTTTCTTCTTTATTCTTTTATGTTTTTTTTATATTTATTTATGTTTTTTGATTTTGCTGGGGACTCTTTCAACTTTTTACATTAATTTATGAATTATATTAATATATGTTACTTATTCGAGTATGCATAATTTCTTTTGTTTTTTTTTTTCTTGTTGTTTGTTGTTGTTTGTAATACTTGTTTGACATCGAATGCAACTGGCTAATTAGACTGCTGTAGACTAAACGAAATTGGGCAATTTACTTGGCATCTCGGCTACCAAGCAAAAATGTTGCCTGTCATCAAGGAATTGTACGGTTTTTTGTGTGTGTAGTTTACTTATTTTGTTTTTTGTTATTTGTTTTCGTCATTATTATTATGATTTATACTAATCTATATGCCCGAAGTAAGGTTCTCGTTTATATTATTTACGCGGTTCTGTCATGTATTCTGCACGGATAACCTGGTTGAACCTTTTGAACCAGTTTGCTTCTTGTTTTGCATATGATATTCAAATTTTAAAAAAATTACATTTAATGTTACACGTGGACTAAACATATCCCTATGGTTACCTTAAACTCAACATCAACATACATACATACATATATAGTTTTGTTTGTTCTGGGTGTACATATACACATATATATTTCGAAATTTACGTGGATTTCTTCTTGTTGTTTTGTTCGTCTCGATATTTTGTGGGTTTTGCTTTGTGACTAATATTCAACTTTAAACGCGATTAAAGTTTTTTGTATTAATGAGTTAAATTGAAGTGTGTTGTTCTGTGTGTTGGTTGTGTGAGTCGTGATGTATTTTTTTTGTTTTGTTTTGTTTTGGGTGTGTTTGGGTGTGCTTGGTGCTTATCGCCTATCGCTGCTGTATTTCACCTAAGTAATTACAAAATCTGTTCCTCGGCTGCCTCGCTGCTTGTTCTGCGGACAGCCTTGCCCACAGCTATCAAGTAGTCCTCCGGCCCGTCATACTCTTCCAATGCTTCATCTGCAGCTTCACTCTCTAGCTCCTCTGCCTCCACTCACGCGTTCAGCTCACCATATTTCTGCTGTCGCCGATTGGCGCCGACCCGATGACTGTTGCCAGTCTTGCGACGCTTACGCTTCGCATCACGCTGGAAAGCCACATTTCCGGGATCGTCGGCCAGCTGTGGATACTTGTGTATGCTATGTATGTCAATGCCAATCCAGCCATCCACATCACCGTGCTGAATAAGCTCCTCTTTCTCCTCCTCAGTCCAGTCGCCACGGCCCTGGAATCCGGCTGCAACCAGCTGCTTCTCCAGCTCCCAGGCACGCTCGACTGCCCGCTTGTGGGCATGCTTGAGTATGCGATGACGCTCTTGCTCGGGATCCACACCGTACTTGATGATTACCACCGCCTCGGGGCCATGTAGGCGTAGCTCCTTAGCAGCGCTGCCACCGTGATCGCTGATCTCGTGCGTTGATATGTTGAACATGCCACCAAGACGCCGCAGCTCCTCGTTATCGTCGCGCAGCTTGAGCACGTTGTCCTTGACGAAGTAGAACACATCCTGATCATGTATGCTGAAGTGCAGATCCAGGAAGTAAGAGTTGTTAAACACAGAGCTGACCACATCCTGCACAACACTATTGGAGCCATCCACCACACTGACCAAAGCACGTCCGCCAATCCTCGAGAGCAGTACACCCTCCCCAAAGACGGCGCGACGATAGCTGACACGTGGCAATAGGTTTCGCATCTTGGGCTCCATTTTGAGCAATGGCTTCGGTGCAAAATCAAAGTCACTAAACTTCTCGTTGGTCTTCTCGACGATGCACTCCAAGCCCGAGATGACACCAAAGTCGGGTGCCAGCGTGTTCGACTTGATGGTGGCCTGTGGCGTGTACTGGGTTTGTTTGGTGTACCTGTTGCTCTGCATGTTGTTCAATTCGTAGCCAAAGAGCTGCAACCAGGCATCCAGATCGATCATGTAATTCTGCGGCTTGTTGCGATTGATGGGATCATTGTTGTGATATCTGTAGATGAAGACGTCCGTGGGATTTGACATTTCGGTGGCCAGGGTTTCCCAAAGTGGTGTCATCCACTGACCCACAGTCGAATCGTATTGTCTTTGTTCCGTGTAGATGAGTTTGGTGTGCGGATCGATAAGTCCACCATGGAAATCGATGGGCACAAAGAAGTCCGGCTTGGTATCCTTGATGGTGCGCCCGAATGGATTGCGCTTCACCTCTTTAACAATGGCGCCGTTCATGTCGAAGAAGGCCAATGGGGAACCATTCTGATCAGTCGCCACATAGTATCGTAGTTCGGCCTGTTCCAAAGCGATCAGCATGTCCCGATCGTCGTAGTAGAACTTCATCGTCTTGCCCAGCTTGGGGAAGTGAACGTGTGTGACCAGTTTCGGTGTCTTGGGATTTGCATAGTAGTATTGGGTCACGTTGCCCTTGCTGTCGTGCCAGGCGACGAGCCGGCTCCGATCATCGTAGTAGTACCAGCTCTGGAAACGATCTCGCTCGAAGGCATGGATCAATTGTCCTCGATTATTGTACCTGTATTTCTGTTCGCCTCGTCGGACAACAAAGCCGCGTGCATCGTAGTTATTGAACTCCACATCGCCCACCTTAATGACTCTATCGCCGATGTCGTAGCCCAGGTTGATCTTCTCGCCCTGATCAACAATGCCAACGGTGTTGCCATTTTCATCGTACAGATACTTCCAGTTGTTGGTGCCCAGGACTTCAATGACATGTCCATCCGCATTGTAGTTGATCTTGTCAAAGGCCGTCGATCTGCCAAAGGTTGTCTTCTGCGACTTGATGCGATTACGCAGATCGTAGTCGAGCTCCAAGCGGAATACATCGAAGCTCTTAATGTTCATTAGGACGCTCTTCACACGTCCATGCTGATCATAGTCCACAATGGTGAAGAACTGTTTGGCCGAGTCCTGAATCACGGTGCGATTGAAAGCGTTGCGTGTGATCTTCAAATCCTGCACAACCTCAAGTTGGCCCAGGTTCTGGCTGTACTTGTAGCGTGTGGTGGGCAACTCCTTGTCATCGATGGCCATCTCAATGCCGCTCAGTCGAGCGTTGCCATCGTAGGCGTACTTGTAGTGAGCGGATGCCAGAGAGTTCTTTGAGCCGAATCTTAACTTCTCGTCCTTGAGGATGCCGGCATGATATTTGAACTCCCTGCGCAGCTCAAAGCCTGGCTCTTGCACCTCGACGGATTTCACTAGACTGGTCGTTTCCTGATAAGTATAATGGGTGCTTGAGAGTCCGGCCAATATGGTTTCCAGTCGTCCTGCCGCATCATGCACGAATGCCACTTTACCAGACTGATGCGGATGTATTTTGGCCAGAATCTGGCCCTCATCATTGTAAAGGATTTCGAAGGGATGACGATTAATAGGCGAGTAGTACTGATACTTGAAGAAGCCCAGCGAGGTCTGCAGCGAGAACGAGTGGATGTGTCCCCGTGGAGTTGTCAAACTCTGCAGAGCGCCAGCATCGTCGTATTGCAGCAGATAGTCGGATCTTCGTGGTGTGGTCACTTTCAGTGGCAGAGAGCCAAACATGTCCTTGAAGGTATAAACCATTGACGAACCATCGCCATACTTGATCTCATTCAGGCGTCCATTCCGATCAAAGGTGTAGGCTTCCTGCAGCACGCCCCATTTCCAGCTGACCAGTCGTCCGAAGCGATCGTATTCCAAATCAACATCAGCGTAATCACCCGACTGCGGCCGGAAGCTAACCGGACGCGATGTGCGATCGTAGGTGACATTAAGCAGTTCCTGTTTGTCATCGACCATGACAACAACCGATTGCGTTTCCCGATCATATTCCAGGGTCAGCACATTGTCGCCGTTGACACGCAGCTTGCGGCCAACTTCGGTGACGGGTCGTGGAGTTCCCTTGTTTTGTTTGCCCTGGTTCAGTGGCTGCTGGCGGCGCACAAAGTAACGCCATTCGAAGCGATTGGCCAGATCTCCGGCAATCTCTGTGCGCTGCCTGGCTGGCACTGGATAGCTCTCGCCCAGCAGTGGACTCTGCTCGGCCAGAATTGTGTAGGGCACCACTTCCATTTGTAGATTGTGTCCCCAGGGCGTGATGCTTGTCGTCGAGCCATCCATGTCGACGGTTGTGCGCGATTCGGCGGCTCCATTCTTAACGATAACCGTGGAGCCCTGAATGAGCATCGTTATCTCCTTCTGTGCATTCTCCGACACCTTCACCTGGGCGCCCTTCACACTCAAATCAAAGTTGAGCTCAATGACTCTGCCAGTGGGTGTGACAGCCGAAGTCAGACGGCCAAACTCATCGTAGTTGTACACATAGGAACGTCCAGTGGAGTCCAGTTTGGTCTTCAGCAGTCCAGTGGGTCCGTGGTACTCGTAGGTGACATTGTAGTTGTCGGGTGTGCTCAGCTCGTGCAGCATCTTCATGCGAGTCATGCGCAGACGGCACTTCTGTCCCTTCGTGTTCTCAATGGAATTCACTTGAGATGTGTAGTCGCGCAGCAGGAACACCTTGTTGCCGGCTGCATCAGTGACGGTGCTCAGTTTTCCATTCGATGTGTTCACGTTGTAGGTGAAGACGTAGGTCGTTTCTCCAGTGAGAATGTTGCGCGTGGAGACATGCTGACCAAATCTATTGAAGATGTATATCTCCTGCATGTCGGGTGCATAGATTTCATACTCGCGAGATGGACTCGCCTCTGGGATGCTGGACATGACGGAGCGAATGCGATAGTTGGCCTGATCGGCAATGTGCACGTGCCCATCTGGTGTGACGGAGAGGGCGGCGATGGTGTTGAATTTTGCACTGGTGGCCAAATAATGATCGGCCTCGAAGCAATCGCAGCCACGCTCCAAGCAATTGCACTTGGACTCGGCGCCAGCAAACGAAGAAATGCGTCCATCTGTGCCAATAACGCGTACCCGATTGATCCGCTGAGAGTCGCTCTCCGCGACAAAGAGTTCGCCAAGCGGACCGAAGGCAATCGATTGTGGCATAACCAGAGTGGCGTGAGTGGCCAGATCCGTATCGTAGGCTGTGGACGCACTAGCGCAATGCAGTGGACGGCCAGATATGACACGGACTCGTCCGTCGGGTGTCATGCGGAGGATCATGTGATCGTCAATAATGTGCAGGGTGTTGTCCATCGGCGAGACAGCAAGCTCTGTGGGCCAGCGTAGATGCATTTCCTCCAGCTTGAGCGTGCCCTCACATGGAATGGGCTTCCAGTGTGACTTGTGCATATGATTGCCAATAAGGGTGCTAACGATGCCATCACGATCTACCATGCGGATATTGGTGCCATCGGCAAAGTACATAATATTGTCGCTGGATATGGCAATGCCTTTGGGATACGCCAGTTTGGCATCCTTGGCAAGGGCGCCGTCACCACAGTGGGCCTCATCGCCGGGCAAGCAGCGCTCACCGGAACCCACAACTGCTTCCCAGTTCTGTTCCGGCTGCGAGTAGTCATTGATGTCGCGCACACGGATAATCTGATGCGATTCGGGATCGGACACATAAAGTGTGCCGTCGAGCGGACTCAGGGCCATGTGGTAGCGATAGGAGACACGCGTCGCATTCAGCTTGACAACCGTGCGAATACTGCCATCAGTCATTATGCGGCGAATGTAGTTGAAGTCGCCAACGAAAAGACTGCCATCGGGTGCGGCGGCCAAAGCAACAGGTGCGAGCAGACGCTGCTTCATGGCCAGACCATCGCAGTCCTGGCACTCCAGCGGACGCTGATGGCCATCGCCCATGGTGGTTAGGATGATGCGGGGCTTGTTGCGCAGATAGATGTTGGAGCCGTCGCCCTTCTGCAGAATGCCCTCGTGGAAGTTGTAGCGATGATGGATGTCCAGATTCCAGCCACCAACCTCAGAGATTGACATGTCGTGTCCACTCAGCTTGGTCGTCTGTATATCCCAGACGGTGTCCTTGCAGTCCGTGTACTGATATCCCACCTTGACAACGGCTGTCGTGATGCCATAGACACGCTGTCTGTATATGTTCAAGCGATTCCAAGCATAGGTGAACTTAATGCCCGGATCAGCCTCAAAGACCCGATCAAACAGAATTCCCTCGATGGTAATCCGCAGGTGAATCAGATGCAACGATGCGGGTATTGTGTCCGGGGTCAATTGTAGTTTGATTGTCGACAAGTAGCCAGCGGCGCGAGAGGACTGATACACTAGATTCAGGCCTGTGCCGGGTATTTGTAGGGATTCCTGAATCACTTGGGACTCGGCCAGTATGGCGCTGCGATCGGGACAGGCACCCTGGAAGCCATGCTTCCACGAAGCCAACACTACCGGCTTCATTTGATCGTAATCGTGCGAGAAGCACGTGTGCGTTGTGGTCGTTGCCAGACCCTTCTCCTCAGACATGCTCATCACCATCACATCGATGATGACGACCTCGTTCCATGGCACCTGGACAATGCGTGACTGTGGCCGGAAGGGGGCGCGTCCAAATTGCAGTGTGACTGCTCCGCCGCCATTGACCATCAGATCGAACCATCCGTCGTCGCGGGTTAGGGTAAAGCCCTCGAGTAGAGTCGTCGTGGAGACACGCACACCCACCAGCCCCATGCCCAGGGAGGTGACGACGCGTCCACGAATAACCGCCGATCGACTGTTGGAAAATTGACAAGAGCAATGAGTTAGTCGGGTCTTGCAATGGTATTTCACAAATGGGGCGGGGGGCGGAGGGTGAACTAAGCTACAAATGTGGCTAACAAGCATATCGAACTTAAGATTCACTTCAACTACTTTGGGTTAACACAAAAAAAATGCGATATAAATACAAATAAATAACAAATTCACACGCACATAACATAAGACTCGTATATCAACACACAAAGGTTTACAATTTGAATTTGAACAATATATTATGTATATGTATATATATATATATATATATATGTAGATATGTATATATATATATATAAAATTGTGTATGTGACCTAGCATTGACCTAAGTACGACATTTGTTTAGCTTATACATATGATAAATGAAAATCCCAAATTATTTGATTGGTTGTCTGGCAAATAAATTAAAGTACAAATAACCCACAACTGTGTGTGTGTGTGTGTGTAAAATCAACTACCAAATCATCTTATTAAATATATATGATATATATAACTACGCTATAAAATATAATATATAAATGTATATTAAAAAAAAAACAGATAAGAAATTTAAGATTTGAATAAATAAAATGAGTGTACCAAACAACCATCGAGTATCAGAATTAGTAGTAGTATTAGTAGTAGTAGTTTTTAGTATTATTTTAGTACCGGTTTTTCGCTTGCTTACCTTGCATTGAAATAATTCCAAAAAATGCTGTTAGTAAATGATTTGTTTTTTTTTTTTTGATTTTGATAGCGAGAACAAATAGCGAATATAAAATTCGTTAGTTAATACAAAAGCATTTGGAATTCGTTTGCGCAACGTTCGTTTTGTGTTTTTTTGTAATTTGTGATGGGAATTTGTAGCGAGTAGTTGGAGTAGTAGTAGTAGTAGTGGTAGTAGTAGTAGTAGTAGTAGTAGTAGTGGTAGTAGTAGTAGTGGTAGTAGTAGTAGTAGTAGTAGTAGTAGTAGTAGTAGTAGTAGTGGTAGTAGTAGTAGTGGTAGTAGTAGTAGTAGTAGTAGTAGTAGTAGTGGTAGTAGTAGTAGTAGTAGTAGTAGTAGTAGGGTCGTAGTAGTAGTAGTAGTAGTGGTAGTAGTAGTGGTAGTAGTAGTTGTATGAGGAGGAGCGAGTAGTAGTGGTAGTAGTAGTGGTAGTAGTAGTTGTATGAGGAGGAGCGAGTAGTAGTGGTAGTAGTAGTTGTATGAGGAGGAGCGAGTAGTAGTTATTGTGATTAGATATTTAATTAATTTTTTTGTATTCGGATTAAGGGCACGCGTGATGAGAAGAAAAAGAGAGCAGAGAGAAAAATAATTGAATTAGCATGGTTTTCGTTGTTTTCTGTTTTTTTTTTTTACTTTTACTAGTTAGAATTGTTTGTGTTTTTTTTTTAGTTTTTTGGAAACCCCTTAACCAAATAAAATATATCCTTGATTTCGATCGACACCGAAACCAGCAGCGACCCTTCACAAGAACCCTTTAATTGTTTTTTTTGGGAATCGGAAGATTATGGGAGTAAGTATGTATTTTAGGGATTTAGTGATTTATGATATTCACTCCTTGTGAAAGGTGTACTTAAAGTTAGTCTTACGTTATTTGTATACTTAATTAAATACTTATTTATGATACCTTAAGAATGCTTTGAATACATATTGTAGATTTGATTTGGTTTTGTTTCAGTTTTGATTGGGTAAGTTTTTGAACAAAGGACATTTAGGGATTTATTTACAAGATTTTTGATGGGATGTGGGATTTGTGTATGGGAATTGTTTTTGCTTTATATTCGGGATTTGTTTTTAGACGAGGGCACAAAAACGAAAAAACGTAAATATATAAACATATATAAATATTAATTATGCAAACTATTTTGATTATTATTTGATCCAGCTAAATGTTTTTGTTATATTATACAGGATATATATGGTTTAAAAGATCGGGCTCCTCAACAGTTGCCCGTTGCCAATTCTGGAAACTATACACAGTCTTTCAACTTTGCCGACAATTTATTGTTTCTCCAATTAAACTTAAAAAGGATGAGCAAATTGGCTACAAGGAAGCACCTACCTCTCGTTAAAGGTCTCCAGCTTGGCATAGTTCTGCAGGCTGCTCTCGTCGATCAGGAACTTCATGCGCTCAAAGAATGAGGCAGTTATTGCCGGTGGCTGTTTCCTCAGTAGAACATCAATGGGTTTGGGTGCAGAGACGCACAGCTGGGATGTTTTACAGACATGGCTGGCACAGCACTCTGGATCCTCACAGTCGACCAGGCCATCTAGTGGATAGAATAACATTGATTATAACCGTTATAGATGCAAATTAACTGCCTTTTTTTTACCCTTGTCATTGTCCTTGCTGTCGCCACAGTTGAGCTCCAAGGCTATGCCACAGTCGGGTCCGTCCCAGCCATCGTAGCAGCGGCATTCCCATTGACCTTCGCCGCTCACCCGACACTGTCCGTGTCCGGCACAGCTGCTGGGACAACCCTCGATGGTGCAGTGCTTGCCATTCCATCCGGTTACACACAGGCAGGTTCCATTCTTGCACTGGCCGTGCTCGTTGCAACGGCTGTCGCAGAGCTTCGTGTTGCAGTATTCCCCACCCCATTCGGGGTCGCAGGCGCAGGCATCGCCCTCGCAGCGACCATGCTGACCGCAGTCAAGGTCACACAACTCCTTGGAGCAATCGTCGCCACTCCACTTTGCGACGCAAGTGCAGGTCTGTGTGTCCAGATCAAAGTTGCCATGACCGGAGCAGTCGGGTAAACATTGCAGGGCATCCTGGTCCATGGTGGCGCAATCGGTTCCCTTCCAGCCCTTCTTGCAGATGCAGGTACCGTCCGCGCAAAAGCCATGTCCCGAGCAATTCGGATGTGGGCAGTCCACTAAAATCAGATATGGAAAGTGTTTCAGTAATTGTAACTTGAAAAGATAAGATACGCACGGAGAACTGGGAAAACTGGGTGTTGTGGGGGAGGGGGGGGGGGGAAGAGTTTTGGGTATACGACAATGTGTTTTCTACCTTCTTCACAGAATTTTCCCTTATAGCCACGCATGCATTGGCACTTTCCGCTGACGCAGTGACCATGACCATTACAGTCAGCCACCTCGCACTCGTCGTGCCTGAGCGAACACTCCTTGCCCTTCCAGCCGGGATTACAAATGCACTCGCCGTTGATGTACTCGCCATGCTGGGAGCACAACACCGGACAGACGCTCTCACTGCAATCATCGCCACCAAAGCCGGGATTGCATTGGCAATGGCCCAGCAAGCACTGGCCATTGCCTGAGCAACCATTGGGGCAGTTCTGAGTCATGTCCTCGGCAATGGCCGCATAGAAAGTCAACTCCTGCAAGTCCCCATCATCGTTGTAGAGCGACACAAACCAATGCCCCGGCTCCATATACCGAGTCACCTCACGCGTTATCGAAAGCTAAGATTGCCAAGCAAGCAGCGAGCGAACGAGCGAGCGAGCGGTTCCCGGATTAAGTCAGGTGCGTTGAACATATAGATTGTGATGTGTTGAGATTAGGTGGTGATCCATGAAATGTACATAAAGGTGGTAATCAGTTAGTTAATGCATTAGACAAAACATCGACGAGCAGTTTGGCTACTTACGTGTGCCGCCCTGGCAGTGCGAGTGCTGGCACTGAAGCCACTTAGCACCTCCTTGAAATGGTACTGGGTGTGGGTGGGCAAAGCGTTGCGACGCCCATAGACTCCAATGGATGCACCCCTCGGTATGGTGTAGTCAAACTTGACATAGGCCGGCTCCGATTGATAGAATTGCATATTCCAATAGCTGTACGGTTGAATCTCCTTTGTCAGTTTCTGACCCAAAGTAATCTGGCCAAAGGTGGTGCCATCCGGTGGAAAACTACGTGCGGGGAACGTGCGTGCACCTGAATCCGAGCGTATTCGATATAAGCGCGCGGAAAGTGTGCGGCATTTGTGAGCAGAACAAAAAACAATTCAAGTTTTGGGTTAGTTGTCGTCATTTTACATGGATTTTGAGATGAAAATGATATATTTATATGCTATTTATAATATATATAACATATGGAAAGGTGATCCTTAAGATCAGTCCTTGTCCATTCTAAGTGTGTATGGAGACTCGCTGAGGCAGATTATGTTTCTTTTTGAAATTTACATGGCCGTTGAATTATGTCAGCTATTCATGTTTGAAGGTGATTTGTACAGATGCGGAATTTATGAGAGGATTAAGATGAGTTTATAGAGGAGCAAATATTGCTGGAATTTGCTAGCCTAAAGTGAATAAGCCTAAAAGTTAATTAGTCTAAAAGTTAGTTAACTGTACAGACTTATAGTAGTAATTAATTAGGTCAGTCGATGGGTTAATTGTAAGAACTTTGGGGTTAGAGCAGTTGGAGCAGTTAGAGCAGTTGGAGCAGTTAGAGCAGTTGGAGCAGTTAGAGCAGTTAGAGCAGACAGTACAATCACCTTCCAGTATGAGAATAGGCATAACATCGGGACATGCAAACTTTTCATCAGATGGTACATCGGCAACGGTAAACATATCAGTGCTAAAGGAGTTAGTATCGGTGGTAGTTGCAAACTCTTCGTTATCATTGTCAGGGGAGACATGGCTTAAAATAGTTGTCGTCTCTATGTGCGGCTTGGCTTGGCTTGTCATCGAGTTGGCAGAGCCAATGTCAACTTGGCTAATGTCGTCGCTGTCCACAAATGAGGACGAAGTCTGGGGTGTGAGGCCCAGGCAGCTGCAGGGGCAATCTGGCATACGGGGTGGCGGCTCGGGCACACAGGACCCAATGCTCTCAATGTTATTGTTCTCATCATGGACCGGCGGCTGCTCTCGTGTGAGCATTTCCTCCAAATGTTGTGGGCCGCCGCCAGTTGGCACAGCCACATGGAACGTGTAAATGGAATCATTTCCGTCGTCGGTGGCAATGGTCAGATTGACCAGAATACGTTTACTGGGACGATCGAAGCGTTCGCTAACATATGGCTTTAATGGTGTCAAATGGGCTGGGACAACATTGTCTGCCTCACTATTCTGCTGCTTCAGTACCTCATTTTCACTAGCTGGCTGAATCTGAATCTCAGGCGGAGGCGGAGGAGGAGGCGGAGACTGAGACGGCTTTTCCTTGGGCTGCTCAACAGCCGTTTTGTATAGGTCCACCTCATTGGAGGTGGGCACTGCGTCTAATTTGACTATATCGATATCGTCATCATTATCGTCGAAAAGTGCCGCATCGCTCAGCATTAAGTCGGACGCATTTTGATTTATGCTCAGTGGAGGGGGAGTTGACTGCTCCTGCTTTTGCTCTTGCTCCTGGTTCTCGTTCTTCTTCTTCTTCGTCTGCGTCTTTGGCTCATAGTTGTCGGCTAAATCACGCTCATTATTGTTATCATCATCTGCAGCAGCAGCAGCAGCAGCAGCAGAGGCAGGTTTCTGCTTCAGGTTCTCTTTGATTTCAAAATCATTTTCAATAACGTTGTCGGTTGAGAATATCCCCTTAGTGCTTTCCGTGTTCGCGCTGCTCCTGGTGTCGATTTCAACAATGTCATCGTTGTCACTTGCCGACGTCGTTGTCAGCATTGAGTCCACTTCCTCGCCCCCGCCCTCTCCCTCGTTCTCCTTGTTGTTGCTGCTGTTGCTGTCATTTTGATTATAGTCATCAATAACAACCGGAGAGAAGCTGCTTGCCTCTGCATCTGACTCAACGCTGATAGCATCGCTAGTCTCTTTGGGTTCGTCGAGCTGCTGCCGCTGCTGCTGCCGCTTCCGTACCGGCCTGGCAAGCGTCTTACCTGCTGCCTTAAGCAAATTGAAGTTTAATGATTTGCCAAATTGTTGCCTAGTCTTGTGCACTGGTCGCACAGTTGCCACCATCTTGGCATCTTCAGTTTCAGATACAGCTTCAGCTTCATAATCATAGTCACTAATATCATCCATAAAGCTATCAGTAACGTTCTGCTCCAGTTTCAATATGCCATCGATGTTGTGCAAAGTTTTATCGTAATTGCTATGTCTGGCTCCCGGAGAGATGACTGTTGCCATTGTTGCCACTGTTGCCACTGTTGCCTCTTCCTGCTGCTGTTGTATGTCAACCGATTCATGTACGAATTTCGCTGGAGTTGTAACAGCCAAATTCTTTTGTACATGGACTCCACTGGCGCTTGTAATTAAGTCGCCAAAACTTTCTGCAGCGACATCATCACCCTCATCATCATCAGCATCAACAACAGAATCTAATTCATGCCACCCCCGCAGCCAATCCGCCAAACTTCGTCTATGTCGACGCTGGTTGGGAGCAGCCTCGTTGACAGACAGCCTTGTTGACACTGCTCTTGTGCCGCCTTGACTTGCTACAGGTATTTTGGAGGAGCAGAGTTAGAAAGCGAGATTACTTTGTACCTTCTTTGTGGTTAGCATTTAGCGGCACCCTTTCCCCTTGTGGAGCAATCCACTTTTTACCCAAATTAAGCATAAAATGTATTTTTAATTCAATTCATAAATGTTGATTGCATTTCGAATTTAGAGTGTGTGTGGGTAAAAAAGCTGACAGATTGCTGAGACAGCCGCGGGCTATTTGGAGCGGGTCGATGTGGTCATGATTGAAATAGACTGAGAAAGACTCAGGCAGAGAGAGAGAGAGCGAGAGAGAGAGAGACAGATTGCGAAATAGTATGAGTGCAAAAGCGGGGCATGGCAACATTTGACAGCTTAATTGACAAATGTTAAGTGTCATTTTGTTTACCATGTGACCTAAAAATATACAGCGCAAATATCAAATCCTCTTTTAGACAAGTTTGGTAAACACACACACACACATATATATATATCCTTTTAATTTTCTGACGTTTTGACAATAAACAAGCAACGGGAAACTCTATGCAATATAACTGTATAATAAATACACACACATTTGTTGTGTTTTTTCAATGTATTTTGTGCTATTTATATTTGCCACATTTATTTCCACTGTCAGATGCTGCACTATTCGAGAGTATTTGACTTGGACACATAAGTTGTACATGTGATCGATGGGTTTATACAGAATGATGGATCAGCAGTCAGAGTTGGTAGTATAGATTTGCTTATTGAGTTGCGCATTTTAACTGTAACTGTTAACTGAAACATTTTTTTGGCACTGCGTTCCTCCTTCATTAAGCCCAATTTAATGGCATATAAATAATCAAGATAAGCTTCGCCTTTTGTTAAATGCAAAGTAGTTTTTAACTGGATTGAAAAAATCAATTAAAAAAGTGGGCGCTAAACACTAAATACGTTTTTGCCCCCCTCTTTCTCTCTCTCTCTGTCACGTTTTTTTTTTTGTCCGTTTCACTTCTCGTAAAACTTACGAAAACTCATTTAAAAATAATTAAAACTTGCGCATAATTACCTCCATTATTGGCATTTGCCAAGGATGCGGATAGGGATGTCGATGGCGCAAGCGAAGATTGAGAGGAGGACGTTGCAGTGGCTGCCGCTGCCGAGGATGTTGATTCAGCGGACGAGGATGAGGTCGACTGTAATCCTTGAGCCGTCCCACTGTTCGAGGTGGCCGTGGTGACACTTGCCGTTGCTCCACCGCCGCCAGCCTGTCCCTGAACGATGCCGATGCCTTGTCCATTTTTCGCGCGTACCGATGCATTGTGCAACTTGGATAAATCAGTATTTGTGCTCTTGGCCGCCGTCACCTCGGATGCCTCGTTGCCGACTAGTACTGTGCAGGGTGCCGATGGCGACCATTGCAGGGTGCCGATGCTTGTGAGCAGGATCAGCATAAAGCAGAGCACCGCAAAGCCGGACAATGCGGCAATGCTCAACCAATTGGCCGAGCAGCGTGCGGCCAGATCCTTGCGGAAGTTCATCGGCGCCGAATAATGATGCGTAGGCATTCCGTTCATGCTCCTTGGCGGCAGCACCGGACCCATGCAGCCTTGTGTGCTGCGATCGTAGCCCCCTTTGAGAGTGTCTTTTGTGGGTGTGGAACAGGCCGATCCGCTCTTGTAGTCGATTGGTGACCCCTTGTTAATATCTGCAAGAAATATACAATAATAAATATGATTAGTCATCAAATATGCACGTTGGGCTGGGCTAATCAGCTAAAACATATTTGAATCCGACTATTTGGAAACGGAGATACATTAAAATCACAGCTCACTCGATGATGTTCAACCCTCCAGACAGTAATCCACTGGTGAAATAAACCAATGTGGAGACCATTGTGTGTTGCTTATCGCAATTTGGTGCAAATTTCATTTGTATAAAAGGATTTGTACAGGGATAACAAACTGACATTCAACATAACCTCAAACAATCGACGACAAAAAGGAATACAGAAAAACAAACGAATAAAAGAAACGAAACGAAGCGAAATGGGAAAGGAAAAGCGAACGAACGAATTTGGTAAGCAGGGAAAGTGACCAGTGACCAGTGACCAGTGACAATGAAGTTGACAATACAAAAAGCGGTAAAAAAAAAATAACAGCGAAAAAAAAAGGGAAATAGAAATGAAGATGGCTGAAAGGTTCCACTGCGGTGGCCAGTGAAGTGATGCAAAAAAAAAGGGCCTGGTTGTGGGATGCCGTTGACAGAGCCAGCACCAGGAGGGCAAATGCCGAGCAGCAGCAGGAGCAGCAGCAGCATAAGTTGAAATCATTTGTTGACGCCATGATGATAATTCGATTATGCCGACGGTGATGTGAAGCGGCAGGGCGAGCGCTTAAATAGAGCCCGGGGAACGAACAGTCACTAGACCAGTGTGGGTGTGTATTTCATACGGAAATGAAAATCTGCATCTGTGTGTGTATTTTGAATGCAAACTGAAGTTGGAATTGTAAAAGTGAGTCGATCGAAATAGCTGAAAAGCGTGTGGAATTCAATTCATCTTTTAAATAAGCTTTTATTTGGTCAAAGCGGGCAGCTTTTGGGATTATGGTTTTGCACCTGCAGTGTGGTTTAAATTCTTGCTCAATTTCTATAATTTTATCATAGTTGGTTTTCTATATTTGTGCGCTGCTACTCAATGCCACAAATATTCGGTGTAACTTCTGCCATATGAATCTGTGTGTGTCAATGAGCCCTATGCCGGGCGACAAATCCAAGCAGGCATAAATCGCCACAGCAGAAGTTGGGTAAACCGAAATGAATACGGTCAAAGTATTTCCATTATGAATGGATCGACCCATTGCGCCATCCCATACCTCCGCCAGGAGGCTGTCTGCTTCTCTGTGTGCAATGATAGCGTGAATAATGTCTGCGTCATTTTTTATATGTGTGTGTGTGTGTGTGTGTGTGTGTGTGTGGGTGTGGGTATATTAAAGTTACCCACTCAGCTTCTATGGGATGCTAGATTTATTTAATGTCAAGCTGCTCCCTCAAACCAATGTACTGTTGTGTGTATGTGGGTGAGTTTGGGTGGGTGGTCTTTGCTGAAGGAATGCATGAATGTTCATAGATTCGCAGAGACATTTGTATTAGGGAGCAAAGGCTAAGCGTTTTGCCTCTTTTCAAAGCTAGTTGCCTCTTTTCGGGGGCGTGCCATTTGTAGGGGGCGATTTTTATGACCAAAACGTGTTACGATTCAGGATGTGAGCAGGAATGTGTGTGTGTGTGGGTGTGGGTGTATGTATGTGAATAATTAACGAACGCATAATAGCAGTCGGTAGTCGGTGCTGGCAATTGCTGAAATAAATTCACACAAGTTAATGGGCTTTGGGTGCTTTTAAAAAAAAAAACCAGCAGCAGCAGAAGTCTAAAGGGGCAGCAACCAGCAGATAGCTTTCCCGATGAAAGTGCTTTCTGCAGCTGCCTCATTAAATAAATGGCAAGCGTCCTTTTGCACTGGGTTTTTGGCTTAAAACGATGATACTTATTAGCTGCTTGAATTTTCAACCAATGTTATTGATTTCCTTGTAAAACCCTTGAGGATATTTCAATTTGCTTCTGTACGCTTTAGTAAATTTAATAATTTATCAATTTCCAAGGCCAATCAATGAAAATGAAAATTTGTTTGGTTTTGGTCCAAATTGATTTGAATCCGCAAACTATACTGATAGATTTTACCTTATTGTAATTGCATTTAATGCATTTCATTTTTGGATTAAAGACTTTAGTTTAATCATTGCTTTTATCAAGTAATTTTATTACATTTACATTTTTATGAAAACTGCCAGCGGCTGTTTTATGAACCCAAAGCAAATCGCTTAAATTAAAGCAACACACAAAAAGGGGGACAATGAAAATAGTGTGGCAAACACAGCTGCCAGTAATGGTTATTGTATAATGTGCACATACAGTGTGTGTGCGTCAGTGTGTGTGCGTCAGTGTGTGTGTGTGTCTGTCTGTCTGTCTGTGTGTGTGTGTGTGTGTCTGTGTTGTGCTTTGCTCTCAACCCCTGGGCAACAATAATGCCAACAAGCTGACGCATTTTGACTATCATCCACACATACACACACACACACACACACACACACACACCAGACCTGTCCACAAGCACAAATGAGATTTATGCTGCATGTAATTTAACATTTTTAATAATATTAAAATTACAAATTTATATTTTATGTGTTTGGCCAAGGTGTTGGCCAATAAACACTTTAGATAGATTTAATTTTGCTTTGCTCCTTACTTGACGGCAAATTTATGAGCAGCCGCTATTGAAATATGATTTTTTTCTTATTTTTTATTAAAGAATATCAAATAGACGAGATATAAATTTAAATGCTTGTCCAGACTTTAATGGATCGTAGAACATTTAAAGTGGGTAGTTAAAACCTTTCTTCTTTTTTTTTTGTCAATTGTGTGTTACGTATTTTTGAGTAATTTCCTTGGACTCTGCACAGTGTTTTAAGTGAGCCTGACTAAGGCCAATTTGCATAGTCGTTAATGAACATTTGCTAATATTTTAAGCACTAAAATAGAGCTATAAATTCCAGCACTACAACCAACACTACGCACCCTCCACCCGTCCCGTCCCGTCCCATCCTTGTGGCTTCTCAGCCAGGCGCCGAAGCGTGCGACAATCAAATAAAAGTACATGAAAAACACATAAAAGGGGTACTCGGTTTAGGTTTTTTTCTTGGGTTTTTTTTTTGTTTTTGGTTTTAATGGTGAAGCGCGACGATTTCTCGAAACAAACAGGTGAAGGAGGAGGTGCTGGTGCTGGTGTTGGTGGTGGTGGAAGGGGATGTCGAGGCTAAGGGAAGCTCCCGCCATGTTGGTAATGGAGTTTGCAAACAAACATGGCCGCCGGGGAAAAATCACATAATTTACACGTTTGCATTTAAGTATTAAGTGGGCAAAGAGCATGGCAGGGGAGATAACAAGAGGGGGTGGGGGATGGGGGGCCCGGCGTATGGCAAAGTGTTTCGTTTACTTTTGCTGAGCTTGTGTGCAGAGCACAATAATTGTGTATGCGTATGTTGTCTGTGTGTGTGTGTTGTGTGTGTGTGTGTGTTGCTGTTTAAAGGAATTTGGGCATTTGGAATGATTTTGGGGTTCGCCATGTTGTTGGGTTTAATGTGCGGAGGAAGCAATTTTTGGATCGACTTTATTGCCACTGTCATCGTGGAGCTGATGTTGATTTTAAAGCGTTTAATGGCCGCGTTTTGTGTGCTGGAAATTGAAAAAGAAGAACTCAGAGCAAACCCAAGCGCTTTGCAGATACAAATTTATTGAAAATCCAAAGTGTTTGGAGTTTTAGAGATTTACCCAAACTGCGAATGGGTTGACGTTGCGTGGAGCAGTAGCAGGAGCAGGAGCAGGAGCAGCAACCAGAGAGACGAGTTGGAGGAGTGAAAATGCTAATGCTATGCTGTCATATGAGGGTTGTCAGGGAATGAAGATGGGGCTAAAGGGCTTGTGATGGATTGATATGATGAGACCTGAAACAGTTGCGCAGCTTGCGAAAGGTCCTGCAAATCGTGGCAAATGCCATTAAGTTGGGCAACATGGCTGGCTGGCTGGCTGGCTGGCTGGCTGGCTGGCTGGCATGCAGCGGCAGCAAACTCATGTGGGTCATAAAATGTACAATTTGAATCGTATTTTTAAGGGCACATTAAATTATATACCATTTGGAGCTGTTCACTTATCCTCTCCTCACACTCCTCCTTCTAAGTCTAATAATCTTTCGCTTTAGCAATTACACTAATTTAAATGAGTGGCAAATTGTTCTAGGTGGCCACGCCCACGCCCACGCCCTTTCTCTCTTTATCGCTGCTCCCTTCCGCCGCACTTGAGTGTAATCAAAAATTCCATTTAAAACTTTAAACTCATTTCTAAATGTTTAATGTGCTCGCTCGTTCAGCGATGTTGTACAATAAATCAAACAGCAGCAGCAAAATGAGGCAAAAAATATTGCAATTTGTTAGGCCGCACACAACAAGAAGGGGCGCACAACAACAACAACAACAACAACAATAACAACAATGACAACAGGACTTTAAAGAAGTTGGTGCGGCAGGCAACCTGTCGACATCGACGCACGCGACTCGCTGTCCCAAAAGGGTCGTAGTCCTTCGTCCTTCGTCCTCGCCATATTGTTTTAAGCAGGCGGCGCACTAATCAAGTATATGAGTGTGCGTGTGTGTGCGTGTGTGTGTGTCTCTCTCTCTGTTTGACAGCCCTTAAGCAACGCACACTTTAAGACGCTGTGCAGACAGTGGATTTTTCATAGCATTCGCTGGGCGCGTGGAGGTAAAAAACTTTTGGCGCGATTTGCATGTAAATTAATTGCCTTTGCCCCGAACTGTCGCAGGTTCATGCCGTGTGCCCCGCCTGTAGCTATGCAATGAGATTCTTTTTTTTTTGGTGCGCTGTTTTACGAGTGCCAAGCAACCCTCGAGGTACTCAACCAGGCAGACAGGCAGGCATGCGACGTGGCAGTCTGCAGAGACGAAGACGAAGACGAAGGACGCCACGCCACGCCACCCACAAGATAAGTCGTATAAATTATAGCAATTTAATAAGTTCTAAATATACGCATCCGGCTGTCTGTCTGTCTCTCTCTCTCTCTCTCTCTCTCTCGCTCTAGCTATAACTGCCCGTCGTTGTTGGCCAAAAACTTGAAAATCTTTTGGAGTAAAGTTTTCGTGACCTCGTCTGAGGGTGCCACGTTTGCCGTTCGTCTTGGGCTATAACTCAAGACAAAAATTGTTGCCGATTAAAATTGTCGGTTGGGCATTAATTTTATGTCACGATGCGCTCTGCTTCTCTCTCTCTCTCTCTGTTTGGCTCTCTCCCTCTGTTGCTCTGCAAACGTGTCCAACGTGCCGTGTGATAAGGTGACGAGTATTGTGCGGGTTGCAGCGGGGTATGGGGTAAATAAGGGGTTCTTTACCTTTTGTGCAGACAATTTTCAGTTTGCTCTCGCACTAAATGAGTTTATGCAAGTGTGAAAATAAGTCTTTTAATGGCCAGCTGGCGGCAAGCAGCTAGGGGTGGCGAGGGGGTCGGGCGCTGGCAGCACTTCGCTTCCAGTTAATGAGTTAAAATTGTAAGGCACGTGGATTACTCGCTGCCTTTGTCTTGGGTCTTCCCTTATTCCACTTGTTTCTGGTGTATTCCTATTGTTGTTGTCGCTTTGTGGGCGAGTTACAAAACTTAATTTGTTGTTGCAGGTGAGACGCATAAATTATTTGATAACAATTTCAGCTCTCCAAGAGCGACAGAAAACGCAAAGAGCGCAGAGCATAAATAAGTTTTCAGCGAGCTCCATGGTTCGTTTTTGGACCATCTTTTGTTTACCAAGTTAGTCCCGAGCTCAGTTTTGGGGCTGTTTACCGTTAGCCACCTAATGCCGGGCTTATCAGTGTCGGGGCTTAAGTTTAGTTTATATATTTTGATTGTTTGACGTGGCCAAATATTGCTTTTGGCCTTGTTTAATTAAAATTTTGTGGCTACTCGCCAAAAGCCATGTTTTATTACTTATTAGTAGGAAATGACCCCAAAAACTCCACGAATTTTTCAATTGAAACTCGAACACAAAATTGCAACGGTGCAAAAAATTTGTATTCGGTTCGAATATACGTGATACAAATTTTGCAAAAATTATTCTATATCTGTTTGTATGTATTCAACATTTAAAAAATTCTCGACGTTTTTATTAGCGCCGCGTGGAGACATTTGAGCTGACCGTTGCCAGTAGCAAAATTGTATTTTTATGTGGAATATGTGTGTGTGTGTGTGTGTCTGCTGCATGTAATTACAAGGGAAAACTTTAGCATATTCTTTTTTTTTTTACAAATCTCAAAACTTTTTCAATAACAAAAATTCCAAAAAAAAAAAAAAAAAAAAACAAAGACATAAAATAAAATAAAACAAACAGGAGAAACCAAATTGAAGGCAATGCCAAAAAAGCAACTGTCAAAAAGTTTGGAAAAAAGTAAGAGCAATGGCTGCAAGCGACCAGAGGACAATTGTACACAGATAGACTAATAGAGAGAGAGAGAGAGGTTGGAGGTTGGAGGGGGGAGGGCATGAAGAAGGCGCACACACATTCGAATAGTCATGGCTAGTGGGCGTGGCGGCTACGTGCGCTGCCTGCACAAAGCAAATGTTTAATAAACTTTTTCAAATAAAAATTTATCTACGTTGACGAGCAATTTTTAGACCAATTAAACCGCGGCACATTGAAAGCAGACACGGCGGCCCAGCGACAGCTATGGGAGCGACAGAGAGAGGGAGAGAATGATTGCGGTGATGTTTGCTGTGCCACGTAACTTTATGTGTGTGTGTGTGTGTGTGTTCAAAATATTACGAGTGATTTTTGTTTTGGTGAAAACAATTTGTACAGCATACTTTTCAGCGTCTGGAATTACAAAAACTCTTTAATTGCAGCTGTTTTTTTTTTGTTTTGTTGTGATGATTAAAAACCGCAGCAGGAGCAGCAGTGCTGCTGAATCACCTGGTATTTCCGCTCCTAAATTTAATTAGCTTTAAATGCTGCATAATTTTGCGGCATCGTTTGTCAAACTAATGGCAATAATTGCGATAAAGCCAACTTTAAACACATTGTGAAATATGTGCGAGTATTTTAAAAACACATTTAAATGAAATGTTTGTTTGTTGGTTTGTTTGTTTGTTGGTTTGCCCGTTTTTTAGCCTGCTGAATTTAACAGGTAAAATAAATGCTGGCGGTCCCCTTTTGTTTTCGATTTAATTAACTGAAAAGCGCTTCCATATTTATTACAATTGTTTTTATTCCTTTGCACTGCTACAATTTCGTTGTTTTTATTATTATAATTATTGCTTATTTGTTGTCTTTGTTGTTTTACTGCAATCATTATTATTTTTTTATTATATGGTTTTATTAAAATTTTAATGCATTTAATTTAAATTACTGCAATGTCGATTTTTATCATGATTTTCATATTTTTTTTTGCGATTTTGTTGTCCATTTACACTGCGGTTATGGCTATAATGCGTCGCCCTCGCCCGCCTACCCCTATAATGATGGCTGCTTATTTTATAGTCAATAAACATTGTCTGCCTTATCGCAATTAATTGAAATTAATGCACACTATTTATAAAAGGGCCATTTGTGGTCTACCCATTTTCCCATTTCGCTGCAGACCATTTGGGTTTGCCGACTTTAACCAGAGACAGCAGCAGCCAGCATATGCAATTTGCTAATCACATTGCCAGATTAATTCAACAATGTGAAAAATAACTTTGATTTAGCCATATATGGAAAAGCGACATTTTTTTTAAAAATCGGATCGAGGATTGCCACAAAAAAGGGAGTGAAATGGCAGTTGTCAAGGTGCCATTATAATTATATTATGTTTCTATGCATAACGCATGAGGCACAATTGGGTAGGAGCTGCGGGGGCTGCGGAAGGCAAACAAATGTGCAGCAATTAAAGTTTGGTTGGTCATTTTGTAATAATGCTTGTGTTAATTAACGCAAGCAACGACGAAAACATGGCGTCCACTAAAGCACCACTATGGCACATGTGTGTGTGAGTGTGTGTGTGTCTATCACACATGTGCATGCCACTTGCAATATTTAAATTCAATTGCATTCTTTCGAGCACTCGTCTGCTTGCCAGGCAACATGGCGCATATTTAATGAACCACACATCCGTTCCGTTGCATATTATATTTGCTCTCTCGTGGCATACACATATACACACACACACATACACACTCATACACACACACATACACTCATACACACGCATATGTACAATGTGTGTGGTGCCACAGCAAATGCGAGCACAAAATAATGACAATATTTCAATCCGGCTATAACAAATGCTTTTGTATTATATTTAACAAATAAATAAGTCAAGAAAATGCACAATTTAACTTTTCTACACTCCACTGCTTAGCAAGTGTTTACGGCACAGCTGCTGCCACATTTCAATTGCATTTTCATTTATATCACAAAATATTTTTAGATTTGCATTCGCAAAATTCTTTGTGTTTCCTAAATTGTGGCATTATTTATGAATCATTATGCACTTTGCCATTTTTGTGACGTTTAATTGTTTTAATTGAACGCAACTGAGGTCATTAAATATCGACAACAAAAAAAAAAAAAATAGTTGACATTTGCAAATTTATGAAATTAATATTTGTGATGCAATTAAGTCATTTAGAGCATTTTTCCCCGACCAACAACAATTCCAATTGTATTAAATTCAATAGTTTTTGTGCCCTTCAATTTTATTATAAAATATATTTAAAACTGGCTTTGGCATAGTTTGAAATTAATTGCTTTTAATGCGCGCTTTTTTCGAACTTCGCTGCCAATAAATAAATTAATGTTATATTATTAACTGAGACAATGTTCAAATTGTGACAATTAATTTGCCCATAAAACTATGAAATTAAATAAGGAAAACACATATTCACAAAGTGTTTTGCAAATTTAATTGTGTTAATTAATGATTGGTTCATATTTTGACTATCACTATATAGACTTTAACGATTGGAATAGTGTGACCATTAGTTCTATGCATATACGAAAGAAATAAATAAAAGTGTTTTCCATCCCTTTAAAAGCACTTTAAAAGCCATTAAAATGGCAAATAGGCTGCGAGAGACGCCCATCGTGATCCAAACACTTTTCTCCTTTAGGGTTCGCGTCGAGTGCGTCGGGTGAGTCTGTTAATTTTATCAGAGCTACTGGTAATTGCGAGCCATGGAGTTGCACTGGCATCATCATCCATCCTGTAAACCAGCCCGATGCCCGGTCAAGTCAAACCGTGCGGGCCAAACGAAGTCAGACAGAACCGAACATTCGCATTGGTTTGCCGTTTTTGTGGCCGCTGCTCTGAAATGGGGATTGTGCAAAATGGATGTGTGGCGGGGGGGGCGTTATGGCCACAGAGACTGGATGGATGCCACTGCCGACTGGCTACAATTTATTATATTAAGTATTAATGCTGGCTATGCCGCCAAAGGCAGCCCAGTATGCAATGCTTTTTGCCACTGTCCGGGTGCGTGTGTATATCTACCCCCCTCTACCCTCTTCCCTACTCTCTCTCTCTCTCTCTTTCTGTGTGTGTGAGAATGTTGGTGTATATGCATAATCCGAAAGCCAAAAGTAATTATATTAAGTAATTGATGAATTTGCCTTTTTCCGCGGCAGTCGTCAGACGACGAACGCTTTTTGCCAAAGGCAACCGAATGTGCCACGCCCCCTCCCCAGGCTTGTTTGTAGTTATCACGCATACAGCCAACTGAATGACAGCGGGAGGGGATGGGAGGGCCCTCTGTTTATATGGATATAGCCAGACAAATGCCAGACGGTGGTCCGCTGGAGCTACTCGTATAGATCATAGTGCTTGTGTGTCCCGTGGATATATCCTGATTGTCGTCCTGTCTGTGCTCTGCTCCGTGCTGTAGTTTGGGTAAAATAAAATTTAATATAGCGGCAAATAAAAATTTATTGTGTGTCATTTTAGGCGCATTGCGACAATGACCAACAATTTTGATTTGCACACTGATAGTCGTCAATTTCCGGCAAGGCAGCAGCAGCAGCAGCAGCAGCAGCCAGGAAAACACTCTACTAAGCTGTGAAGGGCTTTAACTGGGAAAGTTGTGTAGATATATTGTTTATATATATATATATATAGACACTCCACATGTTTTGAAGATTTATTTGCTGTTTTAAATTTAATTGAAATAAATTGCTTTGATTATGGAGATATGCACTCGCATGATTTGATGGCTCTTTGGGTAGTAGAGGGGTGAGAATGGTGGTTGCTTATTTGCTTAGTTGGATGTCTAGTTGACTGATTGGCCATAAACTGTAAAATCGCATTTAAGCATTTTTGGGGGTTGCTTAGAGTTGGCATGTGTTGCAGGCTATTAAAGTCTGGCAGCTTGAGAACTCTTTCTCTCTCTCTCAGTTTCTCACTTAGTTTCTCTACACCCCGATTGAAAGTCATTAAGAAGCCAAAAGGAGTAGTAAATTTTTGATAATGGCTATTTTTATGTACGCTTATCGAAGGCGTCGAAAACAATAAATGTTGTTAGAGCAGTCTGTGTCTTTTTGCGGACAGTAAGTGAATATGGGACAACTGCAACTTGCCCAACTTGACTGCTTATCTGGGAAATTACTTTGCCTCATTATGGCTAGCAAAATAAGTGAAAAAAATGGGAAACTTTCGAATTTATTATGGCCTCTACAATTTCGATTGGTTGGCAAGGCTACATCGCAACATTCTGGCGAACTTTGGTGAAACGCAAAAGCGAAACGATGCCAAAGTTTATTACTCAATTACAAAACCATCAAAATAAAAGAGAAATGCTAGCAGCGAGTGGCCAAGAAATCCAAAAGATAAATGAAATTGATAAGCGCGTAATTTATGTTTGGATTTCGTTTTATTCTGTCATTAACGCCACGTTGCCACGTCTCCTGAGTCCACTTGGAGCGCCACTCCACTCCACCCAATCCATCCAATCCACTCCCTCAAAACTAAATTGTTCGTTTTGCTGTTTTGTTTTGGGCGACGTCCAGTTGCCAAACTGTTGCCCGAGTTCAAATTAGGTAGGATATATATATATATATATATATAGAGAAATAGAAAACGCCAAGAGTGAGAGAGAGAGAGAGAGATAGAGTGATACACTGTGCAATTTCAGCTAGGTTTTAAACATATTTCATCACTTAGCTGAAACTGAATGACTGATTTCAAAAAAATGTCATTGAGTTGAGTACGAAACTAGTTAATGATGTGGGTGGAATAGTTTTTAGAACGAGTGTGTGTTCGGGTGTGTGTGAATACATTTATATTCAACACCACACCGCAGCTCACTCACTAACCATTTTGCCCAAACTCTTCTATATAATCGATCAAAGCGGGCAATCTCTAACCGTAAATGACACTGAATAACCATGGAACGTGTATATGCATTAGGCCAAGGCAACTGACTGCTTTTGTGGGGTGGCTGGGGGGGTTGGGGGATGTGCTTTTGGTGCGCACAGCGGATATGAGAGCATTAAAATCAACCCACTTTTTAATCCACTGTCACCTCGCCCACATTATGCATAAATAATTTTGTAGCAGAACCAAAAGCAACAACAACAACAACAACAACAACAACAAATGACAATGGTTTGGTTTTGCTGCCGCATATAATGAAATATTGAAACATGAAAATTGTCAAAAACAGCGACAGCAACAACAGAGGCAAGCGGTGCTTGTATGGGGGGCTGGGTGGCGGTTGTGGGGGTATCTGGGTAGATATTTGCACATTACCTGACAGACAGGCCTGGGCGGAAATGAAATTTCTGCAATGCAAGCTAGAGGGGGGTCGCGGGAGTGCATCGGTGGCTGTGCATATGAGCTATGCATGTATTTCAGGCCGACAGATAATTTTGACAATTTTGACAATTTTGGTTATGCAATAAGAATGACATGCATTGCCTGGTAATCTGTTTGTGTGTGTGTTATACAAACTGTTATACTGCGGATTTTCTAATTGTTGAATGCATTTTAATGCATTTTGGGAAGCTAAATGAATTTTGTGCGATCGTTCTCTTGATGGGCGATTAATTAATTTTGATAATCGGCTGGCATTGCACTGGAAAGACACATCGGATGTGGGTGTGGGTGTGAGGGGGGAAAGCAGTTGATGAGCTGATTGAAAATTATAAAATAATATGATGGCAATAAAAACACACAATTGCAATTGAGTTTGACAGTTGCATTAGAGTTTCATGTCACATTGTCTTCCAAACATTTCATTTCTCTACCATCTAATCAACCTGAAAACCCCAGCAACTTTGGCTTGTTTCAAGTTCCAATTTATTAGCGTCACGTTTGCGCCGTTAACACATCAGCGTTTGCCGGGGTCTGGATAGCCAGCCAGCACTTCACATGAAGGCAGGAGAAGCACACTCGTGGAAAATCCTCTAAATCAATTCAATTTAATTACAAAACGTTGCTCGACCTGCTCCCCGCCCGCACCTCGGCCTCTTCAATTAGCGGCCTGCCTAAGCTGATACGCATTTAATATGGCATACTTCAGTGAGCAAGGAATACAAAAAAACAAAACAAAAAAAAAACAAAAAAAAAACCTTGGCCTTTAATCAACGCCAAGTTGGGCAGGCTCACGACTTAGCGGCTGATTGGATTGCGGCTGCCACAGCCCAGGGGAGCCTGACATGGGCACACAAGGGCAGGTGTGGGAGGAGCACGATTGGGGCTTAATAAGATGCCCACGATGGCAAAAAAAAAGGTGGCTAAAGTGAAATGCGTTTTTATAATTAAACGCAGCCAAGGCAACAACAAATCAAATCAACGACAGGAGAAATCAGCACCGCACGGGAAGGACAAGTGTTGGGCAAAAATGTTCGACTTCAAAATTAGCACGAAAAACTCGTCATTTCTGGTAATAAATCTACAACTTACGACCGACCTCTCTGCGCCTTCTTTCGTAAAATCATTTTCCATTTTTCGTTTTGGGTAATTTCAATTTCATTTTTTATTTGCTACACAAAAGTAATTAGAGGCAGTTGGGCTTCATTTCGTGCTGACTTCTTAAGAATTTAATTTAAATGATTTTAGCCATTCTCCTTCTCAATTGCCGCTCATTTTTTTCTTATGTCAGCGATTGCAGCTGATTGTGATTTCTTTCGGGGCAACACGATGTCCTTCAAAATGTGGCGGTAATTAAAACGACATTATTCCAACTTACAAATACGAAAACAAGCGCAAAGAAAATAAAGACTTTTCGAAAAGTCTATTTCGGTTGGTTGGTTGTGTTAAGGGCGTGACTAGCGATAGGCTTTTATTACTCTCTGCCCGAAAGCAGACTATCAAGATGGGAACCAGAAATGGAAAATGGGAAACGGGATCACGAATGGGAATGGGTTTTGGGCGCGTGCTGTAAAACCCTTTTCCTGCGCACGTTTCCTGTCCCAGCTTGACACGGGGCCACAACAAGGTGGGCAAAAACCTTTGTGGTTGGGTAAGAAATCAAAAAACGATTAGTCCTAAGATTTTCGCCCTTGTGGGCTATGCTTTATTATTAAGGTGGCAAATCGGTGGCACGTAGTTTTGCATGTGTCGAACCAGTTTCGAGCAACTGGGCACAGCAGGCAAATTTAATCACACTATCCTGTCTGTAAATAAAGTCCATTGTCGACAGTTCAATAAACTTGTGTCTAGCCCAGAAATCCATTAGCGCGCCATCGACTTGATCGATTTTCAATGGTTTTTTTTTTTATTATTTTTTTGTTTTTAACCAGCTCTGAAAGCCAGAGATAAAAAATGGCTGCACAAAAGTATGCTATAAAAAGTGCAAGCTACGCTATGGCTATGGTGTGAAAGGGGGGGGGGGGTGGGTGGGGTTTGGGTTTGGGTAGATACGACTATTTTTAATCACTTCAACAGTTTCATTGTCTGCTGCCTATGAGCAAACGCACTCAGAGCATTTAATAGATTGCCGGGCGAACACTCTTGAATGGCAGCCATAGAAAAATACTAGCAAAACATATCAAACAAAAAACGCATGAGCTAAAATGTAAACACAAAAAACAAACAAAAAAAAAACAACAAAAAAAAAAAACAAGTAGACATAGATGCGCAACATGGGGGGTGAATTTTAATGCCGTCCACAGAAGGGGTTAACTGTGTGAGTCAGGCGCCTATTCACAGCGCCAATGAATGCCTCGTCAGACCCACTTGGTGGAGGTGGAGGTAGGCAATGGATATATGAAGATATTTCAGTGCTGCTCCTGCTACTGCTGCTGTAACTGATTCTGGCGATAAGCATGAAAGGCGACAAGCGGGTAAATCTGCCCGAACTCCATGCAGCACACTCCGTGTCAGATGCATATCAATGAAGTCTGCGTTGGGGTTAAAGCCAGGCACTGGGGTAGCGCTTTAACAAATGCCTATGCATACCATTCCCGGGCGTTTAACGGTATTTACTTTTTTTTACTTTTTTCGTTTTTTGTTTTTTTTTGAGTGGCATGCGTCATCATCTTCGTGCAGAAGCTATTCGTGTCGGTCGCAACGATTCGACTGCGTGTTACACATTTGCATTTTGGCCAACAAGCCGAGAGTTTTGCCTCGAACTCCATTGCTGGTTGTGGCTAAAAGTAGTTTGCCCTTTAGTTATGAAAATTGTGAGCCATTTTTAGACGCTTATAATTGCTCCATTAAAATTTTGTTTATGACCAAAGTTTATACTTGACAAGCGCCTCGTGAGGCGCGCTGCCTGCAACCAGCCTGCCAGCCTGCCACAATTCCTGCCAGTAATTAGAATGTCAAAAGTTTTCTTGCCAATCTTAAAGGCCAACCCGAGTGGTTTATTTAAGCGCTTGCATGCTCTAATTTTACGGAAATTATCGCAACTTTCACCAACTAATTGCAGTTTATTTTTCGCTGCCATTAATTGTGTATTCTTGCATACACTCGCACTTTGTAATTGGCAATGATTGAATGGCTCCACAATGCGCATCATTTGTCAGATGACATATGCAAAAAAAATATTGGTTGTTGACCACCATCAATTACCAAAGGTCGCACAAGGTCGGTTGACCCACAGGCCAATTGATTTTTCATCTAGTTTGCTGCTGCTGCTGCTATTTCTGGGCTTGCCGTTTTCCAAACAGCCAACTTCATTTTTTGGGGGGCGCTGAGAAATTTAATATTATCGGCACAGCGTTTTGCTGTTTTGACGTTTACACTAAAAGGTTTTTACGACGCTTTTAATTACACTTTAAACAATAGCTGCAAACACACACAAGCACACACACGCACACACACACACGAGCACACAGTCTGCGGCCTGGCCGGGTTTGAAAACCCATTTTCGTTGCTGGCCCGATTCGGTTGGGTCTTCAATTTGCGAGAGTTTGCGATTTGCGCTTGATTAAATTCTAATTATAAAGCGTGCGTATTTTCAGTAGCCTTCCTCCATTTTTGCCCCTCTGTCCGCTGCTCCACCAATCTCCAATTGCTGCACCCAGTTTTCCTTGTTGCCTGTTTTCCTTTTCTTTTTTTTTTTTGTTTACCATTTGCCTTGATTGTTACTACTTTTTAATGATTTTGACTGTCAGTCACTCATTTTGCCACGTTTCTAGCTGTTGTTGTTGTTTCTGTTGTTGCTGTTGTTGTTGTTGTTATTAACGCTCCTATTTGCAATGACCGTGTTGGCTTTGCGTGCTCGTGTTTTTTCGTTCCGAGCTTTCCCTTTCGCGCTGACAGCAAAATTTTTCCAATTTTCTTCGACTTTTCGTTTACGTTTCGACAGTTTTGGGTCCTCATTGGGATTGGTTTTGGGTTCTGTTCGGTTCGGTTTGGTATGGTTCGGTTTGGCGTTAGCTTTGCGTGCAATTTGCGCCCCCCTTTGCTTAATGCGACTTTTAACGCTGATTAATGTTTCTTTATACTGTCTTCCTTTTACCTTTTGATTTTTGGTTTGAGTTTTGGGTTACTGGATTCCATTTGGCATTCCTTTTTTTTACTGCTTTTCCACGGCTTGCGTGTCAAACGAGTTTCGGGCTTGATTTTTGTTTATTTATTTTTTTATTTTATTTCTTCTTTGATATTATGAATTTTACGAGTATTGCATTGATGTGCTGCGTTTATTAAATTCATTAAGAATATCCATTGCGACCGCAACGAGCAATGCAACAATAGTAAAAAGCATTTAAATTTTTATCAACGCACAAGGTTTTTGCTGTCTGTCACATGTCAATAAAATTAACACTTGAATTGACAGACAGACAAGACCAACCAGACAACAACAATAACAGCAATAATATATATTTTTTGAATTAAAACAACAACAAGCCAAGAGGAAAACGAGCTAAGCCGACTGCAATAATTTGCTTGACAGCAGCAAATGCAAATTTTTGCATGAGCCAAATTGAAATTTATGCAGCAAAGCAAAGCAAGACAGTGAATGAATATTGTCCAAAAAACCAATTTAAAACTCAAACACTGTGAAAATGCAAATGACATTAAGTATTCAATGCGAGATGCGAAAATTGTTAGAATGTTTTTCAAGAGTTTAAACATTTTTGCCAATATTGCATATTTTTCTGAACAATTAACTGATGTGTTTTGTCTTTAAAAATCGGACGTTTATCATGTTATTATTAATATGCCACAATATGCAGATGATATGGAGTTTTTTTTTATGATGTATTTTGCCCAGTGCTAATTTATGTTGTCAATTATGCAGGGGCAGATTTTGGGAAGCGAGGGCCAATCACATTTGTGCAGTTAAATTAGAATTTTAATCAGTTGAAATTGCATTTAATATGCCGACACGTTCAAGCTGTGCTCCAGGGGACCCATGAGAGACAAAATAATTGTGAATTGAGTCAAATGGAATGGAAAATATGCAAAGAGCATTTAAATGATTATGCTTTATTGACAGCGTCTAATGAGCAAATGTTAAAGTTATAATAATAAACCAAGCCACTTAAGCAAATCAGGCTTTGTGTCAAAGCACATCCTGTGCAAATTTATTGTTGGCTAAAAGTATGCAATATCATAATGCCAAAAGTTCATTGTCAACACACGCACACCCACACACACACACACACACACACACACACACACATATGCATAAGAAAATATCAGTTTATTGTTGACATAATTGTTTGTGCAGAGCTTTCGAGCATTTGGCCAAAAGTTTTAGAGAGCCAGTCTGGAATAGGTGGGCTGAGTCGGTCATCCCTTGCAAATGGCTGCCCAAAGTCGAAGCCAATAAAATATGAATTTATGGCCTATTTGCATGGAGAGTCGAGAATGGCTCTCAGTTCGACACAATGCAACAATATGCATGCCCCAAAGAGAAATCGAGACTCGAAAACAAACAGCTAAGTCAGATGCAAAGCCAAAATGAATGCTAAGAAGAACTTGGCCAGCTTAATGAGCTTACGCATACACATTTGCAAAATTCAAATACAAATGCATGTATGCTTCCCACACCCCCCTCCCCCTCCCCCACCCCCTCTGTCTGCACAAACATATATTCTTGTGTAGACCAGAACACAGCTTGCATTAAAAAGCTAAAAGGCGGCGGACCAACAATTTTGCCGTATCATTGGAAGCGTTGTAAGCATGACACCATAAAGCGGCTTGGGGTCTTAACTCTGTTACGGTTATGGCCATGGCTATATGGGTATGCTTTGTGGCCAAAACATTTTGTACCGTTGCCTGCCTTTTTAGGGTCAGCCGTATATATATATATATATATATAAATGTGTCTAGGACGAGTTTCAGTACTGCAGCTTTAAACAAAACAACAACAACAAGAAAATGCTGACAACTGACAACTGTAAACCTCAAAATTTGCATAGCCCAGAAGCCGCAACGTGGGCGAGCGAGCGAGATAGAAATAGAGCTGGGTAAATACTTTGAGGCGCAGCTATTTTAATGGCATATTGAATGTGAAAACTAGACGTAAATTTTACAAATTGACTAACTCAATTTAATGGCAACTGTACTGCGAGTTGATGATGACGATGCTGTTTCTTGTTTTTGCGTCCTAGACAAACATGAACTTTCCCTAGCAAACGCCAACAACTACTCTAAAACCAACCAACCGCCTCCTCCGCCGACCAATCCTCCACAATTTGCCACACCCTTTGTGGAAAAGTTTAGTGTCAAATGGGTAAATTTGATTATGATTCTTAGTTGGTTTATGATAATCGAGTTGGAAATACTTCAAAGTTTCGCTGATGGCTGTGTCCGCCGCTATTCGCATTTCACGCAAATGGCTTTAAGGCTGCAACACTTTACGCATTAGCCAGGCTTTTAGTTGTGTCAAGAAATGCGTCGTATTAAATGAATTGGCGACAAAAGCGTTTCTCTCAAGGCAAAGTGTATCAATGGAATATGCATTAAATCACATCCAGTAAAAGAACTTTGCTCAAGTTCCACTTGCCATTTATCGTTTTTTGTTTCAGTTTAATTAACGAAGCGAGTTTAAAATGGGTCCTTCAAATCAATTTAATCAATTAGTATTATTGGCCATACGCATGGCTGGTTTTATCATAATATACAATTTTTGGTGAGCACCATAAATCGACCGCAAAATAACCATACAAATTTCCATTTAATTTGCACAAAACTGTTCGCATTAGAATTGAAAATGAAATGCATTATTTAGGCAAAAATGTAATAAAAATTAAATACATTAAATGCGCATGAGGAACAAAGTCGTCTGCATTAAAAAAAAGGATGTGCATGTATGTGTGTGTGTGTGTGTGTGTGTGTGTGTGTTTGTGTGTAATGAAGCACACCATAGATACAATGCAACACATTCACACCTGCAATTTGCATCACACCCTTAAAATGGCTATGCAACGTGCAACGGGGCGAGGTCGCTGTCACAATTCCACAGTTGCACTGTCGCTGTCCAAAATGTAATATTTAATGTAATTTTATGCAAATTGAAATTATGTTAATGGCCAACCAAACAGGCGAGAGCAACAACAACAATTACAACAATAACAATTACAACAATAACAATTACAACAAATATTATGCGAAAAGTCAAGCAGCGTGTATGCAAAATGATGACAAACAATGTGCCATGTCAATTATTGACTCTATTCACAATTCGCAAAATACAGACAGCGAGACAGAGACAGAGACAGAGAGAGAGAGAGAGAGAGAGCTGGAGAGATGGAGATAGGGGGGAAACACAGAGCAAAAGGGTGCAAAGTGCAAGGCGCCTACCAGAAACGCTTTGCACATCTTCAGTCGACAATTGAATTCATTCATTTATCCATTGACGCATTCACTCATCCACCCATTCATCCATCCAGCCATTCATCCATACACTTAACCATTCATTCATTTCGAATTCTGTTCGCAATTCGCTTAAAGCATTTTGCATGTTTAATCGCACAGTTTCTGTATTCTGTCATATTAATAATAATGAATGCCTGCAACATTGCAGCAACTGGATCTGCAGCTGTATCTGCAACTGGCAACTAGCAACTGGCAACTGGCAAATGGCAACCGGCAACTGGTAACTTAGCCTCATTTGCATTTTCATAATAATCATAATAATATACAACATCATCATTTACCACAACAAATAATAACAACAAGAAACAATCAACATCTGGCAGTAATGATAATATGCATAAAATAGTTGCATGCCACTGTAAGTGCCACATATCGTGACGATTGTTTGAGCATCGAGATCCTGATTAGCGTAGGATGAACTGATGAAAACTTCTTTTCTCTGTTCTCTCAATCCCTCTTTGCAAATAAAATCTCAGTTGCCACATCTTCGTCTCCGTCCCTCATCCTTGGTGAGTCCTTTATTGGCATTTATTTATTTTTGCCTTTCCAATTTTTTTTGGTTGGGTTCGATTTCATCATTAATGATGTGACAATTGGATAAGTTACTACAAATCTCGGCCATAATAAGTATTATCTAAATAAAATGATTGCTTAAGAAGCAAAACAATTAAATTTTAGAAGGAAGAACCCATTATGTATTAGTATTATGGTCTTCCAAAATTAATTATAATTATTGGTGGAAATAAAATTATATTTCATCATTAAGCGATTAAAGCTACCATCATGTTGTCTTCATAATAAACAATTTTACAATTTTAATAATCAAATTCCGATAGTATTTTTTTGTTTTTGTTTTTTTTTTGTTTACCATATTTAAAATGCATTGCAATGTGTGTGCACAGATGTTCTATCTTCTGATTAAATATTTAATCTCATAGCATTTACATTGAGATTAATTTATGAAATTTCTATTTAAAATATTGTTTTTGATATTGCCAAAAGCGGTCTATATTTTTTTACTCACTTATCCCTTGGTATAATCGGTTTTAAGGTTTTCTTTTAAAATTTATGCATACGTACCTAAAATAAAAAGAGAAAAATATTGAATTAGTCAAAAGTATGAGGAAAAAGAAGCCAAAATCAGGCTATACATAGGAAACATAAATATACACTTTAAAATGCAATAAAAAATTACTCAACATACCATAAACTGTTTTCAGTTTTAGCCAAATCTAAAATACTGTTATGGTTAGTGGCAGAGTTTAAACTAAAGCTTTATAGACGCCACTAAAGTGCTGTCAATTGTCACTTACTCTCACAAGTAAACACACACACACACACACACACACACACATACACATAAACATACACGCAAAGGACTTGAGATGAGAAAAAAGGAAACTAAAGCAATTTGAAATTGAAAACTGCTGCGAATTAATCAAATGCTTTTGCCGACAAGTCTGTCCAGGGCGGCCATTAGGAAAAAGAAAAAGGCCAAAGGGAACTCTTGCAAACAACACGAAAATGTCAGTCAGTCAAAAAAGACAGAAGCCAGCGATAAAGCCAGACCCAAAGCTAAAGGCAATGGCAACGCAAAAAGGGCAACAACCAAACTACAAAACAGGCAATGCCAAAGCAAGGATTGAACCGAACTAACCCTTTCCGCTTGCTTCCAACTCGACTCTGGCTACAGTGGACACTCCTGAGCATGCCCATGCACATATATATATATATATTTGGGTTATATGTGTTGCAACGCATTAAATCGATAACTCGATTTTTCAGCACGAACACACGAGTGCGAGTTAAATTGTCAGTTTCATTACGTGGCAGCTTTTCTTTTTTTTTTTGTATTTTAAAGCCAAATCACTTCGTCTGCGCCTGAGCCAGAAAGACGCGCTTCCTCGATGGCATTGCTTTTGGGGTTTTTCCTTTCGAGTTTTGCCATTGGCCCTTTCGCTACAATTTCTCACATTGCGACAAACGATTTTTCAACTTGGCGCTTCATCGGTCGTCGTCGTCGTCGCCGTCGTCTCTCATTTCACTTTTTTCTTTGCTCTTTAGTTTTTCTGTGGTTTCCAATGCGCCTGGCAAACTCAATTCGGCTCAAAGGCGTGTAGAATTGGCCAAAAATAAAAAAAGGGAACAAAACAAAACCCTAAACCGAGAGACAGACAGAGAGAGAGAGAGCTTTGTGTGTTCCTTGGAGACTCGACGCTGGCGAGTTGCACAAACATTTAACTGATTGCCTGGGCGTGCGTGTGCCCCTGCCCCTGCCCCTGCCACACCATGCCTTGTCTTGCGTTGCCCCATGTTGCCTGATTTTTTGATTTGCAATACACCTGGGAGACTTGGCAGAACTCGTCTCAACGAAAATGGGAGTCGCGGCCACCACACCAAAAATGCCAAGCTTATTTGTTAGAACTGGAAAATAAATTGCGTGTGCGTGCAGTAATTGTAAATTACTAGATTTTGAGCAGAGCCACACAGAGACAGACAATTGGCGTGCAAGAAGTCAGTCGGCAGTTATAAAGTAGCCGTGTTATTGACACCTCTCGATGTGCCCCCTTGAATTTTTGATCGACACTTAAGGCGCAGTCAGAGAGAGCTACCTCGTCATCTTTGTGGGTGGTGTGCAGTGGTCGTGTCTATTGGGAATACGTATAAATAGATATGGATATACATATATTGTAGGCCAATGTTTGGCATACATATGAGATAAGGTTTGGGGCTGTGCCACGTTTGGGCAAAAAAAAAAACTTTGGCAAATGTAACTGCAGCGCCCCAAAAAGCAACAAAGTATGCAACAAATTTCTAGCAAATTTCCTGCTGACACAAATCAGCTACTGGCAATAACTCAAACTATCCAACTTTAGCTGGTACGGCGTGCAAAATCAATAACCATAAGCCAAAATTCTTATGCCCACAATGAAATCATATCAAAAGTATGCCACATGCTTGGGGAAATCACTAAAATCAACCCCAATCCGCAGCGAGCAGCCCGCAACCCCAATCCCAGCCTAGTTGAGTTGAGGCAGCCAGCTAAGCAACATGGCTCATCATTTATGAATACGAAAGGCACTCACACACATACACACACACACACGTAGCACATAGCTATGCTGCAACATTTCGCCTAGCACGTTGATAACTGAGACGGCTTATCACGCCGACTCTGCTGCTGTTGCTGCTGTTGCTGCTGCTGTTGCTGCTGTTGCTGCCGCTGTTGCTGCTGCTGTTGCTGCTGCTACTCGACTTTCCGACTGCATGTGACATTTGCATGCTTGCTTAAACAGCAAAAAGCAGCAGAAACAGCCTCAAACGTGGGCACGTCTGGGCCGTCAACTATGCCATACATTTTGGAATGGCATTGCTGCCAGAAAATTGTTCAATGTCTTGACGGGTGCTGCAACGATGAGCCAGAATATGGGAAGGAGCAGCTGGTGGTGGCTGCCACTGCTGCAGCAGTAGTTGTTGTTGTTGCTGCTGCTGCTGACTGTAGACTAGTAGGCAGCCGGCGATTCCTGTTGACGTCACATCACACACGTGTGTAGTAAAAATCAGACGTGTCCGACTCAGTGGCAGCCGTGACTTGGAACGTAACCAACAAAACTCACGAGGAGCGAGTCCTAGTCGAGTCGAAGCTGTTGGCTTCATGTACTTTGATTGCTTGCACGTTGCCGTACAATTTTCGGTATGATGGCGGCAACATTTCATGATTTCTTCTACGTGTTTCTGGCTAAAAGCACGCGCACTCAACGTAGCGACGGCTTTCGCAACTGGCACTGGCCAACTTCGTTTTTGGCAGGTAACTGTAGCCAATGCCTGTCACATAGCCATAATGTATGCAAGCCTTTTTTGTGTATATGACGCGCCGCGAATCTGTTAGCCTTGTTTGTTTGCTAGCCTGTTGACTGATGATGGTTTGGTTTTTTGTTTCTGCTTTCTGGTTTCTATAAATTGCAATAACCTCTGCCAAATCACCACAAAATCCCTAATAAATCAAAGCAAAGGTTGATCTATTTTTGTTGCGTTGAATTATTGAGCAATTGTCCTGGGCACACTTCGTCTTTAGTTGGAAATATATAAAAATAATAAGCAGCTGTACACTAAATCGATCAAAGAGCACAAAATAAATATTTAAGTGTGCGCTGTGTTTGTGGTTTTTGTTGTTGAATTTTATTTGATTTATCTGTGTGCGCCACAATTTGATTAAAGCATTTTCATTGTACGCCTTTAGCCTGGCCTTAAAAAATGGCAGGCTTAGCTCAATCTCCATAGAACTGTGTGATAAAATGAAGTGACTTTCAGTTTAATGTATGACACCCATGCGGAAGACACTGCATATGGGATTAGTGTGTGTGTGTGTGTGTGTGTGTGTGTCGAGCTGGCTCGACTTGGTTTTGTGGAGCAAGCTGGATTGCAGCTAGTGTGGCAAGTGGCAAGTGGTAAGTGGTAAGTGGATGGCGGCAAGGAAGCGGCGTTAAGGCAATCATTTGGCAGCGCATGTGTCGGATTATTTTGCTGGTTTCGTTTTATTTAAATTTCCTTTGTGCCTTGCCTGGCTTGGCTTGACTGGCTTCGGTTTCCTCATTTTGGTGGTTGCTTGTTTGGCTGTCGCCAAAAGCTGACAGCAGCTGAATCTGTATGCTAAGCCCCCCCCCCCCCCCGTTTCATCATGTTCCACGATTTTCTTCGTTTTTTTGTGCCAAACAAATTAATGATTGCCGTCAAGCAAATAAATCAAAAGCTTTCCGTTGCGTCTCTTGCTGTGCTTTAAAGTTTTGCGGCAAGCTTAAAGCTCTGCGCTTATTGGCAGCCAATAGTTTTTGTTGTTGTTGCTGTACTCGACAACTGCTGCATCCGGCAACCTTTTTCCACTCAACTAAGCGCGCACTTGCATTCATTGATGATGTATGTACGCATCCCGTATATATATATATATATAGATATTTATATATATATCATATATAGTTGAGGGTATGAGCATCCACTTGACTGCCTCGGAACCATTGACACAACATAAATAACCGTGCCAGCCTGCTATAATTTATAATCCTTGCTCTGGCAACACCAGCAGCAGCTGACTAACAACGGAATGCCGCTGAGAGTGCAAATATTTGGCTAGCTTTTATTTTGTCCATTTAGTTTGTATTTTTTTTGTAGTCTGTCCTGCCTATTTAAAAGTGTCGTGCACAGGATCTGCTCTGCTGAGGTCCCAGTCATGCTGGTTGCCTTTACAAAATGTTTTGTTAGTTCTCCTACTGCCCGTCCGTTCCCTTCTTCTGCTGCTTGCCGTAGTTATTGACAAAATGAGGTCAAAAGTTTATTGGCAAAATATATAAACTTTATATGCAGGTGTTTTGTTTCTCCTTTCAAGTATTAATGTGCAAAACAAATAGTACAGCAAACGATCGAGCGATTATAGAAATTTAAGTACTTTGCTAAAATCTAAAATAGCCAACCCAAAATGCATAAGCACTAACTAAATATAAATTAAACCAGCTGAATGTTTTGCAATTCACCAAAAATATATTTTTTTGTAGCCCCGGCTAATGGCCATCCGGGTGTCTAACTAACAAATTACAAATAAATTATTTAAAAATCGAAAGCTACAAAAAAGAAAACATCACGCAAAACCTAATAAAATTTACCAATGGTTTTGGAATATTTTAAGAGGTATAAAATTATTCAACTAAATTATGCGCACATAAAAACCAACTGTCAAATGCGATAAGTTGATAGCTATTTAAATTATGGCAAATAGCACAACAAAAATATATTTATAAATATAATATAATAAAAACTCAAATAACATTGGTAAATACGTTGGAATTTATATGCATATTATTGTACAACAAAACCACCGTCAGGAATCGTGGGTTAAAAACTATTTTAATTATTTATAATAAATCGCTTAATATGTTTGCCCATCGCACACAAAACGAACAAACGAACAACTGATTATTATCATGCCAAACCTGCCAGTTGTTTTTGTTGTTGTTGTTGTGTCCTTTGTTTTCATTTTTTTTTTTTAATGCCCCTCAGAGAATGTTTTCACAAATATTCCGCACAAATCCTGGCTTAGGTTTTAGTTTGCCTATATATATATATGTATGAATAAGTATCTGACAATTGTGGCTATCTTTAATGGCCATCATATCCATTAAAGCACAGCGCACATTATTATATCATTGTTAAGGATATTTTCTGATTAACACACAATGTGTAAAAGTTTGAATGTGCTATATCATCAAATATGTGCTATATATATGTACATATTTTTGTGATCAGAAAGTTTCTGTGTAGTTTCAATTACATTTATAGCTTCTATGAACTATAAATAAATATATATAATTATATTTCGACTTCTCGTTATTTTTATACAGCTGAGATGTTCTGAGAGATTTATCTAATTTACAAATAACATGTTGGGTCGATGTCTTTGTTTTGCCATAAAATATGCACAACCAACTAATGCTTTATCTCTTTATATCTTTATCAGCCACTTCAGGCTGATTTGAAGTTTAAAGAGGGTTGTTTTTTTTTTTTTGCTTGACAGGCCAAGTTAAGGTCTCTCACAGAGTCAAAACAATCTATCAGAGAACCCTTGAAGGCTATGTTTTTATTGCTAAAATTCGTTTTAGACAGTTTTATTTCTTCTGCGCTTGTCACTTTTATTTCTTCAATTTGTGGTGGGCTTGGATTTTTTAATTAAGCAAAAATTGTGGTTGTCTATAACAGTATTTTGTGTATTTTTTATAGCTCTGCCAAAAACTGTTGAGACATTTGAATGAAGACTGTCAAAAGCAAGCTACAAATAAGCCTTTAAGCTGACAATATTCAGTGCGCCATGCTAATTTCCATCTGCTGTGTCAGTTGTCAATGGTTGCCGTTTAATATTTCCCTATGGGGCTTACATAATTTAGCCATGCCATCTGATGATGGCTAACACGAATTGCGTAAACTAACTACTTGTATGCGCCCTACGATTGACTTTAGACTAATGCTGATAATTGATGTAACTATGTCGTTTGTTTTGCCTCAAATGCCCAGCTTAATATAATTTATCAATCAGTCTCTCAGGTTTACCGGTGTGTTTGTGTGTGTGTGCGTGTGTGTGTGTGTGCGTGTGAGCCTTTGCAGATGACAGGAAGCACATTAGATAATTGCAAAAGCAGCATTGATAATGATGTTTGCCCTCGATATGTGATGTGCTAATAGCCTTGACTTTCGACTGCTATTTGAACCCCAAAAAACTGGACCACACACACACATACACACACTCAAATAGACACACACACACACATGAACAAAAGAAACATTTTACTTTCTTAAGCGAGAGTGCAAAAGTTTCGTCCAGCCCAACAGACGGCAACATATTGTCGCACTCTATAAATTATGCGCATAACCAAGATGTAAGAGCAGAGAACCGAAAGCAAGGACCAGAAAGCAGAAAGCATGTAAAACACACACATACGCACACACACACACACATACACACACATACACACACACACACACATGCAATCAGCTGCGAAGAAGGCAAACCAACCAAGCAGAACTATTACAATGGCAAAAAGTTTAACGATTCATGTGAAAGTCTGTGGAGATTTCTTGCGCCCCCCCCCCCCCCCAACACACCCGAAAAATGTGTGTGTGTGGGTGCCGAATTTACTATTATTACCCTTCCAGCAATCTTTCTCTCTCTCTCTCTCTCTCTCACTGTCTTGTCTTTTTTACACTCTTCCCGTGCGATATACATGTGTAATGTGCCCCGGCTCAACCACAGCATATTTGGTTAGGAGGCAAAAAGACCAGATGTGTAGCAACTACCCTTGGTTGCAAGGTAAGGAGTTTGTGTTGCCTCGGGGAGTCTCCACTCTGCTGCCATTGTGTTTTCTTAGTTATGGGCTTTAAAACTTGTCACACTTGTCAGCCCAAAACTTGCAAAATGGCTGCCACTTTGGAGCAGCGCGCATAGCTCAAAAAAAAAACATAGCCACAAAAAACACCCGAAAAGCACACGATAAGCATGCAAAAATTAATGACTCTACCAAGTACCAATGTGGTCAGTAATGACATACTCTAAATCACACAGAAATTGGAAAAAAAAGAGCAGAAGGTTCGACTCTACGGGCAGATACCCTGTGGCCAGAAAAAAACTTACTCACATAGAAAAATATAAAAAGATGGTTAGACTCTACTGGCAGATACCATAAATCACACAGCAATGTGTCAAAAAAAAAATAGGTCTAGGCCTAACTGACCCAGTGGCCAGAAGAAACACAAATCACATAGAAAATCACATGTAAAATGTAAATAAATTGTTCTTGTAAAATAGTTTTCATTGAGAGTAATTGCATTTGTGATGTTTCTTTATCAAATTCTTAAATAAATCACTGAACATAACTTCAAGAGCACTTTGTTTTTTTTTTTGTTGGGTGTGACATTTTTTAACAGTTATGCACATACATTTGCACAACTTTGCACCCTTTTGCTAACACAAATATGTTTTTTTATTGTGCTGTACACGTTTTTTGTGTGCCTTTTGAAAAGAGCCATAAATCAAGAGAAAGGCAAAACTGTCACATGTTAATGAGTAGCTCTTCTCACATGCAACCACCCCCCCCCCTCCCCTTGCACCCCTTAGCCCCCTTGGGCGCGCTGAGCTGCAACCACAACGCGAACGCGTCTCTCGTTTGCTTTCTTTTCGTTATCACTTTGAATTTGTAAAAAAGTTGAGTGTGTTTTTTGCATGCTTTGGCCAACAGATTGCAGCGCTTGTAAAAAGCGGCAAAGAAAACTTCCCATAGGACTAAACACACACACATGCACACATACACACATGTTATGTGTGTGTGTGTAAAAGAGTACTAAAAACAGTGGCATACTTTTGCATTAAGTGGAATTTTTTGCTTTCTTTTTTTTTTTTTTTGGGGCAACTGCTGCTGGCCTTCGGCTGTTTCTAACAAACGTTTAGAGCGATAAAAACCAGCAGAGGCAAAATAAAACAACCAAAAAAAAAAGAAGAAAGAGAAATAAAAATAAACATTTTGTTAGTTGCATAAATTTGGCTGGCATTTGTTGTTGTTTCCGCTTGTTTCGCAGTCCCCGATAAAGCAGCGTCAAAAAAGTGTCGTCGAGGGAGCAACTTAACCGAAACGGCGCACTTTGGTTACATATGAACGAGCGGGTATTCAGTATCCAGATAAATCTGCAGATGTGTTGTCAAACTGGTTGCTTTAACTAAGCAGTGCTTCAAGGCGGAGAATTGTGTTCATCCCTATATCCTTTTTGGTTTTTGCTTACTTTAAATCTGCCACACACAGTTCAATGCCCGAGCTGAAGCACGAACCAATCTCTCAGTCTCCCCAGCACTCAAAACTTAGTCGCAATCTTCGAGGCACATAACTTGGCACATACACGGCTCATAATGTACATTGCACACCCATTTATAGAGCTCTATTTACAATTTATGCGCCACGTAAAGGTAAATAAAGTTGGTGCAACAGCGCGTTGCACACGCGACGTACGTCGAGGGCTGGCTGGCTGGCTGGCTGGCTGGCTATCTGCCTGCGCAACGCTCGTTGGTGGTTCTGCCATACAAATCCCAAAACCATTTCACTAATTGAAATGAATTTTCATATAATACAACAACGACGACGACGACGAGAAAATGTCGAGAGACTCAACGTTGACGTTCTGAGTAGAAGTGTGCGTGTTTGCACATCAATGCGTGTCTATGTGTGTGTGTGGGTGTGTGTGTTTGCTAGACACTTTCCGGTTGCAACACAAAATTGCATTGACCTCAGGCAATAACAAAAATGTTGAGCAGCAGACAGATGGAAACAGTTTCAGTTGAATAACTTTTTAAAGTTTAAAGCTGTGAAAAAAAAACCAAACAAACTAAACACTAAAATATTTTGGCATTTGGAAAAGGTTTGCATATTAACTGTTTGTCGCAATGGGCTGAGACAGGTAGAGCGAAACAAATAAACCACTCGACAATGTCTCAAGTTGGAGAAAGTCGACGAAGTGGTGCAAAATGCAGCGGCATTTTATGTTTAAATAATTATGCAATCCGCTTGGGAAGCGACTACCGCTTTTCCTAGCCCGAGTGGCGGCGGCTTTCCCGGCACACACACCAAATTTTCAAGTTCATAATTATGTGGTGCCGTCTTGGCTGTTACCCTCCTCCCCTCCCTCGATACTGATGAGCTAAATGCATTTTGCACCACGTCGCCCGTTTTCATTTTTCATTTATTCCAAATGCGGAAAGTCGCATAAATGAAAGCACAAAAGATGTCAGCTCAGCTCGGCTGGAGAAAGAGAGGGGAGAGCGGAGAGGGGAGAGAGGCGGCGGTGGCTGCCTGTTGGCATTTCCCACAACGGAAGTCATCATACTTGTGCGCTTGTTTACATTCTGCTTGGGCTTCAGCCTTAGCTTTAGCTGCTGCTCCGGCTGCTGCTGCTGCTCCGGCTGCTGCTGCTGCTCCGGCTGCTGCTGCTGCTCCGGCTGCTGCTGCTGCTCCTTCTGCAAGCCACACTGCGTATACGTAACGCGTAATGAGGCTGGCCTGGCAATGTTGCCTTTTGAAAGGCGTTGAGCGTGGCATGTAAATGCAAAATGGTGACAAAGCCCGCCTGCAGGGAACCCCTACATCTGTGTGTGGCTGACTGTGTGTGTGTGTGTGTGTGTGAAGCTATTCTAAGGCATTTGCTTGGTTTTCTTTTTTCTTTGTTGCCAGCGCTGGGGTAACATTATTTTAATTAACATATTTATATGTGGGGAGGCACTGAGAACACAAAAGCAACACATTCACACTCACTCCTATGGCTGACTGTGCGTGTGTGTGTGTGTAAGTATCTACCTTGTGTGCATTGCAATTTTAATTACATAGACGCGAAGACGATGACAACAACAACAACAACGACAACAGCAAAAATGCCGACATATAGTATAAAGTGCATTATGTTGCCAAATGAAATCATTAAAAATTGTTTGCAAAGCCGAAGCGAAATCATTAAAAACATATAAATTATGTAAGAAGCGAACGACGACAGCCACGCCCCTGCCACCCGTTGCCACTGTGTGTGTGTGTGTGTGTGTGTGTGTGGGCAATTCTGGGCAAAATGATGAAATGTCAGCGCGCATAATTATAAAGCAAGCATAATAAAGACCGCAACTGCAACGACGACCTCAAAAAGAAACAAATTATATATGCAAAAATTGTTTTGCTAATGTTCAACAAGCCGTTGTTCTTCTTGTTGTTGCCTCGCTTTGTTGCATACCTTAGGGGGGGGGGGGCAGGGAGTGCTTTCATTATGAAATGCGCGCAGATGCTAAAGAAAAGGCTGCACCAAAGCCAAAAAGGTAGCAGCAAAATATTTCACATACACCACCAAAAAGTATGCTTTAAGAAATTGCTTAGCTTCGGGTTTTTGGCTCTAATGAAGAGCTTGGCAGTCATAAAGTAAACTATACAAATTTTCAAGCAGGTATTTTTTGCCTACAAAAATACGTACAAAGTGCTGGCAGAATGTGAGCTATTTTGGCAACACGATAAAGTTAGCCAAATGTGAGTTGAGTTTATTGGGGAAAGGGCGAAATTATTTGCTGCATGATGTGAGAAAAAATAACACTTTGTTATAAAGCAGTTAGCAATATTCCGATATATACATACATATATATATATATATATGTGCATATATATATACATAAATGTATTCATGCAGTTTGCTGCACATGACCCAACCGCACTCAATATCAATAAATCCTCGGCAATCTGCACTCAAAAATCAAAAGATACACTTTGGAGATAGGGAGACAGGCAAACATAAAATGCCAATTTCTAGTTGCCAAATGGTTATTGCCTGGCCAACAATAACAACAACAACGACAAACAGCAAAAGTAACAAATTTACCGCATACGGACAAATGCATAAAGCGGCCAAAGCTTTTACGTCTATCCGAATACACACACACACACACACACACACGCATACAAGCATTCAATACACTTGCATTTATATATATATATATATATTCGTTCTATATCCGTAGCTGAGCTGAGTGGGTAAAGTTAAGTGCAACAGCAAACATAAAAATACAAACCAGAACGCAATTTGTTGCGCCACAGCAGGTGCAACAAAAAAAGAAGAAGAGAAAGAAAGTCAACTCACACACACACACACACACACACGTACAAATGTGCAACAATTTTGCCGGATTTTATTTTTTTGTCTGGTGATAAAACTAAATAAAATTTAAAATAGTGCGTTGCATGCAACTGACCAGCTGCAGCAAGCTGAAAAATTATTCAGATATTCATTCATTGCCCTTTCTGCTGCAGTCTGATAATAATGAACGTGGCACGAGATGAGTACAATGGCCTCAGAGGGGGGGGTGGTAAATTGGTGGGAGTAGTGCTTAGAAGGCATAAAATTTATAAATTACTATACTGCGCCACAATAAATTTCAGTTTGCGTAAAAACGCAAAATTTATATACACAATGCAACATGAAGCAAGGGGCAGAAAGGGGTAGCGGTTATGGCCAAGAACTGAACTGAACTGAACTGGGCTGTGTGAGTGCAGTGAAAAACCCATTATGAATGAATTTAGTAGCAGTCGCCGTAGCAGTGGCAGGGGCAGTGGCAGTGGCTGTGGCAGTGGCAGTGGCAGTGGCAGTGGAACCAAAGAGCACAAAAACCGAAACGTGCTCGAACCACTCATCGTATTTATACAAATTTAAAGCATACACCCATATTGAGGGGGGGCGGCTGGTTGTGTGAGTGCCCCAAAATTTACGAGTATTTCCATGGCTGCCAGCGACGATAAACCAAACCAGTCGAAAGCAATAACGACTAGACTACTCTTCCACTATATAGCATCGGCTGGCTGGAAGTTAGTTGAAGGACACAAATGGACGCCACTAGACAGATTCGGGGCGTGCACCGGTTGTAGGCAGTGCCGCAGACAGACAGAGTCGTCGTCGTTGGTGTCTGGCCTTTGGTCGCCTCTGCAGGTCAATGACAGCTAAAGTTTTGCAGAAAAACTAACCTCGAAACGATAAAAAATTAAAGCAACAGTGAATAAAAAGCAGGCAGCGAGTGAGTTGAAGGTGAGGCAAGCGCTGTTGCCGCATCAAAATGCCGCAATGGCCTGTTATTATAATGAAAACGAAGCATAGAAACTGGTGCAGTACAAAAACCCGGCAATAAGTAGATGCTCTAGGCAAAAAATAAAAATCAAAAAAAACAACAAAAGTAAAAAAACAAACAACAAAAAACTGAAGAGGGGCAGCCAGTTACATTTGCATAACCAACGTCCAGTTGCCATTTACTTTTGAGTGTGCAACGTCTGCGGAAGCCAACAGTCCTTTGGGGATCCGTGTGTGTGTGTGTGTGTGTGTTTGTGTGTCGAGGCACTTAACATGCACGTTTAAGGTATTTTCAATTTACAATTTATAAAATGTGCAGCAAAACATATATCCAAGGAACACTTAATATTAAATAAAAAAAGGCAAATTAAATCTCTAGCCAAAATGGGGAAATTAATTAGAAATAATTTCTGTTAAAGTAAGCAAAAGCTAAAAGAAAATGTTGCTCAGCAATAATTAATTGTTCTTTTATTTTTATTTAGTTATTTAGTAATTTTTAGCTGCGCACTCATTGGAAAAGTTAAAGCTTTAAGTGGCAGCATGCAGCACGTAAAAAAAGTATGCAACACATTTGTCATTTGAATCACAGCTGCAGCGGAGGTGGCAGCGTGGCAGCGTGGCAGCGTGAGACCATCAATATGTCGACTTTTGTTTGAATTGAGCTCTGCTCTTTTTTCAACTGTTTTCTTTTCTTTTTTTTGTTTTTTTTTTTTTGGCAAAACTTGCCCGTGCGCTACATCAATTTATGCAACTTTTCTTCAACATACCCACAAATACATATATAGATGAAAATACGTATATATTTTTTAACTCTTGGCCAAAGTTTTATTTCACTTTATGATAACTCTCATGAGTGTGGCTGGTATATGTGTGTGTGTGTGTGTGTGTCGTTGTCGGTGTGGTATCCAATCGCGCAGAATGCCCATCTCTTTTTTTCTTCTTTTTTTTTTTGGCATTTGCAAATGGCGCATAAGCATTTTTGCATGTTGAAAAAACAAAGTCAAACAAATATGAACAAAAAAAAAATGCTGTCGAAACCCGACACAAAATTTTAAACTATAGCATAATATGGGCAAACTTTTGCCAGCGTCGGTTATTATTTATTTATTTTTTTTGCATTTATTTTATACACACACACATACAGTGAGTGCAAAAATATTGTAGGCCCGTTCATTTAGGTTCCGTCCAACATTCCAGTTTTATTCGCATTCAGATTCAACTTTTGTGCTGTGTGTGCCTGGGAACCTGCTTGCTGCGACTGGGTGCCAAAAGTCAACAAATAATATTTTTGCATAAAAATCGTCGCTGTAAAATGGAATGAAAATATGCAACTGCAACGTTGCAAGCAAAGTAGCATGGACACGGTCGAAGGACATCAGGGAGGAGAAGGAGGCTTAAAAGCCTGCCATAGCAAACAGAATGTAATATATACGAGCGCAGATGTGACAGTGTGTGTTTGCACACATACAGACACAGACTGTGTGTGCGAGAGTCATATTTGCGAGAAATCTCAATTTGCCGAGAATTTAATCAATATGTGCTTTACGCTGATGGCTCTGGCATATTGCGTACTCTGCGCCAATTGCAGTCTCAATTGGAGTTGAATTGCAGTTTTTGGCTGCTTATCAATTTATGCATACACTCAAATAGAATTTCATAAATTGTCATTTAATTGCCAAAATGCAAATGGCGCTTGGCCACATTCAATATTCATACATTCATTGTTATGCAATGCAAATCCAAAATGCAGAATGCCAAATTGGCCAACACCAGATTATGGCTTTGACTTATGCAATGCCTTTGGCATTGCTAATCCATTCATTGTTGCGGATCAGCGCCTACCTTAAGTTGTGTTAGCCATAAACTGAAGAATTTAGTTCTGTATTTCTACAGAACAGCAGAGACCCAAAACAAAATATTCCATTTGGCAAAAGAAAAAACAGAATACGAAATAAAATAGAACAAAACGAAAGAAATTTGTATGGCACACAGCAAAATCTAGACAAAGCTTGGCATACATACGATATAGCAGAAAAACAACAATAACAACAACAACTACAACAATAACAACAACAACGTTTTGTGTGTATTTAGAGAATGCTAAAAAACAAACGCAAATAACAAAAAAAAAAAAAAACAAGAACAGCATTAAACAAAGGCACAACTAGACGGAGCAAACTGTACAACAGTCCGAAAGTATACTTTACAAATGTGTTACACTCACACACACACACACACTCATACACATGCACATGTGTTATGTTTCTCCATATGCGTTCTTCTTTCTTGCTACTTTAGCTCGCATTTGTTGACATTTCGAGGCAAGCGTACAGAATTTTTGCAACTGCAACAGCTAAAAAGCATTTCAAGAATTTATTAAAGCCGGCAGAGAACTAATGAAGAGTGTCAAGAATATAACAACACTTAACCAAGAGCCAGCTAAAAAAACAATAAATATTTATTAGACAAAAATTGTTTTTTTATGCACTTGCAAAAATGTAAATGTTGATTAAAAACTAATGGAAACTAAACTAAGCTAAAAACTAGCAAATGTGACACGAATTTTGCTGAACTCTGATAAAATATAATTTATGATGCATAAAATTTATATTTATATTAAAATAATATTTTAGTTAATAAGTAAAATAAATATTTTAAATTTAATTAATTTCTATTTTTCCCATTCCTGATAAGCAAAATATAATTTATGATGCATAAAATTTGTATTTATATTAAAATAATATTTAAGTTAATAAGTTAAACACATATTTTAAATTTAATTAATTTCTATTTTTCCCATTCCTGATAAGCAAAATATAATTTATGATGCATAAAATTTATATTTATGTTAAAATAATATTTAAGTTGATAAGTTAAACAAATATTTTAAATTTATTTCAATACTAATTTCCTCTACTCTGATAAAAAAAATATAATTTATGATGTATAAAATTTACATGTATATTGAAATAATATTTTAGTTAATAGGTAAAACAAATATTTGAAAGTTAATTAATTTATATTTTCCTCATTTCTGATAACCAAAATATAATTTATGATTTATAAAATGTATATGTATATTAAACTTTGAACTCTTTTTCATTTTATTTTGCTGATTTAGAACGGAAGATAATCACATAAAGTGATTAATATTTTAGTAATTAAGTTAAGCTATGAAAACCTACTCGATAACCTACAATATCTCTCTCTCTCTCTGTCTTTCTCTCTTGCTCAGCTCGCTCTCTCTTTCGCTGACACCCACTTAGTTTCGACAAGTTTTAACCGTTATAAAAACCGCTCAGCCCGTAACGGGAAATAGCTGCTGCTATTCCAACACTTAAATGCAGCGCAGTTATAGGCACTTTATTTCAGCTCCGGCTGCCTGCTCACACCTATATATGTACACCTATGTATATGTATATGCATATATATGTATATATGTACAGCAGCAGCACTTGTTTGCTAGATTTTGGTATTATTTTCTCTTGTATTTTTTGCATATAGGCCCCATCGGCAGTTTGGCATCGTTTTTTTCACTCGGTTTGTTTAGTGGCGCGTTTTTATTGTTGTTGTTGTTGTTGCTGTTTTTGCTGATATTGTCGACTATTTTCACTCCACTTTCGAATGTTTTTATCCCTAAAGCCTGCTTGCGGATATGCACACACACACACACACACACGCTGGCAAACAAACAAACAAACAAACAAACAAACGAACAAGCAAACAAACCAAACGCAAAACACAACATTGAGCAAAAAAGATTGTTGTAAAAACAATAAATGGCAAATGTATTGCGGCATTTTTAGGCGCATGGCCCAAAAAACAAAAGAGCTGCAAATTTTTTGCAAAATGCTCTTGTACCGCTTCTCCCACTTCTCTACCCCCTTCCCACACGGCACAACAAGTATATTTGTATGCCTTTTGTTGGGCTTTGGAGTTTTCATAGTTTGCATTTTTATAGCAATATGGCAAATGGAATTTTGCTGTGCACGTTGCGGGCGAACCAAACATTTAAGTGAGTCAAGTGGCTTTTGCAGGGTTCATGCGATTTGCATACGGCTGCCCGGAAAAGGGGAAAGGGGGGGGGGAATATGTCCCATTTCTATATATATGGCATTTACTAGGTGGGAAGGGGGGGGGGGTATATGCATCTAAAATACTCACTTAGATTTCCACTAGGAATGTAAACGTTGCCCGATGGCGTCCGCACCAAACACGATGGCTCAAAGTCAACGCCCAGATCATTGGGATTGTTAGCAACAGCGCCGGCAATTAAACGAGCATTATTCATGCGACTCATTGTCGGATTACGTGGCGGAACATCCGGTGGAGCTGTTGGCGTGACTCCCTCCAGGAGAAAGCCTGCAAAGAGTGACAGAGAAAGTGGATCAGTGAGTGAGTGGGTGGTTGGGTGAGTGGGGTGAGTTAGTGATTTGATCATAACCTGTAACTCGCAGGCAGTTGAAGGAATTCTGATTCGTTTTTTTCTTTCTTTTTTTGGCTGCTGGCTAAAACATGAAATATTCATTTTCAGAGCAATAAAATGCAAAAGTATTTTCAGCAATTTGCCATATTTTTTTTATTTGTTTCCACATAGCACATTTGGCACTAAAAGTATGCTGTGAATTTTTAAACAACTACAAATTGAAATTGTGGCTGAATCGCTAGATTTATATATATATATATATATATATATATAACCAGCTGGCTTGCCTGTTGGCATGCAATCAGTGCGCATTGAAACCCACTTGAAAAATCAGGCGCAAAATAAAAATGAAATTATTTAGCAGCATTTTGGTAAATTGAATTTGTTGACTGGGCGACGCTAGACAAACACAGCGCCCAAAATACAAATACTAATGTACACACACACATACACACACACACACACACACACATACATAGAGGCACACATAATAATGTGTGTGTATATAGATAAAACTCAGAGAGTTACCAAGCAAAAGGCAATTTGAAAATCAAAAGCAAATTGTCTCTCCAAGCAGCAGCACGAAAAGAAATCGAAATAAAATTAAATTTGCTTCGCAAAAAAAGAAAAGAAAAAACATTGAATTTGACTACAGCGTCAAATGCCTTTTAGAAGTATATAGGAAAATATATATATATATATATATATAAAAGGTATTCGAGTGTGTGTGCTGAATGCCGACACTCGACAAATGCCTTCCTGGCCATGTTCAGTATTAAAATAAATTTCAAAAGCATTCGCATTCATTCGCATAGAAAATTTTAAGCTCATTTATAGACTTAAAAGAGGCGACAGCAAAAGTGGGCGTGGCGGGGGCAGGGAGTTTTTGACTGTGAGTGTTATTTGGTTTTGCTGCTAAGCAGGATGTTCGACAAATTCAAATGCCAACAGCAAAAACAACCAAAATCATAAAAAAGGCAAAACTGCCGTCGGCCAATGGGATAAAATTCCAAATTGTTGAGATTTGCATAGCGCGAAAATAATATCCTGCTCCGGCTGCTCCAGCTGCTGTTTGACTTCCCATTCCGCGAGAATTGAGCTGATTTCTCTAACTCAAGCAGAAACAGGATGAGGATGAGGACACTGTTGACAGCGAGTGTGTGAATGCTGTTGCCTAGTTTGCTGTTGGTTGCCAGGACCAAACAACAGAAAACAGTCAGCACCAAAAGGCACCAGCATCCAACGCACAGCTAAATCGCATTGCGCTAGGCTTAGACAATTTGGATGGTTTTTTGTTGTTTTTTTTTTTTTTTTCGTGGAGGGAAGGGGAGGGAGCGGGCAAATGGCCAGCGGATTTAAGCTGCGGAAAATGTGACACCAGCTAGGCATGCGGCCTGAATGGCCACAGGGCCTGCGCATTATCATCATAATGAAAGAGGGCGATGTGGGCAGGATGCTGGCTGACTGCTGCCAGCAAAGATTATTTCATGCGGTTAAACACAGTAGCAAACTTGCCCACATTTTTCAGCACCAAAATTCAAAAATTACCAAAGCAGAGTGGACACAAAAACAGAGACAGAGAGAGAGGGAGAGAGAGAGAGATGGAGTTAAAAGACGGCTTCGCGCTCTGTCGGTCAGTTGTGATTAAAAGCGATCTGTCTAAAAATAATTGTGGCCTTTTGTTTTTTTTTTTTTTTTTTTTGTGTGTGAGTAATTAGATTTGGGATTTAAGGCGCTTACCGCAAATTGAAATTGAAATTGGCCAACAGCGGCACACACACAGACTGAATTGAAAGTTGAGCAGGTAAAATGGCACTTTGAAGCATCTGCTGCATCTGCATCATCATCAGGATAAGTCCCATTAGAAACATTAGCAATGCATTTTTAGACAAATTATTTTGCCATCAAGTGCAAAAGTTGCAAAAGTTAAGCTGCACTCGATTTAGCAACATTTGCACAGCACAAACGATGACAATAAGTGTGTAGTGAAGTGGGGTAAGGGGCAAGATTGTGGCTGCAACATGCGCATTAGTTTAATATTAAACAACGAGTGGCGCAAAAATGTCAGTTTGTGGCAAGCTCTCATCTCACCCACAACCAGCTCGCAAAAGGGCTTAGCCAAATACACAGAAACAAACACACACAAAAAAAAAAAGGACAATGGCAACTCTGGCATACAAACAAAAGTCGCCGCCGTTCACTTTGGCAGTTGGCAATCCGCATCCACATCCGCATCCGCATTCGCATTCGCATTTGCAGACAGGCGTAAGAGCAGCCCAGAAGCAGTCAATGTGAATGCCAAGCGCTCACTTAAAGCGCACGCAACAACAACAACAACATCAAGAGTAGTTACAACAACAACAACAACAACATATACAGCCAGACCAGACCAGAACAGAACAGACCAGGCCAGAACAGGCCAGGCCAGGCAATGGCGCTGATAAGCAGCTTATCTTCATTTCTACAACCTCCAGCGTTTATTTTGGTGTGTGTGCGTTGTTTGTTTGTGTGTGTGTTGTTGTTGCTGTTGTTGTTGTTGTTGTGTTGTTGCTGTTGTTGTTGCTGTTGATGTTGCTGCCATTGTCGTTGTCATTTTGAATGCGAATTGTTGTCGTCGTTGTCGTTGTCATTGGTATTATTATTGTTGTTGCTGCTGCTGCTTTCTGGGTATGCAAACTGTGTAATGGCATTTCGTCAGGCGGAGCACACACACGAGTGTAAATGTGTGTGTGTGTGTGTGTGTGCGTGACAATGCAAATATGCTCTATGGAGTATTTTTTTTTTTTTTTTTTTTTGGGAGCTGCACAGCATTTGATTCCCAAAGTGCTGATGGCCTTTTTGGCTGGCAGTTTAATGCTTTTATAATGCACTCGACAACAAATGGAAATGAGCAGTAACAAAGCAAATGGCAGAAGTATTTAAAGTTTCTACACACACACACACACACACACACACATACACACACACACTTAGAGGCAACAATCATCGTTTTAACTAAGCACACTTCCAAATGCACTTAAAGTTGTGTGGCAAAATTTAAGGCAGCTTCACGCCAAAAACTAGACGTTTTACGTTAATTGAATTACAGGCATGCCACGGGCTGTGGCAGGTGGCAGTTGTCAGTTGGCTGTTGGCAGTTGGTGTAAGGTTGCAGGTGGTGCCAAAAAACGACACCAGCTGCTTGTGGCATGCCAGGAATGAACAATGCAAAAGAGGTTGAGCAAGCGTCCAATGCCAGACGCCACTGCAAAGGTGCCAACAATAACAATAACAACGTCCTCAACATTCCCTCATCTTCAGTGTGCTGGATCACTGATGGGGAGAGAAATGTAAAACACTTTTGGTATGACAACTGAAATGTCAGTTAACCATGAATTGCTCTCCAGGAGTCAGGCAGTCTTCCTGCCCGTGCCGTGTCTTAATGAAATTGTGTCTGCTCTGTTTCGCCTCCATTTGAACTACAGTCTTAAGTTGGCCAACTGATATCCAACTGCCTGACTGACTGCCTGCCAGTTGAAGGTGTTGCTGTTGTTGTTGTTGCTGTTGTTGTTGCTGTTGCTGTTGTTGTTGCTGCTGTTCTTCTCGTTGTTATTCGTTTGCAGAGCTCTTTACTTTATTTACACGGGTTTGACTACGAATTAATTGAAAGCAGTTTGCCAGCAAAACGGGTGTTGACAGTGAGGAAGAAACGTGCTGGCATCCCCATGAAAGCAATTATTTATACAAATATATTAATTTATGCTACTCAATAAGATTTTGTGTTTGGTAATTGCAACGATTTATGCTGCATGCAACCTCCTAAACACATTGCGTATACACAATGTGGGCATTGTTTTTGCTTTTATTTTGTTTGTGACCGCTGCGTTTGCTGTTGCTGCCATTTTGTTGATAAGCAGCTGTCGCAGACATTCAAACAGACACACGCACAGAGGGACACACATACACACACACACACCCACACACACAGAGGGGCACTCACACACATAGTTCATAGGCAGTCAAACAAAATTGACAATTGTTTAGCTGCGTATGCATCTAGTTGGTGCGTAGGTGTGTGGTTTGTGTGTGTGTGTGTGTGTGTGTGAGTGTATAATTCCTTATGTGGCATCAGTTGACTGCACCTATTTAGGGTTAGGGCCAGGCACAACCCTCTCTGCTACATCGCTGCCATCAACTATAATGCGGGCCATCTATATGCGTGTAAACGTTTCCCTCTGTTTATATTTGCATCGATACACGTATGTGTGCGAAGGTCTGTGTGTGTGTGCGCGTGTGTGTGCATGGTTGAGTGAGTGTGAGACGTGTGTTTTACCGCATGTTCTTGACATAACTATAAATAGTACACAGAACATTGTCAACCATTTGCTATAGGCTCGAACCCAAAGCGACTTGGATTCAGTTCATGATTCTTGTACTGCTCTAGTTATATAGATATATATAATGTAGGTATATATATGTATATATAACTATGGTTTATTAAATTTTGGCAATGTTTTTGCAGTTGCCTTCTTTATATGCATAGACTGACCCGACTACAACTACGACTACAAAGATGTCGCATGTCATGTAACAGCCACCCACAGCTCGCACCTTTCAGTTGGCCCTTTCCTTGTTGTTGGTTAACATCCTTCCCCCCCCCCCCCCACTAAATTTTGCTCACTACTAATGCGGCTGTTGTTTGTCAAAGTTGGCTCACTCCCTTCAGGCTCACAGATTTATTTAGTCCGAGTGTATGGCCACAAAACTTGGATTTACTTCGACACAATTGTCAGCTTAGTCACGTTTCGTGTTTCGTCTCTTGGCGCGTGTGTGTTTTGTGTGTTGGTGTGTATGTCTGGGATTTACACACACACACACACACGCATACACCTCCTGTAAGTACGTTAATACTAAACACAACATATAAAGGTAAAAAGCCAAAGGCACGCGATGCGCATATTTTAGGTAAAAGTTGCTTTCTTTATTTTTCCCCCCCTTTTTTTTTGTTCTTGTTTTGTTTGCTTTAGTTAAGATTTTTTGTTGTTGGGGGGAGGACGGGGGAGTTAGCCGTGTTAGTCTCATTTTGCTGCTGGCTACAATCAAAGTTTGATTCAAGCCTGTTTACATGTTGATAACTTGATGCCGGCCTTAAGCCAAGACTAAGTCTCCAAACACCAAGTCCTAGTTTTGGGCTGGCTCATTGGCGATTCCATGCTGCAGTTATGCAAAATTAAACAATGACCCAGTTCCAGATTATCTAACTCTTTGGAACTCTTTAGTTCGCAGCACGTTTCTGAGCATTTTTGTGGTTTACAAACCAACTTTGACAGCTTGTCACATTTTCTTTTCTATTTTGTTTTTTTTTTTTTTTTCGTTTTTTTCCTTCTTTTTGTCAGGCTGGGAGACACGACGCCGCTTAATTGATTTTGTGGCATGCAAAGTTCAGCAGACTGTGGCACCAAAAACCGCAGGCCAGTCGCTTGCAACGATTTGAGTTCATCATTTTTTTTTTTTTTTTTTTTTTTTTTGTGCTTGCTCCCTGCGGATCGTCTACTTAGTGGCAATGGCACAATCCCCGCCTGTCTGTAATCCTATTAGACGAGGGGCGGCGTCGTCTGCCCAGCGCGTGTCTGTAACAAGCTTGTGGTTTACACCTTATCGCATGCCACATGCCACAGAAGTAATGTGTAAGTACGGCGATGAGTGACGATGGAGACTTGCATACTTTAAGGCTTAAAACGAGGAGACGACACCAGCTGGCTAATTGCGTTCAGAACGTGTTTTTTTTTTCCCCCAACTCGAGTCTCATCATAAATGCCAAGTGACAATTTTGAAAGTGTTGCATTGTTGAAGAGTTATTTGAAAAAGTGCAAAAGTTTTTTGGTGCGCTGGCAAAATGAATCTGAAATCTAATTTAACGCTATATTTGACACATTTTGAGCACATTTCGTGCGGTGGCAAGTGGCAGAGGGAAAGTTTTGAAAGACAGACAGTAGCTTGCAACTTGCAACTTGCAACTAGGTCGCTTCGCAAGGCCCAATGCCACTCAAGTCGCGGGAAATTACATAAATTAAGCCACTGTGGCAAAGCAGGAAATGCAGCTGGAAAAGTTGCAAGCAGAGCCCCTCAAAATAATATGAAGGCCAGTTGTGACAGATACTTAAGTATGTAGGTATGTATGTGTGCAGGGAAGTGTATGTATGTGTGCGGGGAAGTATGTTCATTTAACTGACAATTGCCAGCGGCTCATTAAATTTTCAAAGTGTCAAGTGGCAGCCAAATGGCCAGCAAATCCAAAATCAGCCATCACAATTGTGAGCTGTGTGTAATCCGTGTGTGTTTGCGGGTGTGCGTGTGTGTGTGTGTGTGTTGGTGTGTGTGTGTGTGTTGACAGTGCTTAACCTTCCGTGCCAGTTGCTGTTGTGGTTGTTGTTGTTGTTGTTGCCGTTGCAATGTGTTGAGGTGCTTGACATTTAGCTAGCGCCTCTCGCTATGCAACACAATTGCCTAACGCCACACAGCCAGGAGTGAGGCAAGTGCCGCAAGAGGCAGTGGCAAGCCTCCAGTTTGCAGCTCCAGAGCGCTCCATTGTCTGCAGAGGCACAAAGCCTGCAAACTTACTGCGCCTGACAAGCAAATTAAGCGCACAAAAGCAGAAAATAAAGCAACTCAAGTTTGCCACACACAGCAACACCAACACCAACACACACACACACACACACAGTCGCAGGCGAGTGTGAAAAGCAAGTCGTAAAAAAATAGTAGTCGTAGTTTTCATCTTCTTTTGCAGCCAGCAGAATTGCAGTTGGCTTGTTTTTGTTGGGCAAAAGTGCACCAGTTAAGCACTTTTGTCTCAATGAGTGTCAACAAGCGCCCCACAAGACACTGAGGGCATGCTCACACACACACACTAACACACACACGCCAACAAGTCAAGTGTGACATTTTGTGTGAGTGTGTGCAAAATGGAGAAGAAAAAAATAATCGCTCTATTAATGAGCCTTAGGCCAAGTGCAACAAGCCGACAGACAATATGACCTGACCCAAACCAAACCAACCCAACCCACCACCAGATTTTCTATGCCAGCTTTGTGTGTGTGTGTGTGTGTGTGCCCAAGGCACTTGCTTGTGTGACAAAAGAATTGCGATTTAGCGTCGACAGTTGCTGCCAAGTTCGTTTTACACCAAAAAACTATGCAGCAGATTTTTAAATTTGCATAAAACGTGAAATTGATTTATTAATACTTAAATTTTAACCAAAAATATATCTTTAAATTTTGATGTGTACACACAGATTGGGTAGTCTGCCCTAATTGGATTTCATATTTCGACGCATTCCATTTGATATTGCCAAGCGCCGTGTTCAACAGAAGTTGCCATGCAACGAGCATAACAAAAAAAATTTGAATAGAAAGAGAGAAAAAAGAAAATGTCAGTTAAGCATTAAGCAAACAGCAACAAAGGCTGCCACATGAGTAAATATACATAATGCCCAAGCATAAACATAACATCAACAACAACAACAACAAAAAAATATAAATAAAATGAGCATTTTTTGTAATGTTTGCGACAACGTTGCGTATACGTTACAAGTTTCGCATTACAGCAAGTCTCAAATTCTGAGCAGCTCTCAGCGACTTTAATTGCGACGAAATTTAAAAAGCAAACTGATTTCAATACTGTTTGAAGTCGAGAGTTGGTCAGCTTGTGGCACTTGGATTATTTATTTGTTTTGCCACACTCCACTTGCCCTCAATTTGTGTTAATATAATTTAAAAATTTCTTTGCTATTTCTTTCATTTATTATACTTATATTTTTTGTTGTTTGTTCGTTTTTGATATTTGTGCTTTTAGTGCACATTGGAGAGTCGTAAAATGGGCACTCTTAATTTTTATTTGCCATTTCGAGGGTTGCACACTGACCCTTGCCACACACAAAAACTCACTCACACACACACACACACACACACAAAAGCCCAGCCGCATTGCAAAGTTTCGGGCACTTGAGCATATTTTCTTTTTCTTAAAGTTCACACAAAATTGAAAAATAGCGAAAGTTTTGAGGGTTAGTTGCGATGTTCTTGTGGTTTCTATATTTCTTTGGCGGCAACAACTTAAAGACCGCGCACGCGTTATATAATATACACACAATAACATGAAAGCAAAAGAAAAAAAAAAAAAAAAATAGCAAACACAACTTTTGTTGTGTACGCACAACATTTTTCGAGTTTAGTTGCTTTTTCTTCTGCTGCTTCTGCAAAGTTTGTTCCTGGTAATTATGCGCCGCCGCATGCACAAAACTTTTCATTTTCTTTGGGGTGCAAAGAGGCATGCGAATTATGATGATGATGTTGATGATGATGATGATGTTGATGATGATGATGATGATGACGATGTCAAAGGGCATAGGACGATGAACGCTTACGTCAAATTTCAGGGCTACACAACTTTGATCGACTCGCTCGCATACACTCTCCCTCTCTCTCTCTTTTTCTTCTTCCCTCTCTATTTATTTCTCAAGAATTTTTCAAGTACTCCAGTTGTTGCAACCCTCTTTAAAGCACATGACTTTCGTTTTTTTTTTCGGTTTTTTTTTAATTTTTTTTTTTTTTAGTTCCTCAAGTATTTTGAGATTTGTGTGCTACACAATTTCTGCACTTAATTAAAAAGTTTGTGTTCCTTTTGATTCCTGCAGTGTACAAAGTTAATTTCCCAATTAAAATCGGTTAATTGCAGTGCGCTGGGCAGTCAGAGGCAAGTGGCAAGAGGCAAGGCATGTGCCCCATGTGTGTGTGTGTGTGTTGCAGCTTAGTAACTATTCCAATGCCTACGCACAGGCGCAGCAGCAACAATTAAAAAAAAAAAAAAAAAGAAAAACATTGCGGCACCCAAACAACACAGCTGCAACACACAACAGCAACAACAACAACAAGCAAACACTGGCATTATGTAAAGCAATTAAAATGTAAAAACAGAAAAGCAAAAAAAAAAAAAAAAAAAAAAACTTGTAGCATAACTTGAGCTACACACAGAAGCACAACAAACAAACCGCTGACTTTTAATGGCATGCGAAATGTGTGCCAACTAGAGAGAGAGAGACCAAGTGCCATAGAGAGAGAGAGAGAGCGAGAGAGGCAGCTGGAAAGAGTACGAGCATGTTGCATTAAACGTTGCTAAAGAGCATGCCACAAAAAAACAAAAAAAAGAAAGCAAAGAGAAAAAACAGCTGCTCGCATGTTTTTTCAACTTGAAGCTAAGCCCCATGATTAAATAAATTGTTGCAAAATGTTAAACAAGGCACACGACGCACGCCCTCCCCTCCCCTTCCCTACCCATCCCTCTAACCAACGAATGCACTTGCCGCACCTCTGCTTCGCTGTTCCGCTGACCTGCCACAAAATCTATTAAAATGCTGCTGCATGTTGCGAGTGGTTGGCAGAGAGTAGCGCCTTCTGTTAGGCAACATATTGCAGTCAAGGCCTCGCTGCGTGCATTTTTTTTTTTAAATGCTTGCCGCTTCCTTTTCGCTTGTTGTTGTTGTTGTTGTTGCTGCTACTAGATTGTTGCCGCAACGCGGCGCATGTGGCACAAACGGAAGCTGCTGTTTGGCTCACATAAATAATAACAATAGTGGGGCATGGCATATACCAAAATGCAGCATGTGTATGAGAGCCTTATGTGTGTATCTCTGTGTGTGTGTGTGTGTGTTTTGGTAGGGGCAGGGGATGAGGCGTGTTGTGCCAGCAACACGTGTAACAACAGTTGTTACTACTCCCCCCAAGCAGCAACACCAGCCAGCCTCATTTGCTGTTGTCCTTTATTGAAACTATTTGCGCGCTGTGTTTACAAATCTCTGCATGTGTGTGTGTGTGTGAGTGTGTGTGTGTATGTGTGTGCGAGTCTATCTATTGTATTAGGCATACATGTGTACCTGAATGCTTATCAACCGGATTTAAAAATGGCCCAACTATTCGGTTAGTGTTTTTGGTAGAAAGGGGGAACAGGAACGTGTCTTTGCCGCCCTGTTGCTTATTTTAGATTATTGCCTCGCAGGCTGCCAACACAATTTTGTTAATTAAATGTAATAATATTTGCATAAGCTTGCTAAAAAATAAATAGGGACTAGAGCATTACAGGTTTTGGGATCTCTAAGCAGGCTCAAAGTAAACAGCAAAGTTTGGGTTTTGGTATTTTAAATGCAGTCAACAAATACAAGTTGTTCAACTTTTTATATAAAAGATATTTAAGATAAAAACTTAAGCAATCTACACTTATCCTTTTGGCAACAGTTTTTTTTTTTTTTTAAACATTTAAAGTCATCTATGGATGCATACCTGTAAATAAAAGAGAATATTTCACTTTAGTTGTGTGTTAATTAATATGCAAACATAAACCTAAGTTAATCAATGAAATCAAAGAGTTAATTTTAAATCAAAGTGGTGCTTAAAAAACCAAATATTTTTCATATTTTTTCGGCTGAATCATATATATAAAATAATTTAATTTACTGCATTTTGCGGTTAACCGCATTGCATTTTTGTATTTGTTGTAGCGCTTGTGTGTGTTGCAACTTTATATTGCTGCTTTTTTTTTTTTTGTGTCAATTGTAGTGTTTATTTTGCAACCGTATTAAAATTATTTTTTTTTTTTTTTTTGTCGCTGCTTTTGTTGCTATGTCACTGTCTCTTGCAGCAATTACCGACAACGAATTACTTTGACAAATTTACATATTATGATGTATTTTTATTTAGCGTGGCAGCATCAAGCTGCGTTACAATGTAAAGTGAAAAGTTTATATTTTTATATATTAGTGAAAATTTGTTGTTGTTTTAAATTTATTCAACTTTCGCCCAATGCAGCTGCATATATTGAAATGCACTCAGTTTGACGCCAAGCAGAGGCGGCTATCGCTATAAAAATTGTAAAATTAATTTAAATGTCTCGCTAATGAATATTTACAGCGATCATATTTTCCATATATACGATAAATAAATGAGACAATGTGGCACCTCCACCTCCAATCCGCCCATTGTCATGTTAACTAGGGAAAATACCAAATAAATATGCAAATACTAATTTTCTTGCATAAGCGTCAAGTGACAAAAAATTAGCCACAGTAACCCGATCCGTTCCGGTTGAGTTCCAGATGCAGATCCGAATGAGAAACGAGATTCAATTTACTGTCATCGGCATATTAACGGCATTTTCATGTCAACTGTCGTGTTGCCCGACACTTGCCACGCCGCTTATATATCGGACTATAGATTCATATATATATCTATATATATATTCATTTTTTGTGCTTATTATCATTGTTTGTTACGGTCGTATCTGAATATCGTTGGCGCGGAACTGTGAGAAATGATCCGAAACTGATATGCAAATTTTTGAATGCTGGTTTCGCTGCGCTTCGTAATTGAGTGAAATTTGTGTTTTGTATTGAAAATTGACTTTTGATTAATAGGCGACAGTTTTAAAATGCGTTTGGTGTGGCACACACACACACACCACACACACATATATATACATGTTGCATAAGGCAATGCCAATCAGACAGCGCCTCCTGTTGCACTTATCAAGCTTCGTGAGCTGCGTACAACCAACAACAACAACAACAACAACAAAGACTACGAAAACTTTTTTGGCACGCAGACATTTGGCAACATTTTTTGCGTAGGCAGGCAAAGCTAGCAATTTCAATTGCAACAATTGCATTGCCATTGCCAATTCCAAGAGCGAAACTCTGACTTCGACAGGCAGACAATCAGTTGTTGCTCTTGTTGCTGGTTCTTGTTGCAGTTGCTGTTGCAGATTGCCGCGTACAGTAGCCACAAGTCCACATGTCCAAACATTCAACTGCTAAACTGGGAGGAACACCGGGCAAGGTTTTGCAACTTGCAACTTGCAACTTGCTAAAGTTAATGACTTTTTGGCTTGGCAACAATGTACGTAAAAATTTCCTTTTTTGTGCTTATGCAATGATAATAAAACGCAGCCTGTGCGAGCTGTGTGTGGAGCCAAGGAGCAGTCGAGCAGAGTAAAAATATAAATGAAATAAATTACTGCGCAGGCGCAACAGCAGCAACAACAGCAACTGCAACTGCAACAGCAGCAACAAAAAAAAAAAAAAAAAAAACAACAATTGAAAAAGCGGCTGCATTCAAACAATGAGCATGGAAAATGCTGGCTTCTCAGCTCTCGATTCGAGCAATTTGAATGGACGTGCTCCTCAGGCAGTGTCTGTCTGTGTGTGGGTTCCACAAGCGGTCTTCATTTGAATGCGCAACATGTTGTGGCAGCATGCAACGACCTGTGCCTTGGTCAGATGCGCTGCTACTCCTACGGCTTCATTTGCCATTATCTTGCAGTTGGTTAGTTAGTGCGCTTTAATTTATCGCTGCCAACATTCTCTCTGTGTCTGCCATCGTTTGCATATATATGTTCTGAAGTATCTGAATACACCTACTATATAACTACAACTGCAAGAACACCAACAGCAACAGCAACAACTACTTGCCACGAGGCAAGTCAATTGTCCGCTGTCTTGGCCTCAGTTCCCATATCGCCATCATAAATTGCTTTTATTGTTGTTGTTGTTGTTGTTGTTGTTGTTGTTGCTGCAATCTTCATCTTTTGCTGGCATGCATATATGACACACAGCCTGCTTCTCTCAACTCTCCAGCAAACCTGATTTTTTTTTTTTTTTTATGTTGCACTCCTTCCCCTCGCTCAGCTCTCTCCTTTGCTCCTCAAGCGGGGGCTGCTTGGCTACTTATTTGCTTATTGAGTTTATTATTGTTGTCGTTATCTGAGCTTTGTGTTGTTGTTGTTGCTGCTGCTGGTTATCATTATGTTTATTATTGCACTCGCTAAACAGCCGCCTCCACATGCGGCAGCCTGTGCCCCTCCACGTTGCACAGTTGCACAGTTAATATGCGCATCATTTTTCTGCTAATTTAATATTCCCTTTCATTGTTCGCCCGACTGACAAAGACTCGTGTCCTGTCCCAGTCCCTGTCCCTATCTCTGGCAGATCTGGCTTCAATTGATCTGGACTATTTTCACTTTTCGAGTTTAGTTTCAGTTTCAATTCGTTTGCTACTTCGCATTTCCTGGGCCAATGCTTCTCTGTCGTTTCGACGGCTCATTTATACTGGGCAACAATCTAAGGCCAGGTCGAATGCCAAAACTGACAAATACAAATGCACATGGCTGCCTTTTCTGCGATGCGAGGAGCTTGTCAGGACTGTGGTCAGGCTATTCATCAAGCGGGTCGGCATTCCAACCCAGTCGCTGTGGATTGTCCATTGTCGCTGCCTGCTTACCATTTACCATTTTGAAGCTTTTCCACTTCCGGCCAATGCACTAAACCGTTTCCGTGTGTGGGTTGGCAGATTGTTGGTAGCTAGGTACGTAGGTAGTTAGGCTGGGCTGTTGACAAGGATCTGTGCCATACACTTTGGACATGGCTCGAGTTCATAATCTTGCCACTCAAATCGCTAAGCAGTCGAGCAACAATAGCAGCAGCTGGAGGAACCTCCCTTTTGCTTTGCTTCTAGAGCTGCACTTAATTTACCCTTAATTAATTGACCTGCAGTCGACTTGAGTCCGCACTCCACCACTCCACGCTTCCTCACTTCGTATCCATCGTGTAGTAGCCTCTTGCTATCGGTCTGCTCTACTTAGTTGTGGCATTTGCAATTTTTGCAAATGTTTTGTGCGCATGCAAATGGTTCACTCACTCGCTCATTCCGTCACTCCGTCAGTCCGTCAGTCGTTTCAGACTGTCGGAAGGCCGATCCGTGGTCAGTTTTCATACCATTTCCATGGCTCGCTCAAGTGGCGCTGCGGCCACTCGAGTCGCTTGCCCACTTGAGCAGGGCAGGAGAGTGGGGGGCAAGAGCCAAGCCCAAAACTGACATGGTCCGACCTGAATTGCCCCAAGCTCATTTAATTTAAATTTGAATTTGAATTGCATATTCATCTGTTCGTGCACAACCCGTCAGCACTCTCCGATCGTATACCCTGTAAAGGACAAGTCTTGCACAGGCTGCAATTTTTGATTATTAACTACTTTTAGCAAAGGGTAAATCGACATTCATTTGTGGTTCGCTGTTTTTGAAAAAATGCAATTAATACTTAATGAGCTGCAAGCTTTAGTTTCGCCCCGCACCCTCCTCCAGAGCTAACTATTTCGATTCGTTGTTTATTGGCTGTATTTGCCACTCAATTAATTATTTTCACTGCATTCGCACACAACTTTTAAGGCCTGCGGTCAGTTTGAGTAATGTTTAATTAACAGAAGAGTCGATTCCAAAACGAACCAAATCGAATCGACTCGACTGGAGTCGCCTCGACTGGAGTCAAGTTGGGTCGAGTGTGTGAGCAAAATTCTATTAAATTGGGTCAGTCACAGGGTCGGTGCTTGAGTGCCACAAATCTGCTTATGTGTTTTGGTGCCTTGTTGTGGCAACTAATTAAGGCAGCGCTATGCTAAAAACTAGAGTCCAATCTGTGCATCCCCCGCCCCGCTCCAATCTATCCCTTTTACTTTTACAACTCATCAGGTCCATTGTGCAGAGTGTCGGATGTCGGATGTTGGATGTTGGATGTTGGTTGTTGGCCGTCTCATAGTAGTTAAACTCATTCGCAGAACACTTAATGCGCACTAATGAAATGTCAGCTTAAGTCATAACTCAAATGCAGCAGCAGCTAAAGCAATAACCACGACAAAAGGCGTGTACACTCAAAAAAAAAAAGAAGAGTCACACTGAAATTACGAAATTGCCATAAGCAAAATTTTTCATAGTTATGAGAAATATGTTTCATAGAAAAAGGGAATATATAAATAAGAGAAAGAAACTTATTTTCTGAGTGTACGTTTGCTGTGTGTGTCCAGCAGCCACAGCGAATGGGATGAGTAACCACAACTAAAGCCCAATCCCAAACCAAGTCCAAGACCAGACAGCAGCGCCAACTGAACTGAACCAACTACTTATAACAAGAATCTATGGACAAAGCCAAAGGCGCAGCTTTTGTGGGGCTTTTCGCTTTGGCTTTTAAATATGACATGCATTTATGAGATTTATGTGTAGGCGAGTTTGAGTGTGTCATATGTCAGTGTGTGTGTGTGTGTGTGCTACTCAACAAAATGGCGGCCAATGTAATTGATAAGTTTCAGTGTGCGTGTGTGTGTGCGTGTGTGTGTGTTTTGCTGTTATTGTCCTGTCAATGGTCGCCATTTTGCTTATGCGCTAAAAGAGATTGATGATGCTTTGAAGGACTCGCCAGGACTCTCAGAGCAGACTCTGGACCCATGCTTAGAGCACCGCCACTGAACTTTGGTAATTGTTGCGGCAAAATTAAATGATGAAAAGTTTTCTTTTTGGCTCATCCGGAGCCAACCACTCACCCAGCCACACGCAGACAGAGATGAAGATGGAGACGTAGAACGTTGTCCATTTGATTGATGAAATGATAAATATCTGGCGCTGTCTTTCGCCAGCAACAAAAAAAAAAAAAAAAAAAAAAAGGAAAGGAAAAAAAAATGGTAACAAGCAAAAGCTGGCAAAGCTGTAAGGGCTGAGGGCATTATTATTGCGTTATTATTAAAGCGTTTTTAATGCTAAATGTCAAATGCAGGACAGATAAGCAGCTCCAGCTGTCAATGCAGCAGCAGACCACCCGAGTTGGAGTTAGAGTTGGAGATGGATGAGTGCAAGGCGGAGGCTGAGGCTGAGGATGTGGATGTGGATGAGGATAAGAATGAAATACGCTCAAGTGATTGCCAAAAGAAGAGTCGGACCGAAAGGAATCATTACTAAATGAGCATGTTATGGTCTATCCCGATAGATAGCTAACTGTCTCAGTCTCTGTCCGGGTTATATAGACTGGCTACTATATGCTGTCGACTGTCGGCTGTGCCTGAGCTGCAAATCCCACTTAAAATCCGCTTCGTTTACGAAAATGTAATGATGATTAATTACAGACACAGAATGTGGCAGTAGCAGCATGCTGGTTGAGGTTTTTGGGGCGCTGCTTTTATTTTTTTTCTCGTTTTGTTTCTTCCGGGAAGAAGTGCTAAGTACGCAGCTGGAAGGGGGCGGGAGGAGTAAGAATGGAAGCAGCTCAGCGGATGCCTTTCACTCCCGCTGGCCGCTTGACATGAATCATTATCGTCTCCTCAAATAGTTCTGCACTCGTGCTACACAACCACCCACCCACCCACTCTGCCACTAAAAAAGTAAAAGTAATTAATATGCCAAAGCTGCTGTGTCGCTGCCGTTGTCAGATCTGGTTCGAGGAAATCTTTCGGTTTGGCTTTTTCATTATGTGGCAAGGTTAAGTCAATGTTAAAAGCAACTGCCAAGCGGAGTATTTCATCATAGAGTATATTTTCTATGCAAACTAGAATGCTGGCCACGCAATCAGCGAGCCAACCGCAAATTTAAAATCAAATAATTGAACACCATGTGGCCATGTGGCCATCGGGTCGTTTGTCCAAATCCAATCAGATGCTGGTTTTCGAGCCCATGGCGCTAACTAACCACCTCTCTGGGGTCTGCTAACCGCATTATGGCTCAATTAAAAACCAACTCATCGTCCCGCTATAAACAAAAATTTCATTACTAATTGCTTTGCACTGCAGCTGCAGTGATATGCTAAATATTATAATCGAAAACCTACAAATTTTAAATCACCAAACTGACACGCAAACGCAGTCAACTTACAAAAAAACTCGAAATTCGAATGCGCTTAAAAATACATTTACACAGAAGTTCCCTCTGCCAACACACACACACTCCCTACACCTCCCCGTCCCCCCCGTTTTGTCTATCATTCTGTGAGCCTTGAACTACTCAAAAAATGTGCGCAGTTAAAGTGAACAAAACGTTAATTTGTTTTTAATATCCGTCGTAGGCATGGATATATATATATATATATATATATATACACACAGTCAAATGCTTGATTATCGTTTCAAAAATTCATAAGCCGAAAAGTGTTTCAATCGTTAACACTCGACTGCTATCGACTTTTCGAATCTTTGGCCCGGCTAGCTTCGTTTGGGCCACAAAATCCTAGCCATAGTGCGGCTTAACAATGTTATTAAAATTAATATAAATGACTCGAGCACGGCATGGACATTAGCACTGCTGCTCCCCCTCGCTCACTCCTGCTTGAGCTGTACCTACACACACACAGATACACACACACACATAAATATATAGACGTATAGTTGGTTTTGGTCATAATGTGGCGGCTGCCTTTGCTGTTGTTGTTTTTGTAATTAGCGCTTTTCGACGATTGTAAAAAAAAATCGAGTTGAAAACTGAATTCCGTTCAAAGTTCTCTCTCATTTTTTGTGTTCTTGCCTTTTGTTATTTTTTTTTATTTTTTTTCGTCAATTTTTACGCTTCTTCAGTTAGGCAACTCAGTTGGACGTTTGTAACGCCTGCCCATATAATTAATTATGTTCTTTATGCAGAACTCGTAAAATTCTTAGCTTTTTTCCAGCTTCAAAAGTTGAAAACACATTTTTTCGAGTCGCTTTCGGGTTTTGTTCTTTAACGAAAAGGTGATTGCTGTGAAGCGTGGAGAAAATGCTGGTAACGAGTTTTATTAATTAAAACATATGCTTCGCCCATAGATTTTTCAACTTGATTTTTATTTTTAATTATTTTTTGTTGATCTCTGTTTTTTTTTTTTTTTTTGATGGATTTGTTGAGGTGAATCAGTGTAAGCTGTAGATTTTATGCTAATCTTTAGCTTCAACAGGGCTTTAATAAATTATAGGTGTAATAATGCCAGGTTGATTAGTGCTAAAAGATAATATTAACGTGTGCGTTTAGCTGAATTAATCAGCAGTTTTGTTAATAACCCATCAATTGGTTTCACATATTATTATTGTTATCTGTTTTAGCACTTCTCATTACAGTTTCCTTTGCTAAGCCATTTAACGAGTCGACAACAAACTATAAAAGTTATCATGCAATTGATTTACCTTTTTCATTGATTTCCCTTAACGATTTTAATTAGGAAAAGGAAAAGCTTGAGGCAAATACTTAAGCCTCAAATGAATTTGTCGGCACATTGCGGGTAATATTCAATTGAGTGGCAAACAAATTGCAAGTTGTTTGACTATTAATAGAAATAAATTCGAACTTGGCTAAAATCTGTATGGCATATTTCCAGCTTACATATTCATGTGCGATTCAATAATGCCAAACGTCTGGCAGAAAGACAGACAGACAGACAGACTGGCAGACAGACAGACCGACAGACAGACAGACAGCCAAATAGATGTAATACATGTGTAGATGGAACCGTTGAGGCGAACTTCTTATGCAAAGCCACTTAACAAACAGCAATTTATTTGCACATAATTTGTGAGCGCCGCAGGATATTTGCTTGGCTCGAGTCCTTGCCCCCGCAAAGAGGGGACGACGACGACGACAGCATTCGCATTGACATTGGCAGCACTAAAATTACAAATTAATTTTCCGAAAATTTGCGCAAAAACTACAAGTGGACGTAGAAAATATGCTAGTAGGAAAATATGTAAGGAGGACACAATATTCTTCCTGCCTGCCAAGAAAGTCCCATCCTGACAGACAGACAAACCCGCACACTCACACCCACACTCCCACACACACACACACTCGCGACGAAAGAGATTGTCGAGTAAATGAAATGTATTGAATTGACATAAAAGTCGCTCAAGTTAATTCCCCGGCAATGTAATTGGTGGGCTTGGTTTGGGCCTCAACCCAACCCCAACGAAGGAAAGAAAAGCCGCCAAGATGCCCATATGATTACAGGGTTGTTTGGCGAAAGAAAAGCCGAGGCAAAAAGGAAAATCTATACAACATTTTGGACAATGTCAATTTGTTAGCATTTATTGAATTGTGAATTATTAAAGCGCCCAAATTGAAAACGCATGTGTGTTGAGGAAGGGGAGGGTAGAGATGGAGAGATGGCACTACTCATATGTATGACGTGTGTGTGTACGAGTGTGTGCCTGTGCATCTGTAGCTTATAGAAATGCCTTATATTGTATACATGGCACACACACACACACAACACAAGAGCGACAAAAGCAAAGTCGATTTAGTTGGCCAAATAAGAAAAGAAGCCAACGAAATTCAAGTCGAATCCCATTTGAACAAAGCCGCTGCCAGAAGAACTAACAAGCATTGAATAGCGCGGGTTGCAAGTAGAAATACAAGTATATATATATATTTATATATATATATATATAGATATATAGATATATAAGCTTGTTGGCTTATATACAATATAGAGAGAGTATTAGAGTCTAATGAGTTAAGCACAACACAGCTGTGGATAAAGAATACCAACTTAATCATATATATAAATATATAAACATATATATATATACATATATATATATATATATATATATCGATTAGTTAGTAAGCCAAAATCACTCTTAAAACTAATATGCCCGCTGTGTGAAAGTAATTTCTCCAAATCAGGCAATACCAGTTCACTTAGAGTTGGCTGCTGGTTCAGGCTATTGAGTGCCAAAACTAAATGCCAATGAAAGCGAGAAATAAATGCAAACACGCGCACACACACACACACACACACACACACACAACACCCACTCACACAACACACACTCAAATTCACAATATGCGTATAGATTGAACGGAAATGTTACAAAATGTATGCGCTGTGAAAGGGGCGTGAATGGAGTGGGAGAGGGAGTTGGGAGTGGAATGAGGAGGTGGGAGGCAGAGTGGGTGTGGTGCTGTCATATGGCCGCATGTTGTTGTTATTGTTGTTGTCGCTGCTAGTTGCGTATGAATTCCACAAATTTAATAAGTAAATAGAGCGAAAAGTGCAGAGGCTGCGAAATAAGCCGTCATTCAAACGCAATTGCCAAATTCAGAAGCTGTTTTTCTTTCATTTTCATTTGTGGCGCGTGTGTGTGTGTGTGTGTGTGTGGGTGGGTGTGTCTGCTTGCCGCTTTTGTGTAGCATAACAAATCGATATCAAGTGGGTGGCCAGAATAAAAAAAAAAGAAGAAAACCATGCTGTTCCATTCAGTGTGGTCCTAGCAACCCTCGCTGACATAAACAGCTTTCCGTTACTTGTGCAATTTTTCAAATATTTGTCTTGGCCGTAATTTTTTTTTTCTATATAAATATTTTTCTTTTTTTTTTTTTGGTTCACTCAAGCAACCACAACAAATGCCAACTAATGCTAAGGAGTGTGTGCTCAAGGACCAGCCAGATATTTGTCACGCTTCCAACCAAGAAAAAAAAACTGGAAAAAAAGCTGAACAGCCACAAAGATTGCGCAGCTATAGTTCCATTATCAAATCGTTGACATTTATGCCACAGGCTCGACAATTGGCAGCACTTGATTATTGTGAAACAAGCGACGTGACTCGCAGTTGTGAATTGCGAATTCGGACTTCCAAAGTTCCATATATGCTCTGCTCTGCTCTACTCTGCTCTACTCTGCTCTACTCTGCTCTACTCTGCTCTACTCTGCTCCACTCTGCTCCACTCTGCTCCACTCTGCTCCGCTCAGCTCAGCTCAGCTCATCTCGCATGTACGTGCTAAATTATCAGTTGAAGAAGTTGAATGGATGGTTAGATGAATGGAAGGATGCATGGATGTGGAGTCAAATGGCTCACGGCTTTGTTTAGTTTGTAAGTTCGTTAGTTAGTTGGTTGGTTAGTGCTGGACTAATGCTTATGGCTTATGTGTGCACGGGCAGAAGCAGAAGTAGACGCAGAAGCGATAAATTGAGAAAGCAGCTTAGAACAATTGAAGATATTCGCTTTGAGCCATGTTCGTGTTTTGCTCCTTAACAACAACAACAACAACACCCACAACAACAACAATAACAAACGTTGTTTTGTGTGTGGTCGGTCAAGAGTCAACTTGAGCGCATTTAGCGATAAGCCTCGTCTCATTGGCCAACATCCCATGTTTTGGCCAATTCCGTCTTACCTTAAGCATTTTCGGGTTGCATGGCAATTAGTTTATCTGCAAGTAGCGGCACAAATTGAACGTCGATTATTCAAGCATATGGGCATATTAGCCCAAATTCTGTTTAGACCTATTGCTGCAGGCCTGCATTCAGTAGTTTATCCGCATTCACTTCCACTTTGCACTTCCCTTTGCACTTCCCCTTGCGCTTCCACTTCCATTGCCACATCCTGATTTTGCTCTTTATCAACTGGCTATTTTGAAAAGGCGCCAAATGTGTCACGCGAAATGCGACAAAAGCAACTTTTGGCCCACAATGTTTATGGCTCTGCATTTGAAATGCCAAAGGCAATAAAATCGGCAAGCGCATAAAATGTTTGCCGCATTTTAGGCGCAGACGATCGTCCCTTTTGCCCCTTATCCACCAACACTAGCAGTGCAAAGAAAAGCCAGTTTTGCTGCCAAACGGCCGAAAACAAACTGAAAATGGCATAAATTATCGCGAAAAGTGTCAGTTGAAAAAGAGTGGGTTTTAGCCCCAAAGTTTTTTCCACTACATTTGCCGTGCATGTAATAACAGACCATAAAAATCACACTTTTGGACAGCAATATCAGTGTTCGAGTACTCCGCATGAGTTATGTAAATTTTCCGACTTGCCAGGGTTCTATGGCTTGAGTCTTGTTTGGTCAGTTCGATGACCTCTTTAAGGATTCGTCGTCTGCCAGTTGAAGTCGACTAAGAAGATTGCTGAAAACTCTGACAAAGGAGGAAATGATAACACTTGTCCGCCGCATTTTTCTCTCACAATCATTTTTCTATCTCTGGCGACTCTGTCCTTGTCGCATTGTGACAGAACTGAAGTGCGCCCCACGCCTCTCACCCACTCCCCCAATGACATAAAAAAAAAAAAAAAAAATAACTGAAAAACTGCACTTGTAATTTTCTTGGCAATGCTTTCTTTCTTACAGTTCAATTGCCGTTTTAGGAATAGTTGCCCGCTCAGTGGAGCGGAGCAGGCGGAGCAGCAGTGGATTTCAAATTCGCTGTCCAAATATTTTTCTTACATTTCCGTAATGGGGATTGCAGTTGCACAATTTTTGACAGTCGACCATTTCCGTTTTTAATCAACGAATCGAAATAGTTTCAATTGCAACATAAATACTTGTCATTCGGCAAATGGCAAATTTATGTTATCCACACAAAAGTGATAAAAGAAAAACCAAAATTTTAATGTCAACATATTATTTCAAATTTAGCGCCAATCAATGCTTTTGTTCAAAAAAAAAAAAAAAAAAAAAAAACTGTGCCAAATGCTGGCTCTTCATTTATGCATATTCGCAGCGAGTTTTTCGGGTCTCAGCTGAACATTCATCAATTTTTACGATGCCCCAGCGAAAAAGTAAACTGCAGCATACACCAAATTTGAAATGCACACAACGGAATTTGGCAGCGCAGCTGAGTTTTGTTTTTCCCATTTATTGTTTTTTTTTTTGTTATTATTTTTTATCAGTGGTCAAATGTGTGTATGTATTTGGCAATTGTATAAGCAAACAATAAAGCGCCATAAAGTTTGGCCCATGGCCAGCCAGCTGGGGGGGGAGTTGAGGAGTTGGCGGCGAGATTGCGGCACACAGTTAGCGCCAATTTGATGGCTTTGTGTGCATGGTTATTGCTGGCCCAGTTAATTTGTATTGTGTGTGCATAGGAAACACAAATCGCCAGTTATTGGCGGGTTATCGGAGCCGCATACATCGGTTACTCCTCAATTGTTGCAAACTGTATATTAAAGTTTGACGCTACATTCCTTGATCCCCCCTCCTCCCCTCTCTCTCACTCTCTCTCTCTCTTCGATTTGGTTGTAATGAAATTATTTAACTTGAACGCAAGTTGGCAAAGACGCTGCTGGAAAGCGCAGCTGCCATGGTTGCCAAACTCAATTAAAACGTCAGCGCTCCTGTTGCCGCTGATGTGGCCTGTTAGTTATTTGCAACAGCAACAACAGCAACAACAGCAACAACAACAACAATAACAACAACAATAACAACAACAAGACCACAAACAACAGCAGTAGCATCAACAACTTGCCGCACATGCCAAATGGTAATTAACTTGAAAATCAACTTTTAGCTGTTAGCTTGCTCAATTCGGTAGCAATATACAATTGAAACGCTTCAACACAATTTCAAACTAACGAAAACCTGAATTGTGACCCAGAAGTATAACGTTTAAAATCCAAATTTAACTTTTATTCCAGCCAAATTTAAGCAGTGAGATTCCATAATTTAGCCAAATTTCTAGGCAAAAGACATTGTTTTAAATATTTGAATTTGATTTGCAAAATCGAATTTTGATAAATAATATTTTTTTTTCCATATACATAACAGTTTATAGCTGCAAATTTACTTTAAAATAGTCACTCAAAATTGATTTACACAATGATTAAATTTTAAATCACTTAATTCGTTAATTTAATTTGTTATGTCTAAGTTTGTAGATCATCTGAACTTAATGAATAAATCACTGCGAGACAAAAAAAAAAACATAAACAAAAAAACCCATATGAATTTATTTAATTTGTTTGGTTTTTGTCTACCAATTTTTTTTGTTTGTTCTTTTTTTGGGCCACTCAAGCGCAAATTTCGTTAGACTAGAAACTAATGAAGCGTCAATTTTTTGTATTTCTATTTTTTTTTTTAAGTCAATTTGTTGTGATATTTTTTTTTTTGTCTTTTTTTTAAGTCAATGCTGTTTGCTTTTGGTCTTTTTCTCACCGAATTCAATTTGCGTTTCGGTCGCTGAGTGGAAGCCGCTGTGTGACTCTGTCTTGGCACGCCCAGTTCTTGGGCACATTTTGTAACGCATCAATTGGCAGCGTTTTATAACCCGTTTTATCGCTAGACGTTTTTTTTATTCAATGTTATCTTTTCAGTTTGCATTAGGACAGGCAATTAATTGTCATTTGTCGGATTATGATAGCATCTATTATGTTTTGGTTTTTGGTTTGTTTTGCGGCAAGCGTGTGAATTATATTCAAAATACGATTTCAACATTTATGAATGAATATACATTTTTTGGCATTAAAGTTACACACAGCTGTGTGTGTAAAATGTAAAACTTTAATATTTGTTTTGCGTTGCCATTTGTCTGATTGCTTCGAAAGGGGGCTAAAAGTGTATTGCTTGATGCATACATTTTGGGGCATCCGCTGATGCAGCAAAAGTTAATTGCACGCATCGCAAAGCACGCAGAGTCAAACAATGACAGAGATAAAGATGGCCAAAATAGCACAAAAAGGCAACAGCAAAAAAAGGCAAAAAAAAAGCTGCAAGCAAAACGAAATAAAAGCAAACGTTGCCAAAAGGATGTTGTTGGTTGTTGGTTGTTGGTATTGGTTGGCATCATTGCCCCAAAAAAGAATTCGCTCACCCAAAAATGGCTGGCAGCAAATGAAATGAAAATCGAACTAATGTTAAATTTAGCATCAACACGCACAACACACACACACACACACACACAGTGGTTTGTGTGTAGAAGTAATTTTGTCGGTTTGTAGCAGCATTTGCTGCACAGCTGCAAAAATTCGTTTGGTTCCCTCTGCAACAGATGCTGCCAAACGCCAACCAAAAATGTTGCATAAAACTTGGTGTGCCCCACGCAGCCCCAAACCAGCTCTACTGACTTATTTTGCATACCCCATCCCAGCGCCTGCCCCAAATGGGCTGCCCGCCTGCGTTTGCTCAGTGCCTTTTTGTTGGCATAAAATTTTGCAAATAATTAGAAAATTGTGGCAGCTTCTTCGTTGAAGAGAGCTGCTGCTGCTGGGTGTCGTTCCGCTGCGGCAGCTGCAGTGGCTCCTTCAACTTGATTGTAATTGTTGTTGTCGTTGCTGGCTCCACACAGTTGCAAGTCTGTGTGTCAGCGAGACAGTCAGAGTCCTAGTCATATAGATAACAGTAGCAGCAGCAGCAGCCAGGCTGGCACATCAATTAGTGCCACACAAAGCCACAGCAGAGAGCAAGCAGAGCAGAGTAGAGCAGAGCAGAGCAGAGCTGCTTCTGCCTCGCTGTTTTTGGCAACAAAATTTGTTCGCTCTTTGCATGTCATTTCGAGTGTAAACTGTGTGTGAGGTGTCGTTGTCGTTGTTGTTGTTGTCGATGTTATCCCTTTGTGCCGCCTCATGACTTGAAGCGTTTGTAATTGCTTGAGGTTTAATTAAAAAATGTTTGTCGGTCTGTTTTGCTCTTGTGGCACAAACGAGCATCTCCATGGCTCACCCAAAAACTTTTCAAAGCCAAAATAAAGTGTGTGTGTGTGTGTCACGGCTGTAGAATTCCAGTTTACAATTAATGCACATTTTAGAAATGGATTAGATTTAATCATTAAATAATTTCTATCGTTGTTAAATTTATTTTCTGCACAGCAATTCAACTCTGTCGCTGGCAAGACTAATCAATTAATTAAAATCCCCAACTTTTTGCGACTTTATTGGAAAAAGAATCGAAATGCATAAAAAACACGAGTTAGATAAAACAGTGGGCAGAGGGGGTGGGGGGGGAAGTAACTGTAAAAGCGAGAACTTTATCCGTCCTCAGAGTTAAGTTCGTTGCATTTGGGGCGCAAAAAAATGTGGTGCAAATTTATGCAACAAAACTTTAAATTGATTTTGCCATTTCATTTTGGCTTTTTTTTTTTTTTGTTTTTGCGAACTACACAAAATACACGCAGAGAGGTGTGAGAGGGAGGAGCAGCCATTTTTGTTTTTTAATCCAATGTGACTTTCGATAGAGATACCAGAAAAGGGATTTGGTTGAACCGAACTGGACTCGACTCGACAGGACTGGACAGGACAGGACAGGACAGCAGAGCAGGGACAAAATGATACGTAACTTTTTGTGCAATATGCAAATGAAGGCAGAAAAGTTTGATATCGGCAGGCGAAGTCAGTGCTAAAACCAAATGATAAAAGCCAGAAGGCAAAGGAAAACCAAAATTTCAATTACAATTCAAAAAATGCAGCAGGCATTCCATGATTAATGTTTGCAGCCCACACCACACCCACACACACACACACACACGCACCTGGCCCCTTAACTTTACCCTTAATCCCGCCCAGCCTCTAATGGCCAACAAATCGTGCAAAGTTTTGGCAAAATTTTTAAGCTACCGTTGAAAGTACGTGAAAATTGAAAAACTTGCACTCCCCCAACTCCAAAATGTATCTCTCTATTCATGTGTGTGCGTGTGTGTGTGTGTGTGTGTGTTCGTGTGTGGAACTTTTTAATGCCCTTAATTTGCTGAATGGCTTCAAAAGTTGCGCTACGTGGACCAAAGTCAATTTCCATGCCCCAAAAAAAAAAAAAAAAAAAAAAAAACAAGAAAAGAAAAATAATCCAAACAGCAACTGAAAAAACAATTCACACACAACACACAAATGATGTGAAGTGTCCCCAAAGACAAACAGAACATAAACCAAATACGAACAGGCTGAAACAAGCTGTAAAAACAACAACTTTTCGTGAATGCATTTCAACAAGTTTTGACGATCGATCCCAGGGGACGAATAATAATACACTGACTGTTGTCAGTTAATGCTCCGAGTGATCTGTGGATCAGTGAATAAGATCGGAATTCTTTGCATAAGCTCTGCGAGTGCCAATGACACGTTTCTTAATTCCCTACGACTCATGTTTGTCTTATGTATTTTTTTTCAGTGCTTTAACAATTGCTTGCCACATTTTGTTTGGGTGTGAGGGGGGCGGGCAACTCATTTTGTGGCTCCCTAATTGTTGGCTTTCGTGTTGCGATGCTGCAGAGAGAGAGAGACCAACAAAACAAAAAACATTAAGTGTCATTAATGCAAATAAATTGTACAAATGCCACACTACAAAATGAGCTGTTAGTTGTTGGCTAGAATTTGAGAATTGGAGAAAGTCGCTTAATGAGAAATATGGTCGGGAAACGTGGGAAACACCCTAGCTAAGATTAAAAGAGCATTATTTAACAATCTACCTGGATGCTTAACACTTGGCTCAAATTCACGTGTCTCAGTTGAGACGTCTATATATATATATATAAATATATATATAGACGATATGGCCTATTGTCAAAACCCTTTATTCCCACTGAAACGGAAGCAATTACACAACTGACAACATTGCTAATGGGTGCGACGAGACAGTTGCAACTTTCTGGCTGTTGTCACTACTACCAATTATATTAAATACCCATATACACGCAACAATTTTTAATAACATACACACACATATATACATACATATATATATATATATATATATAAATATGTATGGCTAGCTATTATTGGGAAGCGCTTGATAACGCCCCCATTTACCGTGCCACAATCGCGTCGCATTAAAAGTGCATGAGCAAAGCAAGTCCACGTGCCACTTATTGGGGCATTCGATTTCCATCTGATTGACAGCCTGACCGAGTTCAACTTTGAATCCGATTTGTGAGTGGAGTGGAGTGGAGTGCCAGTTTAACGGGTATGTTATGTGTATGTGAGTTCCACGGTTCGCGGTTCCTACATAAAGGCTCAATGATGTGTGCAACCCGCTTCGAAGTATTCAATTACCAGAGACAGCGACAGAGACAGAGGCAGAGACAGAGCCACACACACGCAGCCCTTCCCAGTGTCTTATCTAAAAGTGATTGTGGGTGTGCGAGTGTGTGTGTGTGTTTGCATGGTCTAACTTGTGGCACATACACATATTGGTTGCTGCCATAACTACAACTAATTATGGTCAGCCCACACACACACACACACTCGCAGACATACATAACCAATTCCTGGTCTCCCATTTCCGTTAGCGTTCACTGCTCAACAGCCAGTTTGCTTGGGCATAAATAATTTCATCAGCGTCGACGACGTGTAGCACCGATAGCCATCGCCATCGCCATCGCCATCGCCATCGCCTGGCATATCATATTACTTGCTTATTAATATACCATTATACTGGGGCAGGCATGTAGAAACAGCGGCCGCCGCAGCAGCAGCAGCAGCAGCAACTCTGTGCAACAGCAACTCTGTGCAACAGCAACTCTATGCAACATCAATTCACATGTGCATTTGAAATTGCGCTGACAGCCAAAGAGTCGCGGCATTTAACGCCATTGCCCGGCAACTGGATTACTTCTCATCCTGCTTCTAAAAGTGGCTAACCACTCGCAGTCTATAACTGATTGTTGTCGTTACTGCACTCTACACTCTACACTCTCCCCACACCCCACTTGCCACTTTTCCCTTGCCCTGCCTTCGGGCATATATATTGTTTGTCTTTTGTTACGCGCTTGGACAGTTGTTGGGTAAAAAAAAAAAAATGCAAAAAAATAACAAATGAATAGAAAAGAAATTGTGCCGCAGGACATGTGCGTGTGTGTGCGTGTGTGTGTGTGTGTGTGTGTGAGTGTGTTTATGTGCGTGTGGAAGGAGCCAATAGTCCGCTAGATTTACCACTTGTAAATAATACGCACATTTTTCAATTGCATGGCAAAAATGAATTTCTCCGTTGAATTCCACACAACAAAATTTAATATTTTAATTGGTTTCTTTTCAGGCATAAAAATTAAAACTTTAAAATCAAACAAAAGGAATAATTTAAGAATATCTTTAAAAATGTTAAAGTTGGCTTTCAGCGTAATTTTAGTTATCAATTTGATAACTAATAATAATGTTACTATTAATATTCATATGAGAACAACTTTAAAATAAACTTTTTCTACACCTCCAATGGGAAAGTCTCGAAATTGTTAGCCATATCTTAAGCATGTCGCTATTAACCTCACTTTTGTTTGGCTATTCATGAATTTTTTTATTTTTATTAATTTTATTTTGTTTTTTGGCTGTCACGCCTGTCCCCTGGTATTGTAGGGCACACGCCTACGGATCGCTCGATGGTTGCATGTGATAAAATTAGAGCGGTTCCACATAGTAAGCGGCTATATTTGAACCACAAAAACAACAACAACAACAACGACGACAACAACGACGACGACAACTAGGCTAAGTGAAGGCACTCTAGGTAAATGTATGTGTCACACCCCCACTTGGTAGGTGGGATTGTTGTGAGTGCTGTGTGTGTGTGTGTTTACCCATACACATTGTGTGTATTTTTGTTTGTATTTGAATAACATGCTTCGCTGAGTTTCACTTGCGTCTTGACCCCACGCAATAAGTGTAAACCATTTTTACTGCTACTTTACGGCTAATAAACTAAGCCAACAGCGAAACAAAGTAATTCGTTATTCAATAAATAAATAAATAAATTCGTCTTGACGAGTTCTCCGCATATGTCTGATCGAATAAGTATAAGTTTTTTTTTGGGGGGTGAACGTCTTCAGGTTCTTCTTCTCCTTCTACAAACTCTTTTATTCTGTTTTTTATGTAACCTATAATTTCCTTAACTAACCGGAAAAACGTTTTTGGTTCGTCGTTTGGCTTCCGTTTTACCCTTTCCATTTACTCTTGTTTTTTTTTTTTTTTTGTTGATGCTTGACCTGTTTGAAGGGACGCTTCTTCTTCTTCTGGTGGTACGTCATTGGGTCATTTGCTTGTGAGATTCCTACACCTTGATATACGATATATTGGCCAGCTGGAACAGGTGCTCAACTTACAATTTACCATTTATCCCCAAACAATGCGGCATCTCGTGGACACTAACTCTCTCTGCTTCTAAATTATTGGGCTTGGCGCCCACCTTTTTGGAGTACATAATTGACGCTTTGGCGTAACCAATTAACTGGCCCAAAGAAAAAAAAAAAAAGCAACAACAAAAAACCCAAAAAACCACTGTCTGTGGACTCGAGCTGAATTTGCTTCATATTTTTTATTTTTTTGCCTTGTCACGCTTTGGCATACCGCTGTAATTTCTCATATATGCAGCACGAATATGATGGGGCTTTTAGCTCTTTGTGGCTATTTATTATTTAACATACAGCAGTAACTCTATTTGTGTGAGTGTGTGTGTGTGTGTGTGTGTTGGCGTGTGTAAATCTTGTAAATCTTTTGCTGTCAACACTAAGCCACTTCACCTATGCTTTTGCATCGTTACGTATCTCTCAGCCATGTACCAAAAGGCAGTTGGCTTTTTGTATTTTTCTGTCTGGTCATCGCTTTTAAAAGTATTTTCCGCGCCCGCCTTTAAACGACTTTAAATGCGATTCATGTCCGTCCTGGGATCTCTCGTTGAAAATTGCATGTTTTACTTGTCGTTTTTATTGTTTTTTTGTTTTGTTTTTTTATTTTTAGTGTTGTTTTCGATTTTCTTTATTATTAACTAGCTTTTTAGTCGACGTCATTGGCCACGCCCACGGCCAGTTTGTAGCTGGCTTTGGTGGGGTGTTTATTAGCCGTCATTAGTTGAGTTTTGTTTATGTCCCCTTTGCTAAACTCGGACTACGTCCGACAGTGGTTATTAAAGTAGTTCTTGTTAATTTAACGCCCAGCAACATACATAAATGCGTGTGTACATAAATTATATTAATTTTAGCTGATTGTCTAGCCAGACATCTTCTGGTTCTGCTCTAGTTTGCGGCATGTCGGAAGTTTTAATTAATTATTAGTTGCAAGCTCGAATTGGGGCCACTTTGTAATATCGCATGTGATTTGAAAGTTGAAGCACAACTCGTCTCGAGTCTGGCGCAATGATTTGTAGCCGCTCCATATTTATAATCAAGGCGACATTGATCCCAAGTGATCCCCAGCTGAATGCTTGGCCAAATCAAAGCAAATGCCGCTCGAATAAATTATGTGGGAACTGCTTATGAAATCGCTGATTAACAAATGAAGTCCGACCTTTGGCGCAGTGTATTGATATTCCTAGAAATCATACGGAAGCCACTGATAAAATATTTTAAGAGCAGTGTATGCCGCGAATTTTATTACTACTGTTGCAACATTATTCAACTGAATAAGCTGCTGATAAGCTTGCCTCACAAACAACAAATGAACAAATGAGCAATTGTAGAGTGAATTTGTTGCTGTTGACGCTCAGAACGGAAATGGGTTAATCGAAAATGTATTAAATTAAACAATTAAAAAAAATACAGCCGAAATTAGCCGACTAATCAGTACTCTGTAAGAGGTAAATAATAAAGCCTGGAGAGAAGCCTTCTTGATTATAACAATTGATATGTGAAGTTGGCATCTTTATAAAGTTTAATAAGTTGATATTCAATTATCCATAAATTGCTTATATTTTTTGGCAAAAATACTCGTTTTTCCCATTGTGCACAGTGTATAAATGGATAAATTACAAAATTTTAGCTTGTATTTGTTGCGCCTGCTGCCCTTCGCTTGATTGTTGGCCAACTAACTAATTAAACCGCAAATAAAATATGTTGGTCGAGTAATTTGTAAAGAGCTTTCAACAAATACGCAAACAAGCAGCTGTTTATACTCGCACACACACACACACACTCGCACACACACTTAGTAGTGTTGCTGAAAATCAATTTGAAAACGCGTACGTTTTTCTCACCAACGGCAGAATTTGTTTATGTTTTATGTGCCAATAAAAATTTACAACATTTGCCACATTCTTATAGCATCATCTCTCTCTCTCTCTCTCTCTCTATCTCTATCTCTCTCTCTTTCTCTCTCTATCTATCATTCCATTTCTCATTCTTTCCCTCTGCATCAATGGTTTTTGTTGAAAATGCATGCAAAATAAATTTGCTGCCACAAATATAAGTGCCACACGTTTATTTGCTTCCACCTGGTTGGGTGTTTTTGACTGAAGATATAGCCAAGACCCACAAACTGGTAACTGTTGTTGTTGTTGTTATTGTTGTTTGTTCGCGCATTCTGTATTTTGTTACACCTTGAATTGACCTTCAGCGAGTGTCCTTTTGGTTTAGTTTTGGCTCGCACACTTGGCCATTTGTTTTTGTTGGCTTGGTTTCATGCCAAAAACTTTGACTTCTTTGTTTTCAATGCATTTTAAAGTTTGTCTTTTACGTTCTGCTTACCATAAAATAGACCGCCAACAACTAAGGATGGCATAGAATCGGGTCATTCAAAAGACATATTTAATTAGTTGACATACCCAGCGATAAACTTCTCTGTTCATTTAGCGACTTGATAACTTACCTGGAAAGAGAGCAAACAATGTAAAATGCAAATTTAGTACAAGAACATAAAGTGCTGTGTTTAACTTATAATTTATATAAAGTTTATATAGTAAAATAAAAGCCATAATTGTGGCATTCCGCAAGTCTTGCTTAAGTCTTGCCTGACCCTTAATTTATCAGTCATCTGTTTTTTGCCTGCTGTTGGCCACTCCATTTCTCATGTAATCGATACTCACTGTCGCCGCAGACAAGTGAGTGAGACTTTGTCGCCAACAAGTCAATAACAACAAAAACTACTTTTTATGTAGGTGAAGTTGTATGAAATGCTCTGGTTACTCGTTTGCCGAGCCCTGCACTTAAAGTCGGCGTATTTTCTTACAGGAAGTCAATGCACTGTTTGAAAAAAACACCCCCGCTATCAAAATCTCATTGTGTGTGTGTTTGTTTTGTAATTATATGCATGTATATATATATAATTATATATATAATTATATATACTTATATAAGATCTTAATACACATTTCCATCCGCCCTTTTCATTTGTCGCAGCTTCCGTTGCGCTTGATAAAAATATATAAATTTTGTACAATTTTAGATCGGTTCGACTTCAACTTGGCGCTGCTATTTGCATTTATCATCCATTTCGTATGCAAATTCTGACCGCGCGAGTTGGACTTCAAATTGACAGAGTTCATTTCAATTGATGCCAAAAAAAACAAAAAAAAAAAAAAACTGCACACACAACACACACTTTGCCAGAGCTGTCATCGGCTTATGAGCAGCGCAATTTCCCATTTGCTTTGCGCCGCTCCGTGGCCCATTCTCTGTGTGGAACTTGTCGCTAAGCCAGATGTAGATTACGCAGAATTCTTGTATTTGTGAAAGAAGTTCTTATCTTTTTCTTCTTCTTCTTCTTCATATTCTTCTTTCTCTTTATTTTTTATTTTTCTTCTTTTTTTTTTAGCTCTGTTTGGAATACGCAAATACGCTGAGGGCACTCAAAGTCAACGGCTGGAGTCGTCCGCTGTCTTTGGTCAGATTGCCGCCTGATTGTCTTTCTCAATTCTCAGTTTCTGTGCGTTGCAATTTTGCTGATTATTTTTGCATTTCTGATGCGTTTCTTTGAATGTTCGGGGCAACGGTGCTAATAGTTTTGAGAGCTGCTGCTGTTGCACATAAATATTTTATTTATAGACTGAACTTTACGATTTATACACGTCAAACTGAGGCCATCCATTTTCATATTTTGTCATCTTGTGTCTTGTGTGTATTTTTTTTTTCGTTTGCCATCATTTCAGTCACTTGTCTCGACGCTTTTATGACGGCCATGTTAATGAGCCTAATATTGAAATTAATATATAAATTTTAATGGCGCAATTTGAGTGTGAAAATGTACTAAAAACCAGAGGCAGATGTGCTGGATGCTGGAAGCTGAACGCCTCTCGAAACTCCCCAAAGAATTGGGTCAAAGAATAAAGTACTCATAAAGATGGAACGGAAGGGCAGAGGAACGCCTCCAATAAACGCACTAATTGATATTTGATGTAATTTCGTGTGGGCAAAAGGGAAAAAAAACTCCACTTGCCGAGAAGAAAAATGAAAAATGTATTCTATTAATGGGATGCGTTATAAATAAATGAAATAAAATAAAATAAATGTTCGCATTAAACTGAAATAAAATACGCTTTATTCTCTTGAGCATTCCACAGGGAAATATTCTTTTTCTTTCACTGCTCGAATTCTCTGACTAAATCATCAATTTACGATGCATATTTTCTTTCATGTCATTTTAAAATATTTTTCACGTTTGCTGTCAGTTCATATTAGAATTGTGTTTTGGCTTTATGATGTTTTTGTGTTCGAACAACTCTAATTTTTATTGTGTGCATTTTGAGGTGTCAATAAATATAAAATTCGCATAACAATGTTATTTAAATGATGACATGAGAAAAACAATTCTACAAGTGACATGTGTCTCATAAATTGCTATTTAGGATTTGGGAAAGAGTTAAACTATTGCAGAACTACTCAGGGCCTAAAGTTGAGGCATTAATTAGAGGCATTAACAACAGCAAAAAAAAAAAACCAGAGCTGAATAAACTAATTCATCTAAACTGTCATCATCACTTCGAGCAGCTGTCAGCCATTAGAGGGTCCACAATGTTGCCGGCATTGACGAAAAACTTAACGCATTACCCAACCTTGTGGAAGAGGAGGGGGGGGGGCGTAGGGGTTAGCGCGTGGCAAAGGGGGTGGCTGAATAGCTGGTTGCCTGGAAAAGTCACTTTTAATTATGCCACAGAAGCCCGTCACTAAATATTAATGAGCCAAGGCACGCACTCCGCTCATCGATGGACCTTGCTCCGTTGGGCAACCCTTATGAATATTGCATGGCCAGAATTTGTGACCGCTGCTTGTGCTGTGTGTGTGTTGGTGTGTGTTGGTGTGCGTTGGTGTGTGCTAATCAATCAATTTTCGTGCTCTGCATTGGACACTGCCAATTGGATTGGCATTTTAGTAAAACTAGCAACGTATACATCATCTTTCACATGATGATTATCATGAGGATCGTTATGAGGCAGAGCAACTGCTTTTAAAGCTATTCTTGGCCATACTTTGATTGAGTGACATTTGACCCGACCGCTCGCTGGCCCAGCGCTTGTCACTGTGTGATATGTGACAAAGATTTGACAGCACTAATTCAAATCTCATGTACAATTCATATGCAAAAAAAAAAAAAAAAAAAAAAAATACATAAATGGGAAGAGCGATGAAGTCAAAGCTGATGCAGAAGCAGTCGGAGCAGTAGTCAGTCAACTAATGAACTACATATGTCAGCAGATGGAAAATTACAAAATCTTCTCGTTGTTGTCTGTTCAAGTTGTCGTTCTTTAAAATTGCCACCCAGTCCACGCAGTCAGACGCAGAACTTGCGCAACTTCAATAAGCAACAACGAGAAAATAGACGGAGCAATGGGATTGGGAATTGTGACAGGGATTCGGACTGGAATTAAGACTGGGGCACAAGTGCAAGTCGTCAGCATCTTCGTTGACTCGGAGTCACACACACACACACACGCACAGCATGCGGAAGTGTCTGCTGCATGGGCGTGCTGCTGCTGACAAGGGGGGTGGGTGCTTGGGTGGTTGGGTGGGTGGTTGGAGTTTATATGCATTAGCTTGAATGCGGAAGTGGCTGGCGTTGTTTTAGTCGTACTCGCATTGTTTGCCACAAAATGAAATATTTATAAACAAAACTGAATGTGGCACACAAACACACACACACACTGACACACACACACTTGCACACACATATATAGAGATAACAATAAGTCCGTCTAACGAAACTGAAACAAAGCCAGCTGCAGCAACATTTGTTATTGTTTTAGCATGTTGCACCATGTTGTGGACTATTTTTGTTGTTGTTTTTTTTTTTGTATTTTGTGGCAGTGTTTTTAAGTTGCTGTGACATAAGCTGGGCTTAAACTTTAAGGCAACTCGATCGGTTTTTATTTAAGGGTCTTGTGGCAAAACTTAAAATTATTAATTAAAATAATCAAATGTTAATTAATGACGATTTGTCAGTTCATTGTCAAATTGGCAATTAGAAATGCAAATCATATCACATCGACATCGATGCCATAAATAACCAAAACGGGCAGCGGAGTGTCAATAATAATTTGTCAGTTTCAGCCCGAAGCAAGGTAAATATAAATTATACATAAATATGCATAATTATTAGCGGTATACTAATGTGTTTATATATATATATATATATATATATATATTTATATATGTAATTTTATCAACGGTTATGCGTTTGCTGACAACGCCTAATATTCGTGCAACTAGCGATAGTTTTAAGTTGGTTAATCAATGAAATCAAATGAGTTTAACCTTAACTGTCAGTGGGTCAGAATCAATCAGTTAATATAATAAATATTATGAATTTTCAACGTTGATGACTGCAATTCTCAGTGCCGCTTTGTGGCTCAAATATAAACAGTGGCAAAGTCAACGCCCGCGCTGAAAAGTAGCCGCAAATAATAGAAAATGGCGCAGTTGGGAAGCAAAAAAAAAAAATGCCAGAAAAAAAATGCAATTCCCGCCGGTTGCCTGGCTGCCTCCTGTGGCGATGCATTCACCCACATTTTCCGCAAGCGCGCACTGCAAAATGGCGTCAGTGGCATGAATTTGTGCAACCCGCTGGAAACTGGGGAAACTGAAAAATGTTGGCAGCTAAGCTGCCGCTGCTGGTGGCACAAGTAGTTGCAAGGACGACAGCGACAACGACAGCGACAACGACAACGACAAAAGTCGACAGGCTGGCGAAACACTTAAAACGACATCGTTTTGTCCACCTGGTAAATTTGTAGGGTGACTTTTGCTGTCGCGCATTTAAATATGCAAAACGCCAAAGAGGCTATTAAAATAAACATTTGATGGCCAACTGGCCAACCTGCCAACTGCTGTTTGCTGGGGATCAGTTGCTGCTGCTGTTTACAGTTACTTGCCACATCAACTAAGTACTTGCCGCAAGTGGAATGAAATATGCAAAGCCAAAGCGAAGAGACAACGTTGATGATTCTTCTGATGACAGAGCACAGAACAAATGTTTCAAATGATGAGTTCCTTTATTCCAAATGCTATTAGTTAATAGATTTCTTGTTGCACATACTCAATTAAAACTTTGTGTTTAGTCCAGCTGGCAAACCCAACTTGGGCTTGACTCGACACACTCAGCTGGACATCAAAAGCAGCTCCATTGCTGCACTTGCTCCACTGCTTTGCGGCTTGGCTGCCCCTTAGTTATTGCTCTTTGCACTTGCCACAGTTTATGTAACACCCGCATCAGGCAAACAAACCCAACCGGATCCCCAAGCAAGAATCAACCAACCAACCAACCAACCAACAATAACAACAACAACAACAACAACAACAATAACAACAACAACAACAACAACCAAAAGCGTCCAACTCTTTAGCAATTTTGTAATTTAATTAAAAAATATTTTTTCAAGTGGTTTGCGCTGTAAATACAACAAACTATCTCTCATCCACTGCCACCCAGTGGACACCATCCATTTTCCACTTAGGTTTTCATCTCCCCCCCCCCTCCAACTACTTTGAGTTACTTTTCATGCAACCCACACCCGCCCCGCCCCGCCCCGCTCCGCCTAGCCCTACTCCTACTGCTGCTTCACAACTCTTTTGCCATCTAGAAGAATTTGAAAACTCCATTTTGGCAGCTGCTGCATGTTTCGAGTGCTGCGCTTGTGTGTAAATATTTGTTGCAATTAATTTTGAGCGGCTTATAATTTACTAATTTAGTTTTTTGAGCGCTGCACTGCCGAAAAGTTTCATGCCACAAAAATTTTACGGCTTGGCAAAAAGCACAGAGAAAAAGTTGTAAGCAGCATGCAGAGGGCAGCCAAAACTGGGTGGTCGAGAGAGGGAGAGAGAGTGAGAGAGAGAGAGAGAGAGAGAGAGAGAGAGAGAGAGAGTGAAAGAGAGAGAGAGAGAGAGGCAAACATTTTTTGCTGTAAAATGAATGAAACTTTTCTGTGCAAATGTGTAAAGTTCTCGACGCTTATAATGTCTGTTTCCCCTCTCTCTCCACCCCGACACATGCCTATACATATACATACATATATATCTATATATGATGAGCAAAAGAATAATGTAGGCATTGCTTTTGAGGCTGCCCTGATAGCCAAACCACTAAAGTACTAAATGCCTTCAGGGCTGGAGTGAAGCACATTTGTATTTATACTATATCAATAAGAAAGCATGGCTAGCCGAAGATTATATACCCTTACAGATAGGATCAATTGTCAACCTTTAAATTTGAAGAAAATTTACCGATTACTGTTATTTTTTTTTAGACCGATCGTGCTTATGGGAGCTGTATGATTTAGTAATCAAATCTTGACTATTTTTAGTAAAAATCTGAGGAGCATAATAATTCGAGTAATGGGTAATTTCAATGTCTCGTTCAAAAAATATAATTTATATTCTAAAAAATCGAATCGAAGCTCTTCTGTAGACCGATCGTTCCTATGACAATACAATGCTAAAGTGATCCGATTCGACAGATGAATGACAAAAACCTTAAAACTGAGTAAGTAGTTTGCCAAAAAATAGACGCATCTGAATAAATCGACTCGGCTGATCAAGAATATATATATATATATATTTAAAAGAGATCTTAAGAGTTCGCAGCCAAACTGTGTGACAATATTAAAACACTCTGCAGCGGGGGCATGTGAATTGTAATTAAATTACATTAGATAAATATGCTAACTAACCAACTCAATTTCGACCACATTCCCAATCTAAATAAAAAGTGAGTAGTTGGCCAAAAAAGCCACACACACACACATAGATGAGAAAGCACAATAAAAGAGCATAAATTCAAATTTATCAAATGTAGCTAAAGAATTTTTAGTCGAGTGATGTTATTTCTTTTTGGCATTTATACAAATAAATTTTCAACGGAATTTCAACTGAGTTTTTCTGGTTCCAAAATAAAAATTATAATAATAATGAAAAAACTGGTACGCATATGTTTTTATATGGGTGTGATTTTTGCTCATTTTTGACGTGGCGACCCTTTGCCTTTTCATGTGTGTGTGTGTGTGTGTGTGTGTGTGTGTGTGTGTGCTCTCTCGTGTGTTTACATGCTTGTAAATGTAAGCACACACACATACACACAGGCACTTGACTGGGTGTTTTATGCGTTGGTTTTGGTTGTGAGCTTGACAGCATTTCAATAGAATTACCAAAGCAACACACACACACACACACACGCTCTCTCAATGTGTGTGTAAAGGAGTCTGGGCAGAAGGGGCCTTGGCGATGCAAGGAAAATTAAATAAAATTATAAATAAAAAATAGTAAAAACCTAAAAGCGACCTCACATAAAAGTGCCCTAACGAAGAGGTACACATGAAAATGCGCATAAATAGTGCATGGGGCGTATTCGCAATGTGGCTGAGAGGCAGAGAGGCAGAGGCAGCTTCAAGTCTTGTGTGTGTGTGTGTGTATGCATTATATTTTTAAGGGCCAGTCAGTGTGTGTGTGTTTGCTTCTGTTTTTGTTGCCACTTGACAAATTCTTGCAGTTTTGCCAGCAAAATGTGTGTGCTTGTGGCATGCTTCCCTGATTTCAGTTTGCGCCTGACGAAAGCGGCAAGTGCTCTTCTCCACACGCGGCTGAAACCTAATTAAACTGCTCATCGGGCTTCTCTTGCCTCAAATTCAAAGTGCTTTTGCCACAATAAAAACAAAAAAAAAAAAAATCCCACCAACAGTACCAGCAGCGAGACAATCATTCAACTTATCGCCTTATCAGCGCTTCATTGCCTTTTGCAATGATCCTGATTGCGAGGAGCCACAACGTTTTAATAAGGCACTGACACAGCAAACTGGTATCAAAAACCAAAATAAAACGGGCAAAATGTCATACAAGGCCTTAAATAAATTGCTGCCAAAAGCAGCAACAGCAGCAGCAGCAGCAGTAAAGTCACAGATTGTTGCCCACACGACGGCGATGCTGCCACAGCGAATGACTGACTGACAATCACTTAAGTAGAAACCGATAAAAATCTTGAAGCCAGAAGAAGAAGACGAAGACGAAGACGGCGACGGCAACTCGAGCTCACAATTGGACAACTGGACACAGAGCTAGAAGCCCTGGTCAACAAAACCCAAAAGCAGACGACACGGAAAGGAAAGAAAAAAAGAAAAAACTAAACAAAAAAAAAAAACAACTGAAAGAATGAAGCAATGCCAAGCAACCAGTCAAAGTCATGAACAACAACAACAAAAAGCACAACAACAACAGCCAAAAGAAGAAGAACAACAACAACAGCAAAAAGAAGAAGAACAACAACAAAAATAACAACAACAACAACAACAGCACATTGGACATTTATGGATATTGAAGCTTATAGACAGGCAGGCATGCGATAAGCAGAAGGGGTGCTAAGAGGGGAGCAGAGCACGTAAGGTGGGGGGGACCTACAAAATAGTCTTCGTTGCCATTGTTGTAGCAGAGAAGAAAGAAAAAAAAAACTGGTTTTGTTTGGTTTTCAGTTAGGTTTGGTTATTTTTTTTTCTTTATGTTGTTGTTGTTGTGTGCAGCATGCAGAAAGAGGAAAAATGAAAATGTATATACTATTTCTCGCTTATGGAAAAACTTTGGACCAAGCAAGCTGCTGCTGCTGCTGCTGCTGCTGCTGCTTCTCAGCAGATTGTTGCAGGGGTCAAAAGCGCTGCAGCAAAGCAATTTTGGAGGTCAGCTGACGAAGGATCGCACGATAATTTATTTTTATTTATGACAACAATTTTTAATTAAATACATTTTATGTGTGTGCATCTTGAAGTTATGCGCTAACAAGATGACGAGTGGCGCTGTAAATGTGAATAGTTTCTCAACTGTCATCATTTGATGGCGTTAACTGAAACGCAGTCGTCGTTTGTCCCATAAATATGGCCAGCAAATGGTAAACAATTTTCTAGCACAAAATGCCAGCAATTGTCGTAAAAAAAAAAAGCCGGCACACTCCAAGAAGAATCGCACAATTCACGATGTATATAGGGATTTTCTGTTTGTATGCCACTTGCTACTTGCCACATGCTCGTGCGCCTACCTCTACAAAACCCCAACTCCTTCTCGCAGCAGCCACAAAGGTACTTGCGGAATTTCTCAGTGCCTGGTCAGCGAACCCACACACAAACCACAAACCCATTTCAACCTTGCAGCACTCCCTACTGCTACTTTCTTTTTTGGTCATGTGAGAAATTGTATTGTTATGTGCACTAAAACTTTGTATATATGTTGCACTACGCTTGTTGGTTTTATATTCTCATGCCACGATTGGATCATTGCCTCGTCCTCGTCCTAGCCAACTCATACATGCGTGAGCATAAAAATAGCACAGAAGTTATTAAAAAATCGCTTTAGGTTTTCTTTAGAAAATTCTATGACAAGTTCTATTAACTATTTGAAATTTTAAATATAAGTTCAGGTAGGAATTTAGTAAACATATGCACGCAAGGTTGTAGAGACCATTTGCCAGGTATGTACTATTTATGTGGGGATGACTGTAGTTACAACAATTGCATGTCGCATTGCCTTTGACTTTTGAACCACTATTTGTGGGCCATTTGTAACCCAGCTCCGAGCGAGTTGGAGCTATAAATTTAAACACAACTATTTGCTGACTGTGTCTTGAGAGGATGTTGTACCACCACCCCACTCCTGGTTGAATCTTACACATCAGTTAGTTTGTAGTGTTTAAGAAATTACTGCAAAAATACACCGAGGAATTCAATAGAAGCAAACACAAATCACAAATTGTGTCCAAGTCATAAACTGTTGGCTACCAGGCCAAGTTGTACAAATTGCAACGAAGCATCTGCAAGATGCATAAGGTCTGAATGCTGGGCAGCGAATTCTAGTCGCGATACACAGGAGAATTGATGTCATTTCCAATGTAGAATTCCTGCTAGAACATGTGTCCAGGCCGTGTACGTGCCGCTTGTGCAGCTGCAATCGGATTGACAAATAAAAACTAAATAAAAAAAATTGACATAATATTAAAAATAAAAAAAGGCAGAGACTCGCCAAGACAACGACGACGGCAACGATGATGCTGCCGATGATGATCATAATGATGATGACGGTTATGAGCGTCATCGTAATTGATTTCCAAAGGGCTATTAGGAAGGAACAGAGGGAGACAGGAGACGGAGGCGAGGAGGCAACTTTAGCGGCAGTCGTGTGTGTTGGTCTCCTGTGTCAACTCGGGCAAATAAAATATAATTGTAATTGCAAAAAGACAAAAGATCAAAAGAACAGACAGTCAGACGGACAGACGGACAGACGTATGCCCAGACATGGATTCTAAAGTTGCGCATCAAGTTGAAAAGCGACGAATATAAAACAATAATCATAATATTGATGATGATAATAACGCTGCCATGCGCATAGCTGCAGATACAATTGTATCTCAGTTTCTGTTTCGCTCCTTTGCAAGCCCAAACCCCCCCCCACCAACCCTCCCGCCCTGCGACAGCATGTCGCAGCACTCAAGTGTGCACAAAACACTCGTTAAATGTGCCAAAGTAAGAAATGTTCCTTTCCTTCCACAACTGCCGCATTCGTATTGATTTCAACTTTTGCCAAGGGTCTTATGTTTATGTCGCCTGCCTGCCTGCGCTCCTGCCTGCCTGTCCCCCCACACCTGCATCTCCTGCAGCCTGCCGCCGCCTCTTCCTCTGCCTCCACTCGATACGCGCCTGTCAACGTCGCATTATAGTCGCAGCCGAGTGCCTTTGTTGTTGTGCACCTGGAGAGGAGTGCTGGAAGACTAGACTCTTCTCCTCGGATAGTCGTTTCGCCGCTGTTGTCAAGTATTTATGCTAAGAGCTGTCAAACAAGTTGTAGTTACATTGATTACATTCGCGTCTGCAATCTGTGGCAGATCTCACCACTTTTTTTCCTTTCACTGCTCCCCTGCCCCTCTCTCTATATATATATATATGGGAATCTTTTTAATATGATTGCATTACTTAGTTGGGAGCAGATTGCTATTGCAGCTGCCCATTGCATCTGGGGACTGACTGATGCGAACTTCTACACCCGCTGGGGATTCGATAGAGTCCTCTTTTTTTTAAATGTTACTCACGTATTTTATACTTATAATTGCATTATAAATTTCAATATACCTGCAAGTAAAAAGAAAGAATAAATTACTAAATGTCACAGCTGAATAAAAGTTTATTATTTAACAAGTGTTGAATGCAATTTATTTATAATTAATGTGATAATAACTCTAATAAAGATCGCTCGCAGAGCAAATAAATATCATCTTCAGTGCACATTTCGTGACTTCAATTCTGATACTATCTGCAAATGCTATAAAAATGAATTCGTTACACACACACACACACACACACACACTCCTAACTTCTACACACGCCCACTCAACAAGTAGAATTGTGGAATGAATCCCAATTCAAAGCAATTGGCGAACTAGTTGCAACTGCAATATGCAACAGAAAATATTTCAAAACACCCATTAAACACAATTAGAATAAAGTTTCGCTGTGTGCAACATAATCAACTTCATTACGCGAAATGCGCCCACGCCACCAAGCCAAAAAAAAAAAAAAAAAAGGAAAACAAAAACTAGATAATACCCAGAGATAGCGCTGAGTGCTAGGATACATACAGTGGGGATTTAAGTAGCTGGCTGGAGTTGTGGGCTGTGGGAAAAGCAGCCATAATAGTTTTTCATAGCAGTTTTCAGCAAATTTCCAATACGTCGACACGCAATTTTCGTGCAACAACGCACGAAGTTTTTCACTGGTTCGTTTTTCGTCCTAGATCCGGTAATGAGACGATGACGAAGGGGGTTGTCAGTTGGTGGGGGGGGGAGGGGTGCAGGTAGAAGGTGCTTGGTACGCGTTGTCGCCGTACGAACCCAACGACGACCAATCTAAGGCTATTAAATAGGTTTTCATTTTCATAGTTTTTCTCCTTCTATTTCGATATTTTTTTTGTTCAGCTTTTTTCTTGTTTTTTTGCTTTTCTGGCGGCTTTTGTTTCCCTCTGTCGATGTTCGACAGCACAATGCGAATATGTCGGCGCTATTTTGGCACACACACGGCAATTTGGATATCGACGACGACGACAACAACAACAGCAACAACAACACCAACAACAACAACAGCAACAACAACAACATCGCTGGCAGCTTGGAGGCCACAAAAATCCTTTGCACAAGACACGCACATCGCTGCTGGTCGCCTTCCTCCTTACCCACCTAACCCGTCTCAAACAACCCAAGGCTTGGGAGACACAACACACTCCCTGGGCCTAGCAACACCCACATGGCTCGTTTATCTATCTGGCAGCCCATAATGGGCACGCATATGAGACTCTGACTGTGTTAGATATGTGCACGAAGCCATCAGCAAACGGCAAGAGCAGCGTTTGTTGGTAAGGCAACTCCTTTGCTGCCAACAAAATATAGTCAATAAATTGTGCGAAACGCATTATGGAGAATGTCTTTTATCTCTCTTAACGTATTGGTGATTGTGCTAGAGAGCTACCAAGAAATAATGTTGATATCTTCACTAATTAAATTTATTTATTAAAAAATATCTTACAATCTTGAAAGATATTCATTTGCTATTAAACTTAATTTGTTTGACTGCCCGCTTCAATTAGAGTCAAATAGAGTTTAATCTGACACCGGTAAGATAAACATGTAAGTGACTTGTCATTAAATTTAAAACCTTAGGCCATTTTATGGCCATGTTATATACAAACTTGTTGGGCACATAAAAATTCAGCTAGTTAACGATGAATGAAGGTAAAACGCTTAGCGGGGCAACAGCGACATCAAAACTTAACCTTTCCAAGCACGTACCAAAAAAAAATCATACTATATATATATATATATATATATATGCAACTGAGTTTAGTAGTCAACCAAAGTTGAACGACATTAAAACGCAACGCAGCTAAAATAACATTTTAAAGGCACATGAAAATGGAAATAAATACGGCACAAAAAAAAAAAACATGAACCGTAAAAAGTGAGGAGAGAGGCCAATGGAACGAATGGAATGTTTTTGTCTAGCGGCTGCCAACTACCAACTGGCAACTGGCAACTATTAACGTCTCCTTGGAGGCGTTACGTAGGTGGAAAAAACTGAAAAAACTGAAAAGCGACTCTGCGCATAATGTGAGACGCAAGAATTATGAGACACGCCGAATGGCGACAGCCAAATGATGGCTAAATTGGTTGCAAAGAATGAACGAAGATGTTTGCTTGCCCCACGTTGAGTAAATTGCAGAAACCGTTGCGGCATCTGTTTTTTTTTTTTTTTTTTTTTTTTGTATAAAATCTATTACAATATTTTGCTAATATGTGTGGAGCGTACGCGTGGGCCGAGTAACGGTCCCCAAGCAGCCCCCAAACGGCAATGGCAACAATCGATTACAATCTGCCTGCTTGTTAAATTGCAAGACAGACCCCGCCAGACCAGGCCAGGCCAGACCAGGCCAGCGCAGGCCAGGCCAGGCCAGGCCAGGCCAGGCTAGGCCGAGCCAGGAAGGAGCTAGCGACCAAGGAGTCGAGTAACCCGTTTGAAAGAGTTTGGCTCTGGCCAATTTTGTGTTTGGCATTTGCTGTTTTGGCTTTTTGGTAAGGCCATGTTTGGATCTCGCTGTAGCCTAAGTCTTGGGCCCAGGCAAAGGCAACAAAACAAAAAGAAACCAAAAAAAATTTCGATGGCTTTTCTTGGCTTTGCTTATTCGGGAAATTGCGTTTCTTGCCACACTTTAGTTCTATGTGCCGCCTTTGTCTACTCTTTGGCCTGCTGCTCCTCCAACAGTTTGTGTTGCTGCCTTAAGCTGCACAGTTCTCTTTGATTACGGAGTCGGATTTACTCATTCCATTTGCTGGTTGTGGCCATTTTCCAAAGGGTCGCAGCAAAACAAGAGTGTATGAGTGTGTGCGTGTGTGTGTGTGTGTATGTGGGTTGCATTGTGAGAGTTACGACTTGGCCAAATGACTTTTTGGCTGGCAAATTTCGTTGTTTTGGCATCAAGAATGATGGCTACGCATTTCCATAGACTGCAACCCTTTCAGGCTCCTACTCATAAACATATATATATATATTTTTTCGGGTGCTTGTGCCTTCCATTATCGATCGGACCAAAAAAAAAAAATGTGGTCTTTATCTTAGCTGGCACGCCTTGCCCGCAAATTGCCTAACCGATCTTGAGCACTTATGATTGCTTCATGCCACATACCACAACTTTTTCATCTTGCTAGGGGGTTATCTCTCACACCATCTCTCTCGCTGCCGGAGAGCTCATTAAAAGTCTGTAAGCTTTTTTCGCCAGTTTTATTTTCATTTCGATCAGAAAAAAAAGGAAATAAAAAACGCAACCCACGTCTCAAATTCATTGCATGCAACATACGAAGACCCCTTTGTGCCCCTTGCTAATGAAGTGTTATTTCATTTTCTGTGATATTATTTTGCTGGACTGGCTGCAAGAGTTGCCTCTTTTTTTTTAGCATTTTGGTTATTATGATTTTTTTGTAAAGTTTGTAAGCCAAATTGATAATGGCATCGTCTGCATGACTGAATTTTGCTGTGCAAACTGTCCTTCATTATGCTTCATAATTATCCCAACAGTCTAGTTACGATCAATATATAATATTGCTGCCATATAAATTATCGTTACAAAGATGTCTTCTTGTAAAGTAAACTCTTTTATTGGGAAATTATTCTGACCAAAATGAGCCATTATGTTTTTTTATTATATTCCAAAAACAAAAAATGCCAATTTTATAGAATAAAATAATATTTAAAAATAATAAAATAATATTTAAAAATAATAAAATAATATTTAAAAATAATAAAGTAATATTTAAAAATAATAAAAATAATATTTAAAAATAATAAAATAATATTTAAAAATAATAAAATAATATTTAAAAATAATAAAATAATATTTAAAAATAATAAAATAATATTGAAAAATAATAAAGTAATATTTAAAAATAATAAAATAATATTGAAAAATAATAAAATAATTAAAAATAATAAAATAATATTTCAAAATAATAAAATAATATTGAAAAATAACAAAATTAATAATAAAATACTAAATAAAAATATTTAAAAATAATAAAATATTATTTAGATGATATATTCAGCTCTGCAAGTGTATTTAATTGTCGGCTTGCCTCAGCAAGCACGTTGTTCATGTTTCCCATATAAATTACTCAATTTACGGCAAACACCGCACCTAAAACTGAGTAGTTGGAACGGCAGATGCTGTTTTTGTTGTTGTTCTTGTTGCTGGGTGCAGTGCAGCAGGCACACGCAAGCGAAACACAGACGCAGATCGTCTGATTTGCTACACCTACGCAACCAACGCAAATTACAAAAAAAAAAAAAACAACTTTGCAGCAATGGAAGCTGCCTTCTGCCCCACTCTCCCTCTCTCTCCCCCTCTCTTCTACCAATGTTGGTTGCTTTCACTACTTATCCGCACGGCTACTGCAATTAAAGTAAATAAGTTAACGTAGTCTCCCCATTTAGTGTCCCCTGCAAAAAAAAAAAAACAAGCAATTTTCGCTCATCAGCGACAAAAGCGCCAACACCCACGCAAAACAGCCAAATAGCCAAATGGCCAAAGAGCAGCTGCGAGTGGCTTAAGAAGAAAAAAAGTGGTCAACATAAAAGCGTTGACATGCAACACACAGAGACAAAGACGCAGCAAAGGAAAGATGATGATGAAGATGGGGAAGAGGAAGAAGAAGAAGACGAAGAATCACTGGCCACGTTTTGGTACATGTTGAATCCTTGGCCCCATTGCGTGCCTTTTGATCTGAACCTGGCCCCTGCCACTGCAGAGAGAGAAATGTTTGCAACACACGCAAAAAATCACAGCGCATTAAAATCACTGAGTGTGCGTGCAACAAACGGTGGCAAGCGCGCGATTGCGGGTTGCAGCAGGGCTTAGCCACGGCATGTTATCAAATAATGCTGCAAATGCTTCGTTGCCGCCACAAATTGCCAAGCTGGGACAACATCGAATGTTTGTTGTTGTTGTTGTTGTTGTTGTTGTGGCTGTTGCAAGCATAAAAGTCGCGCCACGCAATTTAAATAAATAATTAATTCCTCTCAATTAAGTCAGTGTGTCGACTGGCCATTTGTTATTGTGTTGTGTGGCAAGTTGCGAGAGTGCAACAGTAGCAACAACTTGAAGAAAAAACAGATATTGTTTCTTGGCTTTTCTTGGCCTTATTTTGGCTAATTCAATTTGAATAAATTCGCATAAAATTAACAAATTATCAACGCATGAAATGTGCTCTTGAAGCGGTCAGCTTAGTTGCACTTGCCGCATTTGTCTAAGTGTCTGCCACAGTTTACACATTCAAAGCGCGTCTCCTTATGCAAAGTAAAGTGAAGCCGTTGCCAACCAGGTTGAGATTTGAGCAACCGCAGACGCTCGCCGAGATTTGCTTAATGCCGACGCTTGTCAGCAGAGTTTTGGCGTCCAGTCGATGTGGGGATACGGGCAACTTCATCACTGGCGCATCTCCTGGCTGGGCTGGTTAACTGGTTACTGACTGCTACTCTTGCATTCAGTTGTTGCCTTCTCCATTCCTCCACCTTCGCCCACTGCTCCTCCTCCTCCTCCTCCACCACTGGCTAATTTTATATTCAATGCACGCAACAGTCGCCGCCGTTTACTTTATATATACATTTTTTTTGTGGCATCCACAGACGGCGGAGTATTTGCCTTTTGTTCAATTTTTTCTTCTTTCCTTTTAGTTGTCCCTATTTTTTTTTCTTGTTTCTTTTTTTTCTGTTTTTTTTTTTTTTTGGTGCAACTGCATAAATTCTCCAAAAACTATTTTTGCTGCACATAGTTTTTTGCATGGCTCGCACTAATTATGCAGCTGGATTTCAATTCCAGAGCTCCTCGGCTCCAGCTCCAGCTCCAGCGCTGCAGACCAACCCAGTTTCTTTTGGCCAGGGCTAATGCATGCGTGGGTGGCTTTAAGGCTGTCTCATAGCCGACGGCCATAATTCATGGGGCTGCAGAGCGACAGCGTCTGTTTTCAAATTGAATGAAAATAATTATGAGGCAGCGGAAATTGAATTTCTTATTACAGCCGGCCGAGAAGGACTTTGGCGGGGGCAGGAGGCGGAAGGCGGCGCATCAACTCTGGCATCATTGGAAGTGCTTGGAAATTAATTAAAATCCATAAAGTCAACGGCATCCCTGGGCAATTCGACCAGCCAAACGATTTCGTTTGTCAATTTCAAATTCAAATCCCAAACAACAGTTTCAGGTTCGCTGGGGGTCAAGGGTCAAGGTTGTGAGACAGAACGTTTTGTTTGCTCAACCACTTAATATGCATTGTATTCTGATTTATTGAGGGGCGCGGCACTTTTAGTTTTAGCCATGCATATTTCATTGGCTAACCGTCCTCTCCCCCCCCCCCCCCCTACACCTTTGGCCTATGTCTCCCTGTGGCATTTGAATTTCTGGGCGCGGCTAATGGTATTCTTCTTTTTTGTTGTTTATTTCAATACAGATGTTTCTTTTGGGTTTGCCATTTTGTGGCTGCTGTGGATGCCCCTTCAATTACTTTATATCAAAGGAGCATATCAACTTTCCCTATATATAAACGACTCTAAGCTAATTAGTATTCTCAATATGATGTTGCTTTTCGGTGAGAACTGCCAGGGGGGTGGTTGGGCAATGCACAGAACTGCAACTCAAAATTGCGCCCTTCACACGTAGCACGTTGCAACTGCCACCTTAGCGAATGCGCCTCGCTCGGGGGCCACACAGCCACAAATTACAAATTGAAAGTAGTTTGTAAAAAAAAAAAATTTTTAAGTGCATAAGCAAAGTAGCTGCGGTCGCGGTTGCGGCGTTGCAGCCTCCGCTGCCTTATGCCCCCAAGCAGCTTGGTCGCAATTTGGGGCTAAGTTCGAGATGAGCGGAGAGGTTGAAAGGGTGGCTGGCGGCACCGACTGAATTGTGTGTGGAGCATGTTATGCAGTTTTCCTGCGGCTACCGAAAAATATGTACACACACGCACACACACACACACGGTTAGGCAGCAAACAAATGCAGTGGAAGAAGGGCGGGAAATTTCTAAGTGGCCAAAGGAGCTACACAGTCAAACTGGGCACTTGAAGCTGACTCTAACCCAAACCCAAAACCCGAACCCGTTGCGACCTGCCATCGAATCTTTTGGCGTCTTTGTATTCCTCCTCTTTGGTCTTTGGCTATTGTTTCATTCATGAGGCAGCTTCGGGATGCTGCTGTTGCTGCTGCTGCTGTTTCTGGCCGGCAAGTTGTTTTTTTGGCTGGCTGCCCAAAAGATTTCGTGTCTCTGCTGTGCGGTGCCCCAAGCGTTCGCAGTGGTTGGTTGGTTAGAATAGGGAGGGGTCAAGAGAGGTGCAGGTCTAACGCTAACCCATAATTTGTGTTGGGCTCAACAAAATGTGGAAGCAGACAAAGACAAAGACAAAGACAAAGATAAAGAAGAAGAAGCAGAAGAAGCAGAACAAGTTGCAAGCTACAAAATACAAGTAGAGCTGAGTATGTAAAACGTTTTCGACAACGACTGATTATCATTTAGAGTTTAAGTCTTTCAAAGGTAACGAGAAGATGCTGCACACACACACATAGATACACACACACAAACACACACACACAAATACTACGTTGAATAAATTGTTGTCTCTCCCGCTCTGAGCTGCTTTAAATGTTTAGCTGCTCACAGTGTTGCCACACCGCCACTCCACTGCCCCTTTCCCCTTGCCACATAACTAATGCCACCACTTTGGCTTCCTTAATTGATGCTAGTTTGTCTGGCGTAGCAACTTCCGTCTTAAGAACACAACTGCAGCATCTTTCATGGATTATAATCATTTTCTCTGTGAGTTTGTTGCGCTTTCAAGGAGATATAAATAATTATAATGTGTATATATATTCTTGATCAGCATAGTTAGTAGTCTGCTAAGAAATTGAAAATATATATACAACTTTTTGGCATTCATGGCTGCTACTTTAAACTGATTATTATTATCAAGTCTCAGTTCTGAAAGGGTATTTTAACTTCGATTTGACTAACCAAGAATTTTTTCTCCTTTATCTTTTTTTTTTTTTTTTTTTTTGTAATTTTGTGTAATTTATTTGGACGTCGGCAATGTTTGTGCTTATCAGTTTAGCCCGAGATACATTTGTAACTTTTGCTAATCCTTTTGGTCTAAATACGACATTAGCGGGCACACACACACACACACACATACACACACAGCCAGAGATAGAGAGAGTCGTAGTCAGCAGTCATATATCACAGAAGGAAACCTCAAACAGCTGCGATGACAACAACTGCTGCCTGGGATTGGGACTGGGGAGTTGGGATCGGGAGCGGTTTCTGGTGTTGGCCGTCTTCGCATCGCTCTTGCGGATTAGTGGCCAGCGTCTGATTGCTTTGGCAGCTTTCTTGGCTGACTGACAACGGCAAAAGTTGCTGTGGCTGCATTCCCAAAATGATTATTAATTACAGCGCTTAAATTGATGCTCATAAGTACCAAAATCTTACAGCCTGCCCCTCACTCTCTCTCTCTCTCATCCCTTCGAAAGGGGTTTTGTTCGCATTTGGGTATTAGCATTATTGAAGTGCCACACACACACACACACACACAAATACAAATGACTAATTCATTGCGTGTTTTGTGTCTCATTCCCTCAACTCACGTGCCCCATTGTTGCTTGATCCGATGTTGCCTCCTCGTCTATTGTGTATTTTTAGTAGCTGTCTCGCTGCTGTCTGACGACTGACTGTGTGTTCCAACCATTTCCATTGCATACATTTTGTCAATTCATTCACAAATAAAATGACGTGTTCATGGTGGGCCTCACAATGATATTGTCTAAGCGATAAGCATTCCCTGCGAATTGATACCTTCCCAAATGGTTTCTCTTTTTTCCTTTTTCGTCAATTTATTGGTCATCCAACTTTGAGAAGTTTTTGATGTTTTTTCGAATTTATAGTAAATGTTATTTAATATGCGCGGAAGGTAGACATTTTTTGTGTCAAGTACAAAACACAAAAATTTGATACAAAGATCAGTTTGGAATTTCTCAATACTCACAAGATTTGAGTTTTTTTTTTTATGTTTGTGTCTAGCTGAAATTTACATACCTGCAAGTAAAAGAAGAAGAAGAATAATTATGATTAGTAAGCGAGTACAGTTATTCCAAATGATTTAATATTAAACATTTCATTAGCCTTGTTTTTTTTTGTTAACTTCTTCTTTGGTTATGGTTTCATTTTGTGTGTGTTTTTTCAGCGCGCTGGGAAATTACCTCAACAACTGTTGTTTTATGTTTTGGATGAGGGGATAGGGGGGAGGCGAACAAAAGATGGCCAAGAAGCTGCGCAGTAAAACGTAATAACAAAATGCAATAACAACAACAATAACAACAACAACAACCACCGACGACGACGACAATAGAAAAAGTAACGACGTTTTTGTTAAATTAAAAGTTTATGAGGCATCAAATGGTCAACAACAAAGCAAAATTGCCAAAAAAAAAAATATATATATATATATAAGTGGGAATAGGGGAAAAAGAAGCGGAAAATGGCCAAAGAAGAAGTTGTGCGTTCAATAGCATCAAGTAAAAAGTCATTAAGCCCAACAACGATGACAACAACAATACTTGTATATATATATCTATATATATATCTATCTCGTGCCCTCCCCAGTTGTTGCTGTGGCACAGGTCATTAGATCCACGGCATCTAAATTGCATTATCAACGCCAATAACGGCACACAGCCCCGCTTCTCCGCTGCCGTCTCCGCTCTCCCCTAAGCAGAAAACCCTCCGTCAACATCATAAAAATTACATTATTTGTCAACGCCATAAACATATCGTGTTGTTGCTATTGTTGCACAAAACTGCATTATTTCTGTGTGGGGGGTGGCAACTCTACAATGACATTTTATATTGCCCACGTGCGGGGTGTGAACATATGGCTACCTACCAACTCCCTCGCAGTCTCTCCATCTCCCCCTCTCTCTCACTCAGCTTTTCTTTATGCCAAAAACTGCAATTAATTATTTTTTATTAAGTGTTCAATGGATGCTTCTGTGTTTTTCTGTTTTTGGGGTGGGTCATCATTTTGGGTGGTGTTTGGCAAGCAAGGGACAGGGGTGGTCATAATCGCTAAATTTGTACAGTATTATCGACTGGCATTTGCAGCACATTTAATTATGAAGACATGTGGCAACGACTGCGCTGACAGTTGTGGCTAATGACATTAGACCAGAGGCCAGCAGCAGACAGGCAGCATGGAGCAGAGCAAAGAACCACAGAATCATATAGAGCCAAATATATATATATATATATGTATAATCATAGAGCCAGCGAGACCGGAAGCCCAACATAATCCGCAGCATTTGCGGCCGAGTGTTGAGCATTAGGTTTTGGGCATTTCAATTTTTCCCAATACCGATTCATTTAGAAAACACACACACACGCACACACAACAACCCCTTTGCTTCATTTGCAGTGCGAGGGATTGTGGTTTTTTGACTGACTGCGCCAGAGTTCTGGGCGCATGAAAATATGCAAAATATTACAAACATTTTATGGGCAAACGGGCAAACGGGCGCTGAAAAGTTGGCTTAAAGCGCGGCACGAGAATGCCGCATGTGTGCGGACATTTTTGTGTTTAGGTTTATATTTTTTTCTTCTCTTTTTTTTTGTCAGTTATTAAAGCGAAAGCTGAGCCGGGTTTGTTGTGGAGGGCACAGGGTTCGACGACGACGAGTGACGTTGACATTTCCCATTGTGGCAGTTGTTGACTTGCAGCAGCGGCGGCGGCGGCAGTGGCGGCAACTGAAGAGCCACAACAAATGACAACATTGTGTGTGATGTGTGTTTGTTTGCTTATGTTTTTCCAACACTTTTCTTGTGGCATGACAGCAGCTGCCACCGCTTGAAAATGAGAGGCAGAAGATGTGCGATGTGCTTATATTTAGTTTTTGGCATTGTCAATGTGCCTTTGTGCGGCTTTGCCTCATTTGAGCAATAGCAATCCTTGGCAATAGCCCACCTACTGTTGCCAAGCAGCAAGGACCCAAATAAATATGATATATACTAAATATATATAAAGAAATATATATATATATATATATAACTTAGAACTAAGGGCGACCCGCAATTGTCTAGCCATCATAATGATGTTTTGGCAGTTGACCCACTTGGCTGGAGCAGGCCCAAATCAAATCTGCCAACATACACAACTAGTATATATATATATATATATATATATATACATACGTATATGTACATATATATGTGACTACATATTGTACTCAATGGCATGTGAAATGAGCACAGAAAAAATGGAAAATTGGATTTCACTTTCGGCACGCAATTGAAAGGAAAGGAAACCGTCCGTTTTTGAAGGCATTACCTGAATGCTTCCAAGAACTCTTTGACAGGCCGTGGCAAATGCATTCAACATTTGCCTCAGCAACCAAAAAAAAACGAAAAAAAAAAACCACAAAAACCGCTACTTAAAAAAAACTGAATATGACTGATTAACCAATGCGAATCGATTGTCTACACTCAATCCTCAATGCGAGTCACTTTTCCGATTATCCTTGGCTGGCTGGCTCCGCCGGCTGCTTATAAAGCAAATTCTTCAATATTTCGTTGAAGTTCTTGTTGTGGCTGTCAGGACTGACAAACGCAAATGATTTATGTGTGTTTGCATGCGTGTAAATGTGATTAGGAGGCGGAGAAGGGAGCAGCCGGGGATGGAAGAATCGGTGCATCGATTTGCTGTCTTTTGACTCCTCCATTGCAAAGCTGTTGACATTTGTAGTTGCCCCAGCAGCCAATCCTACTGCATGCTGTCTGCCACGCACGCACGACATGCCCCAGCAGCAGCAGCAACAGCAGCAGCCACAACTATCGACCAGATTTGACATTAAATAATGAGTTATGCCGCTGATGGCTGAGAATTTGCAAACGTGTTCTCCCCTCCAACTCCCTCCCACTTCTTACCCATTCTCCAGTTGGGGCTTGGCTGCCCCTCTTGCTGGGCGTGTACATGTCTGCTGGGTGGGCGTTGCGTGTCTTGGGTTCTAGTTTTTTTTTTTTTTTTTTTTTTTTTTGGGAATTTGTCATCACTCTGACAATATTAATATTAAGTTTCTGTTTCGCTACTTTTTGCTCATTTGGTAATTTTGTAGGTCCCCTAAACATTTTTGCATGCCAATTCATCATCTGCTTTGACTTTGCATCTGTTTTCTTTTAGTTTTTTTTTTCTGTACACCCGCTGCTGTTGTTGCCACGCTTGGCTGCGCTTTCCTGCCACACATGTATTTAGTTTGTATATACAAAACTCTCCCAGATTGCCCAGTTTTTCTTCTTTTTTTTTGTTATATTTGTCTCCCACCAAACAGGGGCGACTTCTTCATCAACAACTGTCAGTCGTTGTTGTCTGTCTGTCAGTTCGTCAGTCCGTCAGTTTAACATTTTCCGCACATTTGCTGCGCAGCAGCCATATTTACATTTCGCCTTTGGTTGCAAGCAAGTGTGGCGCCTGCGCAGCAAAAGAGACGCCTTGACTTGAATGCCTAATTAAGTTGCCGCAACTTCAGTGGCAGTTGCAGTTGCAGTTGCAATTGCAATTGTCTGTCAGCATGTTTACCTTTTTGAGCTGTGCATTTATATTTACCTTTATTGTAGTCAAAGACCTCTTCCCAACCACCTCCACAATTCAGCTACTGATTTTTATGCACCTTTCCTGTTGTTGTTTAATAGGCAAACTTTTTTTTTTTTTTTTTTTGTTAATGTGGGTTGGGCTGGATGTATATTCAGTTGCCAGCTTTAGCTGCTTTTGGGTGCAGGCCTCATAGTTTTCTGCTAACTTGTTGTGCTCAAAAGTTAAGTTGTGTTGGCAAAAAAAAAAAAAAAAACTCAGCTGAAGGCAGCTGCGTATAATTGTGGCTAGTTGTCGTCGTTGTTAACAAGCACATGTTTGGTATTTGGCCAAAAGAAGAAAAATGTGATTTTGGTATTGTGCAAACATTGCAGTTGTTATATAAGATGCGTTAAGCTGAAACGTGTGGTCAAGCTGAGCGCTCGACATGATTGCGATTGAGCAAAAAAAGCCAACACACTTGATTAACACAGTTATATATATATATATATATATATATATATATAAGCAAATCTTTGGTGTCATTAGTCTAATAATGCATGAGCAGCTCATTAGTTGGGGTCATCAGTCTAAATCATTCGCTCATTTGCATTTGGCAAAGGGAAATGAACATCCAATTTAGTTAGGTGAAGTCCCCTTTTAGTTATGTCCTTGGCAATTATATGTTTATTTATGGCACAAATGTATTTCATATTAGTGGCTGTTGCACTTGTTGTTGTTGTTAACTTAATGTTCCTGCTTGTCCCGCTTTTATTTGCCTTTTATATGCCTTAACACATTTAATTAACAAAGCAATTAAGCAGAGAGAAATGTCAAACCAAACCAAGGGAAAAAGCCAATGCGAAAAGAGAGAAGAAAAGCATTTTTAATTTAATTTATGTCGTTGTGTGTATGTGTGTGTATGTGTGTGTGTGTTGGTGTGGGAGTGTGCCTGAGTGAGTGCCTGAGTGTGTGCCCTTTTTAGCCAAGTTTGTGTGTGTGGCTGTAACACTTTTGCCAGCATCCTTTAGCTGCGCTGTTATTGTAAAATAATGCGTTTAAATAGTAAGCTGTAATTTATGTGTGTATATGTGTGTGTAGCTAAGTGTGTGTGCTGTGTGTGTGCGTTGTGTGTGTGTGTGTGTGATATGCAATATAAAAGAAGAAGCTTGCGCGCATTGCGATGATGACATTTTTATTGCTGGCAACAAACAATAACAGCATCTATCCATGTCCTTGCCACAGTCTGTGTCTGCTTCTTGCTTTTTAATTCCTGCTCGAAAACAAAAGGCAAATTTATGCATAGCAAAGGAATTTTTTTAATTAAATTTCACACACAAACGCACAACAAGTGATGGATAGAGTGCTAACTTATTTTTTGGGAAAAAAGCATTAAGACAACTTTTTTGCCAAAGCAAGCTGGAAATTCTTCTTATGTCAGCTTTTGTTTTTTATTATTCTTTTTTTTTTTTCTTTAACACTTCATCCGATTACAATTGGCGGCTTCTTTTGACTCATCGATTGGGCAACGCCTGGCAAAGCGATCTGTCATCTCTGACAGCTGACAAAAAAAAAAATAAGTAAAATTGAGTTGCAGATGAAAAAGAAGCGAAATTTTTGATCGTCGCATTTTTGGTTGGGGTGTTAATTAACTTCACTCGCAGAATGTAAAACATGAATTATGCGCAGTCAAGCGCAAAAATGCATTCGATGCTTCGCATTTGGTAGATGTCAACTTATGGCTTATAAAATGCAACATAATTTTCTGAAAAAAACAACATCGATCATGACACGAAACAACACATACATCTGTTGCAAGACCTGTCACTTTTACAGCAATTATAATGCCAAGTTCTCATATGGAACCCAGCCCTGAATTAATAATAATTCTTGCCACCACCCCCGTTCCCAACCACAGCTGAGTGCGCGCCATGTGTAACTGTTTAACCCTTTGCTGCCCCGTTTGCCCCACCCACAAAACGGGGCATGTCTCTCTTGTTTAAGTTGCTCTTTAAGCAACGATCAATCATAAAATAAAAAAAAAAAATAATACAAGTAAAAAATGAAAACATTTAATGTACTATGCAGATTCAACATATTTCACGTTTTTTCTCTTGTCTCATTTTTTTTGTTTTGTGTAGTTTGACATCCAAAGAATCTCGAGTGCGGGGGCACTTTTGACATTTTAAATGTTGATGGTTAATAATACTTAATACAAATCGTCATTTTTTTTGCAGTTCGAGCGACAGCTTGTTGAAAAAATTTTGGTGATTTTCTGAGGGTTACAATTTATGATTTGATTCTTTTGTAAATTTGCCTAGTGTTTTTGCCACAAATCTGTCTCGGCCATAAATCAACAACGTAAACGTATTTGGCAACAAAAATTATTGAACAATAAACTTGAACATAACTATTAATTATATTATGAGTTAATAATTAATGGTGATGAAATATAATAATAATACCCATAAAGTTTATAGAGGATGGTCTTATATTTTAATGGGGGTATTAGCCTATTATGGTTCATAGCCAAATTAATTATTGTGATCAGTTTGTTTTTTTTATTTTTGTTCCATAACTATGCTGGCACTAAACTTAACTGAATAAAAAATATTTAATTATTTATTTATTTCAGCAAATCAATCACTTCTCACTTTTTTTATATTAGTTCAATGAAAATAACAAATTTTCAATTGTCTATTTTTTTCAGTGCGTGGAACTGCGCCTGCAGGCAGAGTTCAGCCAAATCGTGGCCGTTTCCGCCATCAAGTCAAAGACAAATTGAGGGGCAAGTAGGGCGTGGGGTAAGTTTCAGAAATTATAAGTGAATTATAGAACAGAGCAGGCGCAGATCAGGGGCAAACAGACAGGTAGAAATATTAAGGCAAAGTGAATACGAGACAAGTGTTTGCCTCTAGATGAGCCACATTCTGGGGTACAGTTATTTGGGGTCTCCAGACTCCGCTTAAGGTCAATTCACAGATAGAAAGAGCAAGAGAGAGAGAGAGAGCGAAAAAGAGAGGGACTGAGTCGAGTTTAAAATTATATTTGTGGCACAGCGGCAATTTAGCAAACTCGTGGCAACAACAGGAAAAAAAAACGGGTTGCAACGCAAAGAATGTCTATTTGAGATGGGAGAGGGGAGAGAGATATGGACTTGGCATGCTGATGCACTGGCGCTGTTGATGCTGCTGGAAGACTAACTGCTGGGTAATCACATGCGGTGCTGCTTGAGCGTTGCCAAGCCAAGCGGAGCCCAGCCAAGCCAAGCCAAGCCACTAAACCCTCAGATCAGATGCAACCGAATGCAGCAGCTGCCATCGCGTCGACATCATGTGCCATCAATGGAGTCTCGAATAACCCACACCCCGCACCCAAAACTCCTCTATAGCAAAATGACCTACCATCTCTTTACACCCACCAATCGCAAGTCTGATATATGACTTGAGATAAAAAGCCAAAGTTAGTTTTCCAAGCACTAAAAAAAACTCTACACGCAGTAAGCCAAAAGCCAACAGCCAAAAGTCTGACTAAATAATTTATTTACTCATTATTATTTAGTTATTTATATATAAATTATAAATTATTAAAGCTTACATTAAAAAATATATCTTTATATATTTTGTATCTTTTCATGGATTGTTCAATATTTAAATAATTATTCATGTAAATATGTCATATTAAAAATGAGGTTACATTTGAGATAAAAGAAAGTTGATTATTAATTAAATATTTCAAACCACGACTAGCATATTTTTTAGGCCATTTAATAAGATTGATATATTCCATAAATCTTGCATTCATTCCATGGATCTGTGTTAGATTTTCTCTTTCCCGCATGCTATTTGTAGGTGTTCTGTTGCACATTCGCAGCTTTTCCACTTCATGCAACATTTTTTGGCGTCGTGCGTTGCATATAACACAAAAGTACTAAAAAAAAATCTACGGGCAACTGCCAGAACTAGTAGCCATCGTGAGCTGCATACGGATGATGATGATGAAGTTGATCATGATTAGGATGGGGATGCTGGGCATGCTCCTTCTTTTCCCGCTCCACTGATGATGATGATGATGATCCCTGGTGCAGTTTATTTTTTTCTATTTTTGTGTGCAACAACATGAAGGTTAATAGCTTCTTTTTTTTTAGTTAAAGGCCAAGAGAGCCACCAGACAGGCAGCCGTTGCAGTTGCAGTTGCAGCTTCTGCTGGAAAATGTGCACCGCTTTGCCGCTTTGCCGCTTTACCGTTGTGCTAAACATTTAAGCAGCTCATTTCCTAGGAAATGGGCACCCAGAGAGGTGGCCGGCGACAAGAGTCACCGACGACGATGACTATTTTTGGGCTAATGATGTACTTTGGCCGGGCCATCAGCATTGGCAACAAGAGTGGCCAGTTGCAGTTTGCGAAGTGGCATCGCTATTGGCTTTAGCTGGAGAGGAGAAGAGAGGAGTGTGGGGGAAGGGGGATAGCTCATCAACTGTGGCATCAACAGAGAGCGGCAACGACACCGGCAACGACAACACCAAAAGCCACTCGATGTCCATCATTCATTTAGAGCCATGTACGAGCCATGTTTATGTTTATTGACTGTTATGGACATGAGTCACAGTTAGACGACGACGACGACGACGACGACGCGAATTTAACGGAAGTGTTACACTGAGACTTTTCAAGAGAGAGACAGAGAGAGAGAGAGTCACCCAATGAGGCTTCTCAGCTGTCCAACGACAACTAACAGTGATGCCTGTCCAGGGTCCCATTACCCGGGCCCTGTCAGTGTCAGTCGAGTGTGTTGTCATCTCTCCATTCTCCAGTCTCCAGTCTCCCTCCCACTCTACCAAAAAGCATCTGTGTCTCCACTGTTTCCACTGTGTGTTCGCTGGTTATTTGCTTAAGTGCAAATATGAGCAACTATTTGCTAAATGACAGTTATTGCTGATTAGCTGTCAGACATTTTGACAGCATGAAGAATGATTCGCAATTTTCGCTAAAGGAACCTGCCAACAGACCCAACAGACTTGCTGCCTGCCTTTTGGAACTGGGTCTGGTCTGGGTCTGGTCTGTTTCTGGCTTGGCTTGGAGCTGGGTTTGAGTCGTTTTTCGTTGCTGCAGTTAATGATGTAGCATATGGTTAATTAGAACATTAGTCTACACATCTTGGCAGCTGTGTGTTTGTTCTCCCATCTAGTTGAAAGTTGTTGTAGTAAAAGCGACTTTAAATCATTAGTCGTGCTACGTCTGCTGTCAAATTCATTGGCTGCTTCTGCTGCTCCTCCTCCTGCTGCTGCTGTTGGTTCAAGTTTCGAGCTTTTGTTGCAAATGACTGTGATGTATGTGTGGTATCATCAGCTGGTGGGGTTAAGTGCTTCTACTCGGTTTGGGTTAATGAGCACAAGTACTCGAAAGTAATGAAAAGTACGCAGCTGGACAAATTACGAGAAACGTTTTTGTGTGTCCCGTTGAGCATTTGATCAATGTAAAATAGCTGAAAGATTAGGGCCATTCTTGGAGAGAATATTATCCATTTGGTATTCACAAGCTGAACTTACATGAGACAGCAATAAATTGGTGCTTGCCCAGTGTATTGTAGTTGCATAGCCGACACATTCATTGCGACCTGCCCCAAATAGGGCCAAGACCATAAAGCCAACAAGAGTCAGCCAGAGCGCCAAAACAGGGCCGAAAATTACGCATGCCTAAACGGTCAACACAAATTATGAGCCGGGCCAACCAAGAACATGCAACAGAAAGCAATAAAAATAAAAATAAAATAAAAAAAAAATGCAATCGCTTTGTAACCAAAAACGTTTGGCCCAAAGGCGCAAAGAAGCGTTCAGGTCCAAAATCGTGTGTACCTGTGCCGATCCCAGACTCTGTCGCTCTTTGCCCCTCTCTATCAAAATTGAATATGGCCAAAAGCGGCAAGCCAAAAGAAGAAGCGGCAACAAACGGGGTAAGGCAGCTATTGGGCCGGTTAGTTTCTAGTCTATGGTGGCTCTTTGGCTCTTTGGCTCTTTTGCTCTTTTGCTATTTTGCTATTTTGCCTTATAAGGTCGCGCACATAAATAAGCACAGCACAAATACATTGTATATATTGCAAGTAAGCTGCAGCTCCAACTCCAGCTCCAGCTCCGGCTCCGGCTTTGGAGAGAGACCCGATACTTTGGGCATCGGTATGCGGCATCTTGCAAAGCAGCTGCTGTGGGCAATCGTAGTGCAACTGCAACTGCAACAGCAACAACAATTTTAACAATCAACTGATGAGAAAAGGAAATGAAAAGTCAACATAGGCCACAACAATAAGCGGCTAGAACTGACTCCAAAGCTGCAGCTCACCCGAAGCCAAAGTCAAACAGACAAAAGCCGTGGAAAAGTGCGCATCAGTGGGTCCAGTTGGGGGGGGGGGGACAAGTCTAGCCAGAGATTGGCTGCAAGGGGGAGGGGGTTCCAAGCTGGCATTAGCTGACCGCAAGAGGCCATTGGTTCACATCTCTGCCACATGTAACCGTCGCCTGCCTGCCTGCCTCACAGCAGTTTTATTTGGGGCGCAAGTCGAGTCAGTCACTTGAAATGAAAATTACTTGGCCCAAAAGATAAGCAAAAACCAAAAGCATCAATTTAATGCTGGCTAAAACGATTTAAACAATAGCCAACAACTAATTGGATATGAGGAAAAACCAAAAACCACCCAGAAATGGGCCTAAAACTCTTCATAATTAATGAATAAAACGTTTAAATAACTTTGGCTTAAAGCGGAAAAGTGCTCAATGGAATAAGCCAAGTCTAGGCCAAAAGTTTGTTGCACTATCAATAAAATTAGAAATTACAACTTGAGAATTATAACTTTAAGTCGATTAATCCCCATATCTTTATCTTTTCGCGGCACTTGCAGCTGATGTTTCCCCATTTGATTTTGATTGTGCTCCTTGCAACTGCCTCGCATCTGATCGAAGATCTTTTTCGATCGTTCGATTTTGTGGCAAGCTATTAAATTGTAAATTGGCTGAGCAGCGCTGCCGATGCGGCAAACGTGTCTGAATGCCGCATCGTAGGACTCACTCTCCCTCCCTTCCCCCTCACCCACAACTTAACTTCATTCCTTATGCCAGCGAATCGTGTGCAATTTGCTGGAACCCAACCCTAGTCGGGACTTGTCTGGTCTGGTCTGGTCTGGTCGGGTTTGGTTTGGTTTGGATTTTTTCTCTCTTTTGTTTTTTTTACTACCAATTCCGATTCCAACTCTGGATTGACCACTTTTGTTGCGCTCAGCTCAGCGCTCGTGGTTCAGTTTTTGGTTTTCGTGGTTTTCGCTGATTGTGTCGTAGTCTGCCCCTCTTTCCCCCCCTGGCACTGGCTAATCAATTTTTCCACTTCATTGTTCGTCCGTCTCGATTATTTCTCTGCATTTTTTTTTATTTTATATATATTTTTTGTTGTTTTTTTTTGCTGCTGCGGTTTATCAACGCTTTATTACACTGACGTTTTGTCAATTTGATTGCTTTTGATTTGACTCGTTTTTTGTTGCATGTTGTTGTTTTTTTTTTTTTTTTGTTGGCTTATCTTGGTCCGTTTCTCGCAATTGACAGCTCGTCGGACATTTCAGCCGTTTAATGCATTTACATTGGGCAGCGGCGAGACCTTGAAATGTCTGTCGATCTTCAATTGTCGTTCCACGCGAATGTTTACTGTGGTTAATGGCTGACTTTTAATTGTTTTCACTGTAACAGTTTGTGTGTTCGGATTTCGATGGCCTCACCTTAAATGGTACAGCCGGAGCGGCACTTTCAGATTGATTTTCGATTATGTATATAAATATTATTTTTACTATTCACTTTCAGATGTCGTCATTTTTGGCACTTGATTTCATATGCAATCGACTTGGCCCGTTGGCCACTGTCGTTGTTGTTAGCAGAAAATTGTGATTTTATTTTAGGTTTCTGTGCACTCGAATTTTTGCCTAATTTTAATGACTATACCAAATGTCTTGCGGCGTTATTGAAAATATATATTGCTCGACAAGCCCAAAATTTGCAGTAAATTGATGCGAAATTTGAGTGCAGTTGAGTGGGGCGTGCCCCAAAGAATTCGAACAGCCTAATAGCTTTGAGCACTAAAATTTCTCAATTAAGTCGTTTTTACAATCGGCCATCATCTTTCACACGTCCTATTTAATGTCAAAAATCATGGCAACCATTGCTGTTAGCATATGCAAATCAGCATCATTTATTGATCAGAACTGCCAGCTCAAATTTCATTGCCTTTTCAGGTTGCTCATTTTTCAGTCTGGCCATTAAAGTTGAAGAACTCATCGAAAGCATGTCAACTACCTGACCATCAGCTGTCCCCAAAGTGATTGCCACAATGCCTTTCACTCTGTTTTACTAGACTGTGAGTCAAATTGACAACTTTATTGCCTCTAAATGTGGTTAATGACCAAAGCAAAATTCCTGTCAACAAAACAACGAAAAAGAACACAACACGCAAACACAGCACAGAAGAAAAACCATTAACCAAAATAATGTCAAATGTCTTTTAATTGTTTCCAAGTGGTGACCCACTCATAAATCTTCCAGACCACCAAAAAAAATCTGCGTGGGCCACGTCTGAGAGGCAAACGCCTCTTCTGATATATATATACAGCACATTTGGTTGAGGTGGAACAGGGCGGAGGGTTTCGACACTTTGAAATAAGCCGACAAAAGCCAAAAACAATAATTGACTTTGGCAAGGCCAACACTCGACAGTTTCCACATGTGGCAAACGTAGCGCAGATTAAAATCTCAAAAATAAATTTGCCTCTTTGATGAATTATTTCTCAACTCGCGATTTGTTCTGTGCAGCAAAAAGCGGCAAGCGGCAAGCAGCAAGCAGCAAGCAGCAATCAGCCAAAACACAAAGTAAATAAATAAAATTTAGCACAATTTTTTGTTTTGTTTATTTTTCGTTTGCGGTTGCTCAATTTTTATGGCTTGTTTAAATGTTTCGTTGTTGGTTTTTTTTTTTCTGTTGTTTTTATGCGTTGATTTGCTTTGCTTTGCCGCTGCTTGGTTTTTGGCTCTTTATGATACTCGAATTTAAAAGTGAGCTGATTGATTGAGTTATTTGGAGGCGCCTCGAAATTGTTGTTGTTTATCAACGAAATAACAATATTGGCGTGCAAAAGACTTCCAAATGCCATTTCTATTGTTAATTTTTGTTAACTGCATTTTATGTGAAGCAATGGCTAATAGCAAATGATGAACTAAAACTCGTTAGCTCGCTGTCTATCTACAATCTATTGTGTTATCATCATGTTATCAGCGGCGTCTTTTAGTCATTTCATTTTCATTAAGTTCGATTCGATTAGAGGCACACTGGCTGACCGCACACATGGCCCCAATAATAAACAGAGGCGCTTGATTCATTTATGAGAATTAATGACTCTCAAGTGGCGCCAATTTTAGCCGACACTCGACGAGGAAGTGCGTCTTGAAGACGGAGTCGTCTCTGTGCCTGTTGCAATTTAATTTCCATTTAAACGGCCAGCAAACTTCGAACTCTCTCAAACTACGATTTGGCGAGACTTTGGCAAATGATTAATTAGTCTTTCTGCCTTATTCTGATTCTGACGGTTTAATAATCAGTACAAAAGAGTGTCTATTGTGTGTGGCTGTGGAATGGGTTCAAAAGGCAAATACTAACTCATATTTTGTTTTGCCCATTTCGACTGACGAATGAACCCGAATAAAAAGAATTGCTAATTGTTTGTCTTTTGTTCAAAACGACTTTTACACGAGCCAAAAAAAAAAAAAAAAAAAAACTGCGATTTGGAGTTTTTCTCTCTCTGTGGTCGCTTTCTACAATTAAAGCTTAGCTGTGTGCATCTTCATGTTGCCACGATTCCGATTTGCGACTCTAATTGCTTTGGGCCGCATTAAGTTTGTGGCCCACAACTGATGCCATTGTTTTGGCAATTACCTTAAGCTCTCTTTGCCTTTGCCAAAAGTGAAAGTCTCCCGATTGAACATTAGATAATTTTGCTATCGTTTTGTATTTAGTTGATTGTTACAGCAAAAAAAAAAAAAAAAAAACTTACTTGTTTAAATTTGAGTTAAGTAGGCGTTGAAGTTATTATTTACGTACCTGCAAGCAGAGAAGATGGAGAAAAATGTGAGTAAAATATTATTGGTAAATTTGAGCAGCACTTAAAGTTGACCTATTGCCCCTCCCCACATCCCCCCTCAAAGTTGATTGGCCCAACATTTTTTTTGTAAACGTTTAGCATGCCCCAAAACTTAGAGTGTCAAAGAACCCTCTCTGCCATCACAGCTTATTTAGGGTTGCCAATATTATTTAATTTTCACAGCTCTCAGAACCCCCACCCCCCACAAAAACGCGCCATCAATTTGCCGAGCAGCAACCGTTGTCAAACAGTTGCAGAAGATTGTCAAAGGAAAAAAAAAAACAAAAACAAATATTGACATTGCGTTGTAATAACGCTGCATTAACGGTACTGCGGCAGCCCCACAAATGAGGGAAACCCAAAATGGCGACTGCCAACGGAAATGAAAAAAGCCCACTCCTCCTCCCACTCACGCCCCCCCCCCCCAACACAACGCAATTCACAATTCTTGGCCAGCACTCAGCTGGCAGCGAAAGCTTAATAATGTAAATTTCGCTCTAAGCTATTTCCAAAGACTAATGGTGCGTTTAGTCAGCGGCGGCGTTCAACAACCCCCCCAAAAAAAATAAGAAAATATAAAAAAAATAAAAAAAAGAAAGCCAAAATAAGAAATATGAAAACAAAAACAAAAAACTTGTCCGCAAACGTCACAAGGTACACTAAAGAACCCCCCAAACAGGAGTTTGCAGGATGTGTTTGGGGGCCAAAAAGAAATCAGTCGACGAGCCGCAAGTTTGCGTGTGACGCAAAATGTCGCCAGCCAAAAATATCGTTTGCCGTTTGCTAAAAACATTATTAAGCGCCAAAGATTATGCAAAGAAAAACAACGGTTGTGGGGTGCTGCGGCAGTGGCAGGAGGCAAAAAAAACCAATATGGCCGACTCGCGCAACGAGAATCGTTTCCTCAAATTATATGCTTGCGCAAACAGTTGTATGTGTTTTGTATATAGCACATATATAGCATATTTTTGGCCGAATTCACAATGAGGGGGGGGGGGGTTCTGGCATGGGAGCATGAATATATAGGTGAAACAAACCATGTCATTTGTCCTGGCCCGCTACAGTTTCTATATTCACGCACATTTCATATTTCAATTGTTTTGGGATTGCGCTGATCTATATCTGATATATATATATATATATATATATATATATATATATATATATGACTTACTAATCGCTTGTTGGCCCCACCCGCTGTGCACTTGTCGTCAGCACCCTCCCTCATTGGTCTACATGGCCATATCCTTGACGTATCCCGCACTGTGTCAACAATTGTATTGCCAATTTTGTACCTTGGCTTTGGCTTCTTAAACTCAAGTGGAAGTTACTCAGATTTTGTCGAAATGTTTGTAACTACTTAAGGGAGACTACTTCGACCTCATGACTTACATATATATATATATATATATATACTCTTGAGCAACATCAATAGTGCCCCAGCTTTGAAGACATCTTCATGAAACTTTTGCTCCAAGTTTTACATATATGAAAAGTGCCTGCATCGCATCTCCACACAAACATCAGTTATATATATCTCTATATATAAATGCTACTCAAATTGGGTAAATTATATCAACATTAAACGACTATAACATATTAACAATCAGTTGATTTCGGGCAGTTTACAAAGTCTTAAAATCTTCGGCGTTCCGTTTTTTTCTGACTTATTTTTTTTTTATTAAAAATAAAAACAATAACGACGCTCACATGCCCCTAACACGCCCACTTGCTGAGATGCACATATATATGTATATATTTGATATATGTATTTATACAGCCCTTTTTCACAGCTTTCATCTTTATGTCACCGGCATCGATTTTTTTTTATTTTTTTTTCCTTTTTTTTTTTTGGTTTTTTGCTTTTCCGTTTTCTTTTGCTTCCTGCCGTCTTCATCAGAATACCACTTAAGAGCTATCCCAGTCCTCCGTTTATACCCTTGGCTAAAATTGTTTGTTTGGGGATTTGCATGTTTTTCCACACGCTCCGCAACCCCCCGCATTGCTGCTGCCCCATTCCCCACCCATCTCTTCCCAACATTGTCTCTATTAGAAGCTAACGCATATTTATTGTCGGTTTTTGCACCTTGAGCCTTCATTTTCATCTGTTTTTTCAGCACACACACACATACACACACACACACCCCTTCATGCGATGTTTGGCTTTTATGCTCCAATGGAAATGTTAATAAGCGTTTGAGCTTTCTGTTTGTTTGTTTGCCTGTTGTTCTAACCAATCCCACTTCGCGTTTGCAGCAGCAAGTGAAAGAGAGAAACATAGATTGAGGGAGTGAGAGAGAGAAAGCCTTTAGCGCCCAAAATTAGACTTCCATTTGGGCCAGCTCGACAACTCAATCAGCTTGATTAACATTTTACTTTCATTCTCACACTCAGTCGGAGTCTTAGTCTTGGCACTTGCTTGGCATTAACCGTCGACGTCTCAAGTGTTTGAAGATGGCTGACAGCAGCGGGAGCGGGAGCAGGAGCAGCAGCGGGTGCAGGAGCAGCAGCGGGTGCAGGAGCGGTGGCAGTGACTGGAGGGCAGGTGCTTGGGGAATGAGAGGCCGCGTTGAGAATGGCGATGAAGTGGCTTTCGAGAGACCTGAGCCTGATTTCACTTTGGCCACAATGGATTTATTGTTTGCACTCGGCTAAAAGCCTCTCAAGAGGCACACAGAAGTGGGTTGGCCGGGTGATCCTGTACGGCTACTTGGGATGTGTCTGGGTTTGCCGACTGGTTTGTCAGCTGTTTGGCATAAGTAGAGTATTTAGTAAGTAATAAATAAACTGCGCCAAAAAAATCAGATCTAAATCAATTCTTGAAGCATCATTTACTGTGCAAGGTCAGTGTTCAAATTCGCAAATAAATCATAGGGAAAAAGTGGCACAAGTTTAAATTCCACTTTGGCAATGATGTCATAGATGGATATATATATAAATATATAAATAAATATATAAATATCTAAATATATAAATATATAAATATATAAATATCTAAATATATAAATATATAAATATCTAAATATATAAATATATAAATATATAAATATATAAATATATAAATATATAAATATATAAATATATAAATATATAAATATATAAATATATAAATATATAAATATATAAATATATAAATATATAAATATATAAATATATAAATATATAAATATATAAATATATAAATATATAAATATATAAATATATAAATATATAAATATATAAATATATAAATATATAAATATATAAATATATAAATATATAAATATATAAATATATAAATATATAAATATATAAATATATAAATATATAAATATATAAATATATAAATATATAAATATATAAATATATAAATATATAAATATATAAATATATAAATATATAAATATATAAATATATAAATATATAAATATATAAATATATAAATATATAAATATATAAATATATAAATATATAAATATATAAATATATAAATATATACATATATAAATATATAAATATATAAATATATAAATATATAAATATATAAATATATAAATATATAAATATATAAATATATAAATATATAAATATATAAATATATAAATATATAAATATATAAATATATAAATATATAAATATATAAATATATAAATATATAAATATATAAATATATAAATATATAAATATATAAATATATAAATATATAAATATATAAATATATAAATATATAAATATATAAATATATAAATATATAAATATATAAATATATAAATATATAAATATATAAATATATAAATATATAAATATATAAATATATAAATATATAAATATATAAATATATAAATATATAAATATATAAATATATAAATATATAAATATATAAATATATAAATATATAAATATATAAATATATAAATATATAAATATATAAATATATAAATATATAAATATATACATATATAAATATATAAATATATAAATATATAAATATATAAATATATAAATATATAAATATATAAATATATAAATATATAAATATATAAATATATAAATATATAAATATATAAATATATAAATATATAAATATATAAATATATAAATCAGACACAAATAAATCAAAATTTTTAAAATAATCCCAAGCAAAATATATTTGGTAAATTTAATATTGAAAACTGATTGAGATATTTGCGCTTCAAGCGTTGCACACAAACTAAAAACGCAATTTTCAAATGTTGCAAGCTGAGATCTACTTGCGTCCCACACACACACACACACACACAAAATTCAGTGTGGATTGCAAACTTGATGCTTGTGGATCGCATTCAGCTTCAGCAACTGCTTCCGCGTCGAAATTGTTGATAATTTTGTGCGCAAATCGATTTAACAGAATTCTCAACCAATTTACTTAGAATAATACAAAAAAAGCCTTTTGGCCATTCCCAAAAAAAAAAAAATACATAATGTACACATATTTATATAACATGACCGAACAACGGCTAAGAACACGTATTTTACCGTTAGCCGTTGACAAAGAACCAAATCAAAAATAACCGCAACGAAAGCAGCAAAAAACAAGAGGAGCAAAATATTAAGTTAGCCTAGTCGATAATTGTATACCCTTTTTGAAATACTAATATACAGTTTAAAAAAATCTTAAATCTAAAATATATGTATATATAAATATATCGATAACTGACTAAGTTGGTTGAAATAACTTGTTTATTAAAAGTTTTTTTCATATAAGAACTGATCTTTCGGCAGATAAATGATCTACTATATGAATTGATCTAGCATAAATTGTAAGTATATGTCTACTCGATTTATGTTGCTCAAGAATATATATACTCTATGGTATTTAAGAGGTCAAACTTTAAGAAATATTCAGAATATATATATATATAAAAAGATGCGTTGCAAGCTGCAAGACAATTTTGAAATACCTACAACACAGATAGTATATATATATATATATATAAACTCACGCGCTGTCCCTCCCCAACCCTCCAGCGCCTACCTACCCCCCCCCCCCCCCCAGCACTACACCACTTCTTAGACGATTTCTCCTCCTCTCTGATCCCTGACGTGCGCTGAAATTTTAAGTGAGTTTTTCCTCGAGTTGGAGTCGAAGTCGCCGCCTTTTGGCTTTTAATGACGTCGACGACTCCGGGGCATTCTTATGCACCAACACACACACACTCACACACATATACACACGTGTGTGTGTCTGGCTGTCTGACTGGGTGTGCGTGAACATATTTATACAGAAATTTAAATTTTAAAATAACAACCTACGCCCAAACGTCGAGTCGAGTCGAGTCGAGTCGAGGCGACTCCAGTGAAGTCTCTCAATTTCTCAGTTTCGGCTGAAACTTCTTTTGCTTCATTGCCAGTTGCTTCATTTTACCTAAGCTGAACCTGAACCTGGCCAAGCGACCAGCTTTTTGGCACCAGAGGGACAATGTGGCAGGTGCGGTGGCTGCTGCTGTTGCTGTTGTTGTTGTTGTTGTTGTACAAGTGGCATGCCATGGCGTGCAGTAAAGTGGGTGGTGTTTTTGGAATTGGTGGCAAGTCTGGTGTTGTGCACCAACTGCTAGCAAAATGTCATTTTGTCACGAAGCGCAGGCAACTTCATCATCGTCTCGCAGCGCTCTGTTCATAATGTTTATTAAATTGCCATACACACAGCAACACACACACAACAAAACACTCGGATTTTCATTTCCATGCAAAATGTTGTTGTTTTCGTTTTCATTTTTTTCTTGTTGGCAACTCGTCTGCCATTTTTTTATACCTATTCAAAGATGTCTCGCAGTGAAAGTCAAATTTATTTGGCTCACTTCTTACATCAATTACAATCTCCCTCTCTCTTTCCCTCTCCCTCTCTCTCTCTTTCTCTAGCTGCACTTGTTTCAATCGCTTCAGCTTTTGGCCTGCTTCCATTCTCATTCTTGTTTGCTTCTGTGTTTCTCATGTTCTTACCCAATTTGCATATTTTCAAATACACATCACACACACACACACACATCCAATCATGTCAAACACGTGTTGTGCCTGAGGTGTGCATATTTATATATATATATACATATATATTTATTTATAGACTTCTACTTCCGCACACAAATTATTTGAACTAGGCTTCAATTTGTCTGCTTCTTACTCGAAAGTAATTAAACTTTGAATTCTCCCCTACACATCCACCGCCAGCCCCCCTCAGCTGATCTGCCCCTCCAACAACTTTCACGCTTCCACGTTGATTTACCATTTGCTCGCGCCACTTTTTCTAGCTCCATAAATTTCAAGAATCAAAATAAACCAAAAAAAAAAAACAGAATTTTATTTTTCACGCATCATAAAATTAAAAGTCAAATGCACAGTGGAAATCAGCCTAAAGGGAAAACATAATGCCAAGCATAATTTGCAAGCAAATCCCAAATAAAGCCCACTTCCCAAATACACACACACACGCACACGCACACTCAAAACACCTAAAGAGACTGAACCGAAAATCAAATAAAATGCCAAAAAAAAAAGAAAGAAAAGAAAATGTTGCAAAATATTGTTTTTTGCTGTCATCATTTTCATTCATTTGATTTGTACAAATGCCGCTCTTCCAAAAGAAAAATAATAAGAGAAAAAATAATAAAAAAAAACACAGACAGATTTGTCTATGTTAATTTTTATTTATTTTATTTATGAATCGCCTTATATCTATTTATATATATATATATATATGTGTTTGCTTAGGAATAAACTCGTCGTGTTTTGTTTGACAATTTGAAAAACGCATGTTTTGTGTTGAAAAAGGGATTTGAAACTTAAGAACTTAATTTGCCAAAAACACAACAATTTCAATAGCAATATTAAATATTAGCTTAAATATTTGATGACTCAATATTTGCGATAGATTAATAAACGCCAAATTTTGAGCAAGTTGAGAGGATATTAATTATGAGTGCCGTTAACTGTTAAGCGTTAACAGAGTGGTCAGCCAGGCCAAGAAGCAAATTCGAAAAGCATACTTGCCACACTTTGTTGGCATTCAATTAACACTTGCTGTGTGCCCGACGCTAATTATAGACCTCCCCTCGCCACATGGAGTGGCAGATAAAATTGTGGCCGAGGGGGTGAGGGGGCAGGCACACGCAAACGACAAGCGACAATTTCAGTTTCATTTGTTCGCGTAAATTGTATAATTAAGTTCAAGTTGTATAACAAATTTGTACAACAATAAATTTATTAGCATTGGAAAATGTACAATCGGACACACAGCGAAACACTTTCCACAAGTTGCATGTCAACATTTAATTGTTGACTTAGGTTGCCGCTACAAAATTTTGCAGGTGGCAAGTTGTCAACGACACTTGTCATGGATCCAGAAACCCGTCCTTTAAATGGGGCACACGTGTCTGATTTGGGGCAGCCAGCCATGTTTATGATTGATGGCACTATGAAGAAGAAGCAACGGATATCTTGAGGCATGCCACAGTTAATATGCTCTTTTATATGCAGAAATTCCAGATTTACAGATTTATTGTATATATAAGATATGGAAAGATTGGGAGATATATAAAAAAGGAGTAGAATACTTAATAATTTCTTAAACAGATACATTTTTTCGATCAAGAAAAAGATTATTCGACTGGTGATTTTTATGGGAACTATATATATATATATATGGGTAGATCTGATCTTGAAGGTTTGTTGTTAAAATGTGAGCAGCATAAGAATGTCGATGATTTTTATTAAAATATTATATTAAGTAAAATATAATATATATATATATAAATATATTGAGAAGATAAAAACACGGATAACTTTTGAGTTTACTTTTCATTCACAAATGTTATAGTAATCCGATCTGAAAGACATCATTAAATGGCTATATCGAATCGACTAGTTGATGCTGATCGAGCTAAACTCAATGATTTGAATTCCCGTCAAAATAATAATGCTCAACCGAAGCGCAAAAAATGCTTAAAGCAAAAGAGTTTTGATATGTTTTTTTTTTTTTCAGGAATTGAAAATGTAAGCGTTGAAAATTCATCGATTTGTTGTTAGTTTGTCACGCTTTGGCTGCACTGAGAACCAATCTGAAAGTCAAACATTTTTCCAGCCGTGTGGAAAGTCATGAAATTGATGTCGATGCGGACAACTCGATGGAAGATCGCATTTAGGCGCAGCTTGGACATTTGCACGTGTACGTAAACGTAATCGTAACCGTAAGCCGTAACACCTAACCGGGTCCGGTAAAACTTGACGATGCTGCCTGCCAGCCTGCCTGCCTCAACTTTATGGTGGCACGTTGGCAAAAGTGTCGCCAGCCGCCAGCCGCCTACCGCAATCCACAATCCACAATCCTTGTCGCCTTTTCACACGTAATAAACGAAGCTGTAAAGCGACGTGGACGATATATACAATGTGCCCCCGCGCCCCCACCACGCCTCAAGCATAAAAGTTGTGCTGCCTGCAGCACTTCAGCCCCCACCCCCCCTTGATTTGTCTTGGCCTGTATTGTGGCATACGCACGATTTGTAGTCGTTCGTGCTGCGCCAAAGTTTTCTTTTTCGCCATGAAATATAAATAACATTTTCAGGCGTTGAAAAATTTATAAAATACGCCGCCGCATCCCCAATATCAACCCAAAAACTCTTAACTCTCAACTCTGAATCCATTCCGCATCCGTCCCGTGACCAGTTAGCTGCACGTATCGATTTTCGCAGCAAACTTAAGGCCAAGTTAGCCTCGTCTTAGCCTCTTCGTCGTCGTCTTCGTCTTTGTTTTGGCCTTCAACCAATTTTGTTCTTGACTGAAGCTGCTCTTTTCACATTTTCGCAATTTTCACACTTTATTAAAGCGCCAAAGTAAAAGGCGAAAGTTTGCTTTGTAGTTGTAGTTTATAGCTGGCAAATAAAAATTTAAGGCTTTATTTCGCTGCTTATGAAAATGCATGGCAACATTTTATTATATCTTTTGTTATCCTTGCTGCCAGCTGGCTTGTTGCTTGCTGCTTGTTGCTTGTTGCCCCATTAGGCAAATCGCACAAAGTTGCACAGTTGCTCAGTTCCCCAGTTGCCCCGTTGCAGAGTCATAATGAAAATGAAGTCGTGGTTATTATTCAACATTAGATTAGTTTGAGCCGTTTGTTGTTTACACATTGCCTGATTTATGCTTGATCATTAAAACTTTTTCTATTGTGCTAAGCTGCTTTTGTTCAAGGACGTTGCCAGTTGGTCTAAAAGGGGGGGGTGGGGTAAAAAGGCACAAAAACACACACATTTTCATACATTTTGTACATGGCTTAAATGTAGTTGGCCAAGCTGGTTTGAGCCAATTTCAATTTTCATTTGCCCAAACCGAATCACATAACAAATGCAATTGTTTAGCTCGTTGCGTTTTCTACTCTTTCATTCAATTTTGAAGCTGCTGTTTTTATTTTTATTTCGCTTCCTTTTTTTTTTTTTGTTTTATTTTTGTACTTTGTTGCCGCAAAATGAAATTGGGGAATTTACTTTAATTTGTTTTTCGTGCCGCCGCAGCAGGCAGCCCCGTAGCAGCTCCTACAATCCCCCTACAACCCATCCACTCGCTTTGTGCTCCTGCTCCTCCTCCAGCTCCTTCTCCTCCTTCTGCTCCTCCTCCTGCTCCTCCTCCTGCTCCTTCTCAGCTGCTGCTTTTTAAAATCAATTTCGTCTACTTTTGTGGCTTCTACGCCCCTATTTTGATACACCCCGCACTTTTCCCTTTTGTTTTGTAGTTTTGGCCAAATTGAATTTTGGCATAGAACTTTCTAGCTCACAAGGACAAGGTGTATGTGTGTGTGTGTGTGTGTGCGTGGGGGTGTGTGTGTGGCTGGCAGATGGCCTGCTGTAAGCCTCTCCGTTTGTTTTCTTCAATTGCAATTGGTGTTCTTTTTACTGCTTAACCACAAATTGTTGCATTCTTGTTTGCTACTCACTTGTCGTTGAGCTTGTTGCCACACAGCTGGCCAAATGCAAAAATTCTATTAGCCTGCTCTATTGGCCAAGAGCTACGCAAAGCAGGAATGCCAGCTGCTAATCCTTGAGCCACAAAACCATCAAAATTGCAGCCTGCTTTTGGGCAGTTGCTGTTAGCCACAAGCAGCAAATTTCTTAGCTGCCACAAGTTGAAACATACGCACACCACACGAATTGCAACACACACACGCACCATTCCCCATGCCACGTTTTATTGGCAAGGTGCGAAAATATGGCCAAAAAGAAAACTTGACATTGCCTGTCGCTGAGTTTGCCGGAAGTGTCTGTCGCTGTTAGCCTCGTCCGGTGCGTGCTTTGTTAGCGCAAATAACAACAACAACAACAACAACAACAGCAACAACAACATTAACAAAACGCAACTAAAAATTGCTCTCAAGGCGCCCGTAGAAAAGCTCCAAGTCGTAGCTGAACTTTGGGGGCGCCCCACAGCTCCTACTTCTAGTTGTTTTTTTTTTTGGAATGAGTATTGTCTACACACGAAAGGTGTTTGGAATTTCATTAATATTTTATTACTTTTCTTCTTATTTTATTTTTATTTTTTTTGCTGACTGCATAGCTGATGTGGGGGTGGGGTGTGGTGTGTGGGAGTGTTGTTTTTTGAATTTATTAAAATTGCCTGCTGCTGTTGGAATATTTTTACTTGCAATTCATCATGGCAGCCAGCAAAGAGATATACACACACCTATATCTAAGACTGATATATATGTGTGTGTGTGTGCGTGTGTGTGTGTGTGTGTAGATGATCAGTTGTTCAAATAGCACAGGAGACGTGCTCAAAAGCAGGCGCCTAATAAAGTCTTTGTGCTATTAACCAAGCGAATGACGAATAAAAATGTTGGTGAAAGAGATGGCTATATATATATAGAGAGAGAGAGAGAATAAGGGAGAGAGAGAAATAGAGAGAGAGAGAGAGAAAGAGAGAGAGAGAGAAAGAGAGAGAGAGAGGAGGATACTGAGTGGGGAACAGAGCTTGGTTTATTGTTGTTCATTGCGTCAACATAACATGATTGAACATGATTATTGTCACACACACACACACACACACACACACACACAAACACACACACACAAACACACCCACATGGCAAAAAATGTTAGCTGCAGCTTCACTCTGGGAATAAACTGAACCGTTGAAAGCAAACAAACCTCGTACTTGCTCTGAAGTTATTATATTTCCACTTATTGATGGCCAAAAAAAAAAAAAAAAAAACAAATGAAATGAAAACAATCAAATGACAACTGTCATCCAATAAGGGCTTTATTTTTTTGCGACAAAAGTTTTCCAGCTGCTGCTGCTGCAAAAAAAAAAAAACACACAAACTAAAAAATTTCATTGTGTGCAATTTTCAAGTGAAACGAGTTCCTCGCCAATAGTTTTGGCCCCAAGAACTTTCGCAAGCAATCAAAAATAAGCGTAAAAACTAAAAAGAAAACAATATTGCACAGCAAAGCGAATTGGGAATAGAAATCGAATTGAAGTGAATTATTTAGTCGGCATAAAATGCGAAAAAGAGTAAAAGAAAAGCAGCGAATTTTATTTGCTTACTGCTATTAAACGTCTTGCGGCAGAGTTGGCTAAAACTTTGCCAAGGCAAGAGCCAAAAAAAAAAAAACTCACACACACACACGGCACAGTTTCACTCGCTGTGTGCCACACAATCTGAGTGAAGAGAACGTGGCGTATGCGTAATTTGTGAGGCTGCACAGCACATCAAATAAATTGCACTGCAATAAAGTAAACGAGTACCTGGGCAGCAAAAGGGGCGTGGCAAGTAGACGAGCCTGCCACAATACACAAAAAATACGAACATTTTCGTAGGTGGAGCAAAATCATTTCACTTTCTTTGGAGGCTGACACAATTAATGCGGCGGGTGCAGCAACTCTTTCTCTTTCTACACCTACAACTACATCCCTCTCTCTCTCTCTCTCAATCTCTCTCTCTCTTTCTCAATTTTATTGAATTCCAAGCATAAAATATGTGGGCCAATTGTAAATATTCATATTTAATGGCAATAAGACCAGCATATTAATATGAAATGCAACCCACAAATGTATACTTAAATTAGTAAAAGTGCAATTAAGTCAATATTTACAGATTAAATAAGAAAGTTTTAATCAAATTTATACATTTTATTAATAATAATTTTGTGTAGAATCTATATAGTCAACTTGAGTAGCCTGAGTGCTCTCAGCTATTGCTACTGATTAAGAATATATATACTTAATGGGAATTTTGGTATTTTATAAGCTTTTCTACTTCGTTTGCATTTTTAAAAATACTAAGAATTAACACTAATAGATTACAGATCAGAAAATGCCCCTAGTTTTACAGAGTTCATTGCGTTATTAGCTGGTAAGTAGAAATCACTTTAAAGCCCTTAAAAAACAAGAGAACCAATGAAAAGAAAAATAAAATAAAAGAAAATTAATTGTGAAGAATGCAAATCAGTAAAAAATTCCCCAAAGTGTTTAGACTTTGAAACCGGTCACACATGAAATGAAATTCCAGTGCTCAACATTATTTCCACGAAATTAAAAAATTTACGCGCACACAATTAATCTTGCAACAGCAGCAGCAGCGGCAGTAGCAGCAGCTCAGCTCAGCGAAGAGAAAATCTCTGGCAAAGATGCGTAGACAAATTCCAAGGAAAAATGCACAAGATTTTCTTTGAGTGAAGCACACACAAACAAGCCCAAGAACAAGAACAACAAAATGCGGCACGTAGCAAACGCTAATCAAATAAAAACATTAGGTAACATTTACACTTTGATAGCCAGTCAAAAGGAAAACAGAGAGAGAGAGAAAGAGAGAGCGAGAGTGTGAGAGAGATGTGAGAGTTTGGTTTTGGCTCAATTTAAGACCTGTTTTGTTTGCTTGTCTTTTTCAAGACATATTATTATTTTTTACGACTCTCCCGAATGCTTGCCACATTTTTGAGCCGCAACAGCAACACCAAAACGGGGCAGGACACTAAGGGTCTTTCATTAGGCGAGGAGCGACGTGCGATGAGCAATGAGGGTGGCCAGCAGGTACTTCCATAGTACGGTTATACGATATGCATAAAATGCGAGGCAGGCAACAGGGCTAAAAAAAAAAGAGAAAAAAAAAGGACCAGCCGGTCAGATGGCTGTGTAACCTGATGCGTTGTCCTGCGTGTCGCGTCCATTGTAAGTTGATATGCTGAAAATGTGCTAAAAATGTGATTGTTCTTCTTGTTCTTGTTGCTTCAACACTCACCGCCATAAATGTATCTTGTGTGTGTGTGTATCTATGCATGCGCCTAATGCACACACGCACACACACACACATTGAAGATACTTTTGATGTTTGCCAAAAATACACAACAAATAACAAGCCGACGCTTCATAAAAGTGAATGCTCTTTTGGAGTAACTATCGTTAAACTTCCATTAGTCAACGACGGCACTTTGGACCAGTTGATGTTGTTGTTGGCATTAAATGGATTTTTGCACATGTATCTTTGAGTTTTGGGTAATCACAGCGTGGCTCAGACTAAAAATCTAGCTATTAGTTGAAATCAGCGGTAGAAAATGCTACGCTTCTTGCGAGTTTTTCATTTTTCGTTTTACTATTGCTACTGCTACGAATTTTAAAGAGAGCAAAATAATTGTGCTACTGCTAAAATTCCAATTACTACTGTTTCATTAGTACTACAAATTTTAACAGAGAGCAAAAGAATTGTGCTACTCCAAAAATGTTATATTGCTATTACTATTTCGTTAGGTAATTTGTTATCTGCTCCGTAGCAGTAGCAATAGCAAAGCAACATTTATATTGCTCTTGCTACGTTGAAGTAGTAAATTCAAACACTGCTGAAAACTATGAATGTGCTGAAGAATAAGTGCTTAGAGAGTTTATTGCTTCTTGCTGCTTGATCTGTTATCACTTCCTGGCCTGGCATGCGGATATTTTTCCCTTTATTTGTCAATGTCTCCCTCTCTCACTCTCTTTCTTGTTCGCTCTCCTCCTCTCAGGAAAACTACTTTAAGTGTCGTCTTCTAACTGAAAAACCCATGAGCTACACCAACTTATTATTCCCACACATCCTACGCGACGCGCTCTTGAATTTTTATGCTTGCCTGCCTGCTGCTCTCCGTCTTCCTCATGCTCTCTCTTCCTCTCTCACTCTTTCGCTCTTTGTTGTACAGCTGCGACATTGTTTCCACTCGCCGCACACAATTTTAATGTCTCTCAGCCTCTACAACAAAACCAAGCACTAGCAGAACAAGCCAAAAACATTTTCCATTTTATGCTTGCTCTTGTCCCTTCCCCTTCTCTTTTCCCATTTCCCATCTCCTTTGCCCTATCCTTTGCCTTTGTGTGTGTGCGCCTATTTCGCTGCCTATTTGTTTTGGTCTCAAATGTATCTTAAATTTTATTTTATTGTTTTCTTACTTTTCCACGCATCTTCCTCTATTTTCTCTCCCTCCCTCGCCTTCTCTCTCCCACTCAGGCTATCTGTGTCTGTGTTGTTCTCCAGCTCTTTCGTCTGGCTTACACACTAAAAATGATTTTCACTGATTTCTTCTTCTATGCTCATTCGCAGTTGTCAACGTGGCTGCTTTGGATTTCCTTTCGCTGATAAGCCTCTGCTATGTGCTTTTTTTTATCCCTCGCTCACTCTCCCTCCTCCCTTTATCAATCTTGTGTCTTTGCTATTTTTATCGTTCTGCTTCTAATGATGAAATGTTCGCAAAGGGGGGGGGGGGGGCAGGCTCACTTTGTTTTCTTTATACAAAGCGCCAAACATTTTATTAGTGTTTGTATTTTGTTTTCCTTTTTAGTGGACCAAACAGCTGTCGCCTCTCTCTCTCTCGCTCTCTCTCACTCACTTGCTGCCTCTATCTCTCTCTCTCTGTCTCTTTCTCTTATCGGTTGCCTAATTTGGTCCTCTAAGCCGATTTAAGGTGCCCAGATTTCGGCGCATTAAAAGCGCTCCTTTTTTTTGGGTGTTGCGTATTTGTGTATCTTTAGTCTGTGCTTTTATTATTTGTTGGATTTATTACAGCTGCCCACTGCCCAGAGGCATGTGCCCAAGCATATATATATATATATATGTATATATGTACAAACATAAATCGGTCAAAAGTTTGTGTTGTGTATCTGTCATTGAGCACTTCCGCTGATAAATGAAATCTTTGCAATGTTTCTAGAATGAGCCTCAGCCAAGTGGCATATATATATTAATAATATATATATATATATGAATAAAATGTTTGTGGCGAGTCAAATGTATATTTCAACAGCGATAGCCGCAGGCAGGCACGGAAATATGCTGGGCGTGGCAAGTGGCGAGGCAGCCATGTGCATTCCTGCCACAGTTCAGCTGCAAGATAAGAGCTGCAAGCCCCACACAAATTATAATAAATAAATTAGAAAACACAGATGAACCAAGTCAAGTCATCTGCTCTGTCAACACACACATCTCAGCCGACTGCGACAACTCCGGCACAAGGCCCATAAACTGAATTTTGTCATTTCGTATGGGATTTTTACAACTTGCTGGAACCGCGCATAGTTTTATGAGTCCCGGGCGGAACTTCAGTTTTAGCTGTATTTTCAGAGATTGTCTGTTTTGCAGTTGGATTCGCTTAATGCAATTAAAATAAGAAATGCTGAAACGCTCGTAAAACGCCCAAGCAAGAAATAACTTGAACAGCGAACAAACAAATTTGCATTCAGTTTGTGAAACATTCTATAAAAAATAATAAATTTAATGTTCGACAATAAAAAAATATAAAACACTTGCATATTTTTATGAGTTTTGCGTGCTTTGCTCCACCAAGACGGGTGAGGGGTGGACGGATGGGTGTAGAAGTATTCGCCAGCAATTGCTGCTGCAATTACGAGAAACAATCATCAGTCAGTCATTCAGTCAGTCAGTCAGTCAGTCAGTCGTCAGACAATGTCTACAAGTCATAAAATGATATACTTTGTCCGCAGCATGTGGTGACTAATGCTTCAGATTGTAGCACCAACACAAGCTGCCACAAACTCTCCTTTAACTTTATTTTAAACGTGCCTATTAGGATGTCCGCTAGGAAACACCAAGTAACCCCAGCCAAGTAATGCATCCCTCTGTCCCAAAGTAGCCGACATTAAATCAATTCTCAAATATCAAACACAAAGTCAGCAATAATTTTGAATACAAAATCAAACAGCAAAGAAGGAAGAATGTTCCAGTCGAGCGAACACGACTAGAAATTGCCCTGAAATAACTTTTAAATACAGAATAAAATTGCTGAGTGCATTTTGAATATTAAAATTTTATTATGTTAACAAAATTTGCGTTTTCTATTCAAACTTAATGCAAATTTTACAGTTAATAAATAAAATGTCGGCGTAAGTTGTATAGCAATCGGCGAGCTATAATTTATTTGTGGAAATCGATTTTTATCGATATACGCGAAATGAAATTTAATAATCTTACTCTGCTGCTGCTGTTCATATATATATATATATGTATATATATATATATGTATATATATATATATCTTTCATCTGCCTTTTACATATTTTTGCCCATTTCATCAACACCCCTTTTCCCCTTTTGTGTTCAGAGCTGTTTGCCTCTGTCTCGACTTGAGCTAATATTATTGGAGTCTGGTTGCTGGCTAAGCGGCTTTGCAAAACAAAAATCAAATTATAATATGAACAAGCGGCGCAAAAGGATCTTTATCCTTTTTTTCCGCTGAATAGGCTGGTCCTAAACGAATGCTAGAAAGGGAGAGGAGGGACAGAGAGGAGGGAGAGAAGCAGCGAGAGACCCTCACACAATACGAGACGAGTTGAGTTGAGTTGAGTTGAGAGGGATAAAAATACAAATGAAATGCACTTGGCTAATCCCAAAATGACAAAGCGACATTAACGAGCCATCAGCTGCAACTGCAACTGCAACGGCAACTGCAACGGGAGTGTGTGGCACGGCGCAGGTCAAAGGTTGCGTTAACCTAACAAATTTCTGTGGCTGCTAATTTATCTTCGAGTATTGCTCATTTGCGCTTTATTATCGCTTGAGGACTCGACAGAACTCAAGCAGGCAACCTGCAACGTGTGGCAGGTTGAGTGTGTGGGCTTTAAGGTCTTTTCGTTGAGTGTCCCTTTTTTTTTGTTTCTTTTGCCTTTGCCTTTTTCTTCTTGTCTTGTTGCGAAATGTGCTGTAGTTTTTTTTTTTTTTTCTCAGAGGCGTTTGGGTTTTTGGCCTCCTGCTGCTTAAATGTAATTTCCCAGCATTTTTCCCAGACTAAAACATTGTGTTGTTTCCCTCTACCTCTTCAGCTCACTCTCCCCCTCACTCTCGTAGATTTTTTCCTCTTTTTGCGCTCTTTCCTTTGTCGGAATCTGACATTTTGAATATCCCGTCAATGTTTTCTTTTTTGCTACCTTTTTTTCTACTCCTTTTTTTTGGTCTGCTACAAATCGCTTTGATTTACATAATTCTCTGCGCACAATTCGATGCATAGTTTCGCATTGTTGTTGTTGTTGGGTGTTTGCATATTTTTTGACAGCTGTCAGGAAGTAATAAGTTGGAATTTCGTTTGCCGGCGCCTAGTCAGCTTCTGTCATTGACAGTTTCCGCTCTGCTCTTTCCCCCACACACACACAAAATATGAAAAAGAGATGCGAAAATCGCTGCAGACATTTTACAAATGTTATGCTGCCACCGATGTCCATATAAGCCTCGCCTACCAATTCCCACCTACCACCACCCACCTCCCACAACCTCCCCCTTGTGAGTTAAATAAAGCTGGCATTTGTAAAGTCAGACTTAAACCGAATTCATCCTCCTACAATTTGACAGCAGTGCTTATGGCATCATTAGAGTCGCCGCCAGGTTGATTTGAAAGATTAGCCGTTGAGCAGCTTAGCGACAAGCGGGGATTAGACCAGGTCCAGGCAAAAGGAGCGGCGTAAGCCGGAAAAGTCTTTGGGCCAAGTACCTAGCAAGTCGATTCACTAGTTTCCCGAAAGACGCATTTAATTGTGCTGAACAAATATTAAAATATTAAATAAAAATTAAGAAGCCATATAAAACTCCAAAAAAAATAAATAAAATAATTATATTTAAAAGATTTTTTTTATAAGAAAATAGTTTAAAATGTCAACGTTAATAATTTGTAGATAATTTTTAATTATGCCAAACTGTTTAAAGCTAGAAATTGAAATTAAATTCTCTCAAATCAGTTGCAACAATTTTCATTATTCGAAATAAAAAGTCAGTTTTATCTGTGACGCACAACGGTTAGAACACAATGTGAAAGGTTGCAACTGCTGCAGGAATTGTGTGTGGGGCAGCAGCCAATAACACTACATCAAGCGCAAAATTGTTAAAACATGAAATGCCAAGGGGCAACCGAGGCAGTGTGGCAGTGTGGCAGCGTGGCAAGCACTAAACAAATCCAAATCCAAATACAAATTTCAATTCAAAACAACAAGCGCAACCGCCTACAATAATAATCTAAACAACTCGAACAAATTTGTGCGCTGTTTAAACAAGTGATCGAAAAAAGGGAAATAATCGCAGCGTTTGATACCCTGTAAAAAAAAACAATCTGTACATTGGCAGCTCTGCGCAATGCAGGAGTAGAGCATGCTCAATGTATCACTATTTACAGGGTATAACTAAAAGTCAGCTAAATTCAAATACGAAAGGCAGCAAGTGCTAAACGCATAAAAATTGAACCAAACCCAAAAAAAGAATTCGCAAGAAAAACTTGTGCAAAGAAAAATAAACAAAATAAACGCAGATTGGACAAAGTGGTTGGGAAGTGGTTCAACAGTGGTGCTACTGTGGTGCCACCACTAAGGTGAACCATAAACAGGAGCATATGTGTGTGTGCGGGGGAGCGGCATCATTAGTGGCTTGCTGGCAACTTAAATCTTGGACGGGGCACATAAACAAATCAGGCGCGGCATAAACAAATAAACTTTTTTGCGCTGCTGGAAAAATCAATGTGAGAAAATTGGAAATTGCATATGAATATATATACATATATACAGATATATATATATATATATATATATATATATATATATATATATATGTGTGTGTGTAAGCATTTCCAATTCTGATGCGACCTTGTTGCCTTTTCCATTTATAAAATGCGTTGCGTGATTTTGCCATTTGCCAGCTGGCCCTGACCGAAGTTTTTAATAAGTCAAAGTGGCCAAAAATTGCTCAATGCTATTTTGGCTAATTGGACGGGGCGAAAACAAAGCAACAACAACAACAACAAAATGTAATAATAACTCAAGTGATGCAAATCACAAGCCATAAATAAACATGTATTTCGAATATTCTTTTGACTTTCTTGTTGTTTTTTTTTTGTTAGCGAAATTTTCACACTTCAACAGCTGCCAGCAAAAAGAGCGAATTTTCTGCCATTTTTTTTTTTAGTCAACGTATTTTTTTGCCAAGATAATAATAAAAATATAGAAATAAAAATAACCAGAAGAAAGCAAACAATTTTCTCTTCGAATTTTATTGATATGCCGTATTTTTTTTTTTTGCCAGCTGCCCCCGCTGAAGTGTTGCAAAATTTACGATTCGTGCATAGCCCCTCCGCCAAGCCCCGCCACAATCCATATAAGCCATGCTTTTTATTGAATTTTATTTCATTCGCCAAAAGTAAAGTGCCGAAAGTCGTCCTCAGTGTTTCTGTTGTTGTTGTTGTTGTGGCTGTAGCCGTTATGTAATTTATTGCTTGCAGTTACAGTTTTTGTTGTAAATTTACAATTTTGTTTTGAGGCATTTGCCACTCAAGCTCTTTCCAGGTAGCCCCTAAGTCCCCCACCCCACCCTTTCCTAGCCCATTTTCACATGCTGCTGTTGTTTGATTTTATGTGTGTGTGTGTGTGTATTTCCCGTCTTAGCCTTCAATTGTTCAGCGATTGTGTTTATGAGGCCAACAGCCAGAAACAGAGGAAGTTATGGAAATTTCACAAGCGCCGAAAAAACTTAAGAATAACATCGAATACCAAAAAATGTATCGAGAATTTTTGTTTTTTCAAACATTTCATTTACACAAATAATAATTTATTTTTTTATAGCAAAAAATGAAAACAAAGATAATTTTAGACTGTCTAAAAAATTGGCAATAAATAAAAGAGTTGTTTGGGTTAAAATGGCATCGATAAGTCGAGCTAGTCGCTGGGATTTATGTGGCAGGCAGCGGCTTAAATTTAATTTGTGGCAGCAACAAAAAATCGCTTGAAGAAAAAGGACAGGCTGGTAGGCAGGGAGGACAAGGGGAATCGGCGTACCTTCTGTGAAATGTAAAATGCAGGCAGTGGGCAAACAAACCGAAAACCAAACCCAAAGGACAATACGCACAAGGAGCGACTATCAAAGAGAGAGAGAGAGAGATATAGATAGAGATAGAGAGAGAGACAGAGACAGAGACAGAATGAGCTGGCAATTGTAACCAAACTCCACTTGAAACTCGGCTCGAGCGTATTATATATTTTTTCTCGAGGTTTTCCCACTCAGCCGCAGGCAGCGCATTTCAAATTCTTTAATAAGTTCTTGGCAAGGGTGTTTGTGGGGGGGGGGGGGGTGCGGTGGCAACTCAAAATTTTTGCAGGCTTTTTGTGTCTATTCCGTTTTCCATTTCTATTGTTGCCTGCCATTTTATGAGTTAGATGAAGACAAATAATAATGAAAAGTGTGCTCAGCTGGAAAAATCATGCAGCTCAATTTCAATCCCAATCCCAATCCCAATACCAATCGCAGTCTGCTGTTTTCAGTTTTCCCAGCTCAACGCGGCTTTTCACTAATTTGCTTAATTTATGCAAAATGCTTGTCGATGCGATAAGCGCCGCTAATTTGCTCAAAGTTGTCGCAAGTTTATCGCTGTTTTAGCTTCAAGCGGGCTATGAAAATCATGAAATGAAAATCAATATGGAAACCAGCTGCTCAATTTTCATTTGCCAGCTCAGTGGCTTTGCAAGTTTTTCCCAGCTTAATGCAGGCAGCTTAGTCCGACAAAATAATTATTGAATTTTAATCGAAACAATTAAAAACTATTCAGTGAATTTTCACAGAGAATTATCTCTTAAAGTTATCCTTGTGGTATTATCACTGTTTAGAACACAATTCATTTTTTGGTATTTCGAATTGCTAAAGCAGATTTATTTAGTTTATTATTTGAATTTGAGAATTTACTTGACACTAGCTTATTATTTATTGACTTGAAAGTGAAGAACATTTCTTCTTTGACAACAATTCAAATGCGAATTGATTTGTAGAAACATTTTTACTGGTTATTAAAATGCACAATTTAAATTTAGTTCCTAAATGCAGTTTTAAAATTGATCACATCAATTTGATTTATAGTTTTTAAATTTTGGAAATGTCATAAGGAAATTATTAAATGTCAAAAATTATATATTACTTTCAAATTTCTGAACAACTGCGAAATCATTTTCTGTTTAATTTTAATTTACATAATTTAATTGAATTAGAATAAATGTATAGCAACAGTAACCATATATTTACAATATTTAGTCCACTTTATACCACATACAAAAACTAAAGAGTTTTTCAACTGCTTATTGGAATTAATTCCAAGACAATGAATATTCTTTGTAATATCAAATTTAACTCAAATTCAGGTTTCATTTTCTCTCAGTTTAGTAAATTTAAAATAAATTCATTGATAAAAATTCTGCAGAATTTAATTTCTCATTCTTTTCAATTTGGGTGATTCATAAAGCTATCGCTGAATCAAAACATTTTCATTAAACACTTCAACGGAGTCTGAATTAAATTTTTATTATAAATTGAAAGGCAACAAATAATATATATTTTGTAAACTTACGCTTTTATCGTAGCAGATTTTTATTTAATTAATATATTTTAAATAATTTTAAGAACTTCTGAGCAGGCGTTTTTTTAGCAGATAACAAAAATTTTGAAAACTGTTTTTCTAATTTGATGAGCAATATTAGATATCTTCTAGAGATTAGCGGGAATTAAGAGGACATTTGAGCCGAAGGTAAATTAATAGGTGTGCGGGTATATAAAAAGATGATTTACTTATACTTATTAATTATTTGAGGGCAACTCCTATTTACTTGGCACCCAACCATTAAATTCCTCCCACAAACTACTCATCTAAACAATTTCCACTATATATTTTGATAATTTTCATTATTTGTTAATTTAAATTTTATTTTTATTCCTTTATATTTATTATTTATCGAGTTACGAGTCAGCATCATATTTAACATTTTATCGAAATTACCAATTCATTTACAACAAATTTCATATTTAAGTTTTTTAATGGATATTTTGAAGTATTTGCAACAAATGTTGCAAGCTTAGAAGTGTTTTCTTACCTTGTCTGCCGTGGGTTCGTTGTGCCGTTGTTACCGCTGATGAGTTGTTATCCGGCGGACGATGTGGCAAGTGCTGATACTCGTAATCGTAGTGCGAGGAGGACGACTGTTGAGCAGCGGCGGCGGCAGCTGCAGCTGCTGCTGCCAGCGAGTTCTGTTGATGCTGCAATGTTTGACTGTGCACGGCAGCAACTGGGCCACCTCCTCCGACTCCTCCTGCTGCCGTATGGCGACCCGTCATGGGCAGGGTGCCGGGGCAGGGATAGGATCCGGGTCCTGATCCGTGGCCGCCGCCAGCGTCGCGACAGTCGAGCGTGGAGGACTCAAACTCGTAGGGATTCATGTTGCTCGACTCCAAGGGACATTCGTCGTCGTCGGTGTCGGTGCCACCGTCGTAGAGGCTGTCCGTGTGACGGTATGCGTGATGCTGATTCTGCTTTGAGAACTTAATCTTGGCGGCCTTTGCTTGCCCACGTTAGCCGGGACACACACACAACGGACAGAATTAGATCAGAGAGACAGAGAAAGAAATAGGGGGATCGAATAGAAAGAGCGAGAGAGGGGAACGAGGACTGCAGTTAACTGTTATCGGTTATCTCTCTGTGTGTGTGTGTTTTTTTTTTCAAAATATAACAAATTTCTCTCTCGTTTCACACACACTTTTTTTGGTTTAATGCACTGCACTTTTTTGTAGTTGTTGCGCCAACATTTTGATCATCCAAATTTTAACTTTTTACAACTTATTATTTTGCGCACATTTTGCTGTCTTACATGGAACAATAATCGAGACGCTGCTTGCAATATTTTTCTTAAGATTTTCTTTTTGGTTAAGCAAATATTTTTTTTTATTTTCTGTGCTGCACGAAATCAATTGAAAAACACACGCGACAAAAACAAAAACGAAGAACGAAACAATGAATTAGGCAGGACAAGAAAACATGCACACACACATAAACGCACACGCACGCACACAGACAGGTGCGTGCTGTAAATTTGTATTTGTATTTGAATTCTTCTTTTTCGTGTAATTGCGTTTGCTTTGCGCTTCAACTTCAACTTCAACTTGAGCGTCGAGTTCGAGTTCGACGGTCGTTTGTTGTTTGTTGCGCGACGGCCGCGTTGCGTGCGGATCGCCTCAAATGCGATGTGAATTCAGCGAGCGACGATTTCAAACTGAAGTCGTGAGCAAATTTTTCTGTACAGCGTACGCTGCTGCCTGATACGAGAGCGATACACAGGCAGTGCGAGAGAGAGAGAGAGAAAGAGAGCACGCGAGTTAGAGAGCGTGTGCGGAGGCTTCGTTAAGTTTCGCTGCTGCTGGGAGCGCAATTGAGAGTGCCGTGCAGAGCGCAAGTGTCGTGGGAGGGCTGCTGATGCTGCGTGCATTGTTATTGTTTTACTCGTTTGACTGCTCTGCGCATGACGTCGCTGTCGACGCAGCCCAGGCAGCGCTGTCGCCGAACCAAGTCTGCACAACCTAACGCCTAACGAGAACGTCTCTCTGGATGAGTTTTGAAGGTTAAAAAGTGCGTTCGAGTTTTTTTTTTGGCAAAGCTTGCTGCCTGCGTAGGGGAAATATGCGGGTGGCTGCTGCTGCTACGGTTTGGTATTGTTGTGTGCGCTGTAAGGCAAAGTTTCGTTAAATTTTATCTGCTGCTTTCGGGCTTAACAGTGGCAGTAAATAGCGCTGTAATAACAGCAGATGCTTGCGGCCATTTACATTGACACTGTTACTTTCGTAGCTAACATAAATCGCTTCGACTGTTAATTGGCCAAATCAAACATGTTCATGCATGTTACGCATTCGACGCTTATCGATATTAAAGGAGATCTTTTAAAATATGAATATAAAATTTAAAATGCTAGAATTGTTTTATAAAAACATTTCATTTTTCTCTCTAGCTTATATCGAATTTTGAGCTACCTATGGAAAACAATGAAAAACTTATACAAAAAATAAACCATTCATAAACTGTCATACAAAAAACAAAAGAACTAAAAGAACACAAAAATTCTTCAACTTCATTAACGTTGCAGTAAAGTTTTTGGTTCTGCAGCCGAGAGAGGAACAACTGAAAAACTTTGCTTAGCTGCCGAAAAATGGGCAACGCTGATTCACATGGGATGGTTAGAAAGTGCGCGCGGGGGGAGAGATTGTGGGCAGCAGTACGAAAGTTGTAAAATGCTGACAGTGAAGTTGTCATTTAGCACCGAAGCAGCAGCAGCAGCAACAACAACAACAACAAGAACAGTTTTGGCACAGTGTGTCCAAAACTACAACACGAAGCTAACGAAGCAACAGCAGCAGACAATGGACAGGCCGAAAAGAAAGAAGCAGAAAATTGCGTTATAAGCAAAGTAAAGGACATTTCGCTAATGGCTTAACTTTTGAGCAGATTTTTTGGAGTGGGTTCTCCACGTCCTCAACTCCTCCTCTTCGCTGCCTCCTTCACATATTCTGTTGCCCACACGTTCGCTGGCGGAAGTTGTTGCTGAAGCTTTTTTGACAGCTTTGGAGACGGAGCAGCTAAAGAAGAAGAAGAAGAGGAAGCAAAAGATGGCATTGCCTATTTGCGCTCTTTTCACGAAATGTGGCAACGCCGCATGACGCGCGACGAGCCTGCAATTGAAATTATTTGCGTAGGACTTGCAAGCGGTTTCTGCTTCTTCTTCTTCTTTTACTTTAACATCGACTTATTTTTTTTTTTGCCTTGCTGCTGTCGATGAAAACTCAATTTCCTGTTGTGCGCAAAAATGTCCAGCATATTGAAGAAGAAGAAGAAGAAGAATACGTCGTAAAGCACAAATAAACAAATCGCTTGCAACTGACACGTTGCAAATTAAGCAAAAAACGAGACGGGAAACATTTCAATAAAATGGTTTGAAAAGTTCACATATATATTTAATAATTACTTTATTTAAATTAAATAATTGCGTAATTTAAAATTGAATAAAATTTAAAGAACATATTAAAACCTATTATTAAACAAATATTCACAGTTTTCTCAATTAAAATTCATAATTATTCTTATTGAAGATTTTAAGTAATAAATTTAACCTTTAACTGCTTTAAAATGCCTTAAAAATAAACTTAACGTTAGTTTTGTTGTGTATTTTTTGTTATTCTATTTCAGATTATTTAAATTACATATATGGTTATAATATATATTATTTAATATAATTATTTTAAATTAAATTAAATATATTTTTATAATAAATGTTATTTAATTATATAATAATATAAATTTAAATAAATATAATATAAATTTCTAATATGTATTTATTTTATTTTATATTATTATAAATTATTTTAAATATTTACTTACAATTCTTATTCATATTAAAGTCAAATTATTTAAAATAATAACTTTTAACTTTTACTTTTATTATGTATTTATTTTATTTTATATTATTTTAAATTGTTTTTAATATTCGGTTGCAATTCAATTGGCCTACTTGCAATTGTGGCCAATTTGAAGACATTTGGTTCGGTTTGCTTGACTTTAAAATAAAAACTATATTTTTTCACAAAATGTTCATTTAGTTGAGTTCTTGAGTTCTTGCATATCAACTTACACGAGAACTATAAAATATCATTGTTTTTTTGTGGCAGAGTCTAAGAGAAAACCATCTGTGTGCCCAGGCAAATGTTGTTGCTTATGTTTCTGCTGCTCTTGTTGACTTTGTGGCAGTAACCAAAAATACAAAAAAAATAAAAATAAAATAAAAATAAACTAAAATAAAACAGTTGCTTTTAAATTGACTTCCCTCTTTTGGCCAGAGCTCAAGTTTCTATTAAAAACTGGCTTCGTCCTTTTCCTTATCCTGTTGACCAGCAGAATTTTTTGCACATTTGTTGCATTTCAGCTTCATTTTGCAATTACTCTGCCAATCGCTCCCTCTCTCTCTCTCTCTCTGTCGCTTTAACTGTCACACATACAGTTGGTATCCTGTTAAAGGACAACAAGTGCAGTCCCCTCTCACTCAGCTCTCCCCTGCCTTTTTGGCTTGCACTTAAAGCTTCAATCAGGAAATTTGATCAGCACTTAAAATCAGCAAGCGAGAGCGAGAGGGAGGGAGAAAGAGCTAGCGTGCGAGGGAGAGAGAAAGAAGATGGCAACATAATGAACAACTTTAAAGAGTGGCAACAACAAGTGAGTCAAATTTGTTGTTGTTGTTGTTGTTGCTCAACTCTTGACCCGCAAACAGCAACAGCTTGAACTCTTGAGTGGACAACAGCAAAAAGTAACAACAACAACAACAAAAACAAGCATTTCCTGCGTCAATTTTCACAAAATATATGCAATAACAACAACAACAACAACCAGTGCGGAAAATGGCTGAGAGGCAACGTCATCCATTGGAATGCAGGTCACTTTGGATGCCGCCTGAGCCTTTGGAGTCGCCTGCATCAAGCGGCTCATTTTGCAGCCGAGTTGCCAACCTCGTTGTCATCGTTGTTGTTGTTGTTGTTGTCACAATTGCGGCAAATATATGTGGCACACACACACATATATACATATATATATATATATATGTATAAGCTATGGCAATCGATCGAAGCGCACGCAAAAATGTAAATTCCGCCAAATACAAAAAGGGTTTTCCAGACTAAAAATACCCTGTAATCAACACTTTAACTAACACAACTTAAATGTTTCTTAGATGTCTGTTTAGTTGTGCATCTATTAAATATAATTTGAATTTCAGTAAACAAAAATATTCGATTTATTTTACAGCATTTCTACAGTTTTTCCATTTATGTCTGATTTTGTTATAAATCAATTTAATTGCTATATCTTTGCAATTGCAATTGTTAATCGAGATTTATCGATATACGTCAAACAGATGCCAATTAAATAAATGTTTACTGCTTATAGTAAATGAGAATTTTTAACTAAATTTAAAGTTATGAACAATTATCAAACTTGAAAATGGCTTAATTAAGCAGATAAATTTACAAACGGACTAGTCTAAGTCGACTCGGTTGTCAGTGCTGATCAGGATTATAAATACTTTATATATATGTGTATATATTAAATATTGATAAATATATGCTTTGTAAAGAGAAGAAAATGAGTTAATTTTTGTACATACTTTTCCACAAGTTAATTAACCCAATTCAGGCATTTTTAATTTATGCAGGGTATACAAATACGGAATCGAAGAGGACACGGTGGACTCGTATATGTGTGGCAGGCTGACAATGAGTGGCAGGCACTTTGTGCAGCCCGGCCGACTGACCTCACCACGCACCACCCCCACGCCTCACCTCTCCAACATCCTTGCGAAATAAAATTGCGCGTTATATTGAATTACGCGTTTTAAATTGAAAAAAAAAGAAGATATATATATAGTTTATATATATATATATATTTTTGCGATTGCATTAAACGCAAAGTGAACTAATTAAAGCCGATTTCGCTGTGCGCGTTGAAAGAAGTCAACGCCAAATGCCTGCCACAATGAATTATGAAATGGCCACTTGGCTAGGTCAACAACTCAGCGGGCACAATTCCCATTTAGATGGCAGCTCGTAAAGCCATCCGCCGGCGAACGCACAGCTGATTGGGAAACAATTATAGATGGAAACATAAACACGTGTCGAATCCAACCAAAGCAGACACTTCACTTGCCCCATCTCACATCTCCCATCTCCCATCTCTCTCTGTCGATTCTCTACTTTTCCCACTGCTTTCAAATATTTCCAAACTGATTTGCGGGGCATTCAACAACAGCTGCCACTTAGGCAAAGGACGATGTTCGATTGAAAGAATTACGAGCAGGCCAAGTGCAATGCAAACTGAGCCACATGACGATGCCTTCATCTTTACACTCTACTCCAACTCGTACTCCTACTCCTACCTCGGTCTCCTCCCCCCATCCCCTTCCCAGTTCGCATCCCTCGAGGAGTCTGCGGGCGGGCAGCGCATCGTCTACGAGCCGAGCAAACAATGCATCAATCAATAAAGATTTCCGCACCTAATCAGCCGCAGACAACCGGCGAGCGGCGACGGCTGAGTAAGGCTACACTGGAGAAAATACTTTCTCAAATTCTTCGGGATTTTATTGTAAATAATTATAAAAGTATTAAAAATTCTAAATATTTTTTCTAGGCTTCTAGAGCAAATTTTGCTTTGACTGCTAAGTAAAAAAGTCAATAATATTAAATTATATTAAATAATCAAATAAATAAATCTTGTGAATATTTCTTATTTTAAATTTTATATATAATTTCAAATTTTATTTGAAAATTAATTAAATTAAATGTTTTGATTTGTCTATTTTTTTGAGTCGACTTTAGTTGAAATTAAATATATAAGTGTATAGGCAAATATTTTTAAAGTTTTCTTTCTTGTCTTTAATTATATATTTATTAAATAAAGTATAAAAAATACAATCAAAATTTATTTTAGATATATCTAAATTTAAATTTCACTTATGTTCTGTTTAAATGTGAATTTTATTGATGTTAATATTAGCAATTAATCTAAAGAAAAAATAAATAATACACAAAAATTAATTATATTTATACAGTTATTAATTTTATATTAATTTCAACTTTAAACTCTAATTTAATTTTTAAATATTCTGGCTTTAAGTAAGTGTTGGCTGTATTTTAAATTTTGTCAGCCCCCATTTCTTGCAGTGTAACAGCTGCTGTTTCATGGACCATCATTGACGCTGGTAACCAATTAAACGGCAATAGTCGGCAAGGGCCTCCGACCAAGGTGTTAATCGAATTACAACCCGGCCGTAAGCGTCGACTGCGACGTCGACTGCGCCGTCAACTGCAACGTGAACGTCAACGTCAACGTCAACGTCGTCGTCAACTGAGTCGCAGAGTGTAGCAGCTGCCACAGCCACGACTCTGTTTCCACTGTCTGACGTTGCCTGCATTTCCATATTTTCAAATTTGAATTTTCTATTTCGACAGAGTTGTCATCAAATGGCAAAGCCGATTTTGGGGGCGAGGTGGTAACCGAAATTTGAGGAGCTTGCGACACTTTGCAACTGGAAATTCTGTGCCACACACACATGCCACATGCGACTGTTGGCTAGCGGCTGCTCTGATGTGCTCGTAAAGAAAATTACACACACACGCACACACGCACACTCGCACACACACACATACACATACACACACTGATGCTGATTGGTGTATTCTGCATGTTGCAGTTGCAAATAGAGATGGGCGCGTGTTGCAATACAAATTTCAAATTAATATGAAATAAATTCAAATTTTTATTTATTTGTTTGTTTTACAAACTTTTCTTTATTACAAAAATTTAAATAATCAAATGAAATCTAGAAATTTAGAAGACAATAAATAAATTTAAAAAAATATAAAATAGAAAATATAAAATAAATTTTAATTATAGTAAATATAAATATTTTGTTAAAGTCAAAAAATAAAGAAAAGAGCTAAAAAATATTAAAAATAAAAAAGTTGAAAACTTTAGCAAAGTTTTAAATAAGATTCCTTTTTAAATGTTATCGACAAACCACCACAAAATTAAATCGGCTTCTTACAGTAATATTTTAAGTAAAAGTCTCAAATTGTGGCACGCTGCCAACTCTAGTGGCATAAGTAAGTTGCCTCGTTTGGTTGCATGCGTACAATTTGGAAGCACGTTAATGTCTGAATGCATTTCACCAATGTTGTGGCGCAGACAAATTTACAAACTGATTTGCCACACTCGCTGGGGCAGCCACAAATGCAAGCTGCATTAGAGAAATAGTAAGGGTATTCAAATAATCAAATACCCCTATCTTATGCGCACATCAACACCTATTTAATAGCTAGATAAGAGTGTAAAAAAAATAGAAATAGAAACTTACTTGCGAGGCGCAACAAAAACTGAGTGGCAAGGAGACCGTCGGCTGTCATCAGTTGCCGTGTGGCAAGGACCTTCTGCACCACGTGGGCGCTGTCAACATTGCAATTACGAAACAATTTCGACAGCATGTTCTACGAATTGGAGAAATGAAAATAGACCTGACGACACACACTACCCATCTCTCTCTCTGTCTCTCTCTTTCTGGCCTCCACATGCCCCCAATTGATCGTTATTGAGGCAACGAGATGCGCTGTCAACAAAATATGAGAAAGAGAAAAAAGTGGCATAAAAGTTGAAATGGTTTGGCATAAAATTATGCAGATGCAAATGGAGGCGACTTTACCGAATTCAATGCCACAAAACCGAGCACATTTTACCTGTCCCACACACACACACACACACCTTCTATTCTAAAATGCACTTAGAAAAAATTTGAACTGAATTTTTGAAATCAGCCGAGGACAGTTGAGCTTCCTTTCTACCTTATTGAAAATGTTTGAAAAGAGTATATCAAGTTGTACAGCGTTCAATTACATAAAGTATATATATATATATATATATAATCATATATATGTCTGATCAGTAGTCAATCTGTGTCGACTTAGCCACATTTGTCTGTCTGCAAATCTCAGATACTTCATATTTGGCATATTAACTCTGTCATAAGAGTAGCAAATAAAGTTAATTTAATTTTAATCGATAAGTGCAACAGTTTTGTGTATATCGATAAAAATCGATTTTCGATTAGCCCCAATTAACTAAACAAATTTCATTAATTTAAATTAAGAAACACAGATTTTGCTGTGCATTTCCGCTAGTCGAGTTCTCTCGCCCAGAATTTTTCAATTTGCTCAGAATATGAATTTCATAAACTGACTGCAAGAGACAAATATTTTTTTTTAAGTGTATAGCCACCGTTGGTTGGTGTTGTTGTTGTTGTTGCCACACATACATTTGGACTGGCGTTTTCAACACCTTTTGGGAAACTCATGCTACATTTGCATGTAGCCATGACAGGAGAGACAGACAGAGAGAGAGAGAGGGAGGTATAGAGAGAGGGATAGAGTGAGAGAGAGAGAGAGAGGGAGCGAGAGATAGAGAGAGACACATGTGGAGCGAAGACCGCACGACGAGCAACACTTTCCACGCTGACGTCGCCGCTGCCGTTGGCAAAAGTCAAAATTGACTTGGAGTCCTACCAAGCAGCGGTTCAACTTCTGCTCCTGCCCCAAACCCAATCCCAACCCCCTTTCCCCTAACCAGTGTCGTCCTCGTCGCGGTGACAGCCGCAACCGAGTGACAACCGCAATGTAAGAAACCGCATATATCAGAAATAATAATAACGCATAGAGCCCGAAACCCAATTGAAGGTTTTTGCCTTTGGCACCAAGTAACCCCCTACCCCCCCCCCCCCCTTCAAACAATTGAATCGTTGCAAATATTTGAGTGTACTGTTGTTGTGTGTGTGTCTGTGTGTGTGTGTGTGTTTTGGGTGTGCTAACGAAGCAGCTGCATATTTTGTCAACTAGATATGCTAAAAAGGGTTGCGCCAGACAAAGACTGAATTTGGCTGCTTTTTGCTGATTTTCTAGCCAAGAACTTTAACGAATGTGTTCGAAATCGAATTCGAAATCGAATTCGGAATCGCATTTTGATGACTGTCAGGGGCCAAAAAAGGGGAACTCGATAAGCAATTCGATTTAGTGAATGATTTCTCTCTGCACTTGACTTTGGTAATTTACAGCAAAAGATAAAGGATATATATATATATATATATATATATATATATGTATAATTATATTCTTGTTTTGGGGGGCGTTTTGTAATTGTTGTATTGGCGACATCAAGCAGCAGTTGAATGTGGATGCTAATGTTGCAGGTGTGCTTGGAGCCTGGTTGCAAATGCGGCTTGTGGCTTGTCAACAATTGTTGTTGTTACACTATGGGCGTGGCGCTAATGTGCGTTAGCTTAATATTTCTGGTTTGTTAGCCAGCATTGCCTTTTAATTAGCATTTTTGTATTCTCTTGTATTCAATCATTTTTCGCTTCATTTTTTGACAAATGGCAAAGTTTTCTTTTTGTATTCAGTTTTGGCTTCTTTTTGCGACTAATTATTGTTGAATTTGTTTATTTCACGCTTTGAAAATTGCATTTTTATTAGAAATAACATAGTGAAATTTTTTGAAATACAGTAAAACCTCATTTAACGTTCTTTATACAACAATTTATAATTTATTATATTATATTATCATTATATTATTATTAATAATATTGTTATATTTTTATTTATACTATAATTTTTCATACTATTTGCTTATAATTTAGTAACAATCAATGAAGAAGAATTTTGTATTAAATAGCAAAATAAATATTTGTATTTATTACTAAGTTAAGTTAATTATACATATTTTTTAATTATTCAAAGAGTTCTTCTAAGCGCAAATAATCGTAATTGTTTTTATTTTGTAAATATTATGCAATTATTTTCAATAATAATAATACAATTGAGCTAACATTTTTTGGATGGGAAACTTGCCGTTAGTCGAGTTACTACTGTACCCTCACATGTATTAAAAAAAAAGTTGAGTGACGATAGCCAAGTGGCCCAATTGATCAGCTGTCCGCTTGGCTGGCAAGCAATTAAATACGCTCCAAAATTGAGGAACTCTTCTAATGCATCTCTCAGCCTGCAACACTCGCAACCTCCTTCCCCCTCTCTCAACTCTTTTATCATCAGTCTGCAGCTGTCAAGCAGCAAAAATATTTGCAAGCTTTTTAAGCTGTTGCTGTTCATCAACAGTAGCAAAAAAAAACGCACAGTGGACAAACGAGCAACTGCAGCGGCGATCATCAACAAGTTCATGAAGAACATTAGCAGCAGGTGGAGGTGCTGGTGGTGGTGCTGGTGGTGGCAACGCGGGAGCTGTGGCATCCATAAACGCTTGTTGATTACCCGCAGCCTTGCCACAGTTTCGCATGCTGCGCGGCAGAAAAAAAATAAAAAAAAAACCAACCTGCAAGTTATTTGCATTTGCTGCTGGATCTGTTACACTCGAAGAGTCCGCGAATCCGCGACGCCTCGACGACTATTTCTTTTTTTTTCTCGCTTCTATATGTGTTTTTTTTTTTGCTCTTTGCCTCCTTTTGGCTTGTGGCAAAAGCGGAAAGTGTTTGGCAGCCGGGCTGGCAAAAAGCGCAGGACGAACGAGCAAAATGTTATCGGTGCCATTAACCAACCCACATCAACCCACACCAACTACACCCCCTAACCCCGTCCCTCAGCCGCACCGCAGCATCTCAACCACCGCCTGACGGGCATTAAATCCACACCTGGCTAGATGCCTGGCATCATCAGCATCCTTCGTTTCCTCAGCAAACAGCAAAAAGAGAAGAGAGAGAAAAAAAAATGGCAGCCGGGGATAAAATGGAATAGAATTGCAGATTCATTTCACTTAGCGACGAAAGACGAGCAGGGAAAGATGAGATGATGTCCTGCAAGGATAGTTTGTAGGTAAGCTTTTAGTGAGTTGATGCTTCCTCTGCGTTACCCTTTTAGAAACCAACCAAAAAGGTCAACAATAATTCCCCAAGACGGCCAAAATACACTTAACCCTTTCGACTACAGATGCTTCTACATCTTGCCCTATATATATATATATATATATATATATGTATGGATATATAAATATATAAAGTTAGGAATAAAATGGCAGTGAAAAGCACAAACGATTAGGCAATTTGTTATTTTATTAAATATGAATTTGCTTAAATATTTAATCGATTTTAAGCCTAAAATTATTTAACCATTTTAAATACGTAAATTTTAAATGCATAAAATAAACAACTGGCAAACTTGGAAAGTTTTGAAAAATACACAATTCTATTGGCAAATTTATTAATTAATACATTTAAATAATTTGCATTTCTTAATCAAATTAAATTTAGAAAAAGTATGTATAGAAAATATATTTAACTACTAAAAATTTTCTTGTTTATAAGCTGTACACATGAGAAATTAGTTAGTAAAATTTAATAACGAGAGGAAACAATTAAGAAATGAGTGGAAATTGTTATCTAAATTAAAATAAATTTATATATCAGTTAAGTATTTTAATCTTGAGATAAAAAATAACCAATTGAATGATTTATTCTTTCAACACTGAATAGAACTTTAATGGATATATAGGCAATTGGTTGGGCAAAGCATAAAATAAAAATAAAAGATAAAAATTCAATTTATCAACATTAATCATGGTAAGATAATTTAATTGTCTATAAAAAACAATAAAATATATCAGCAAAGTTTTGAGGCACAATTCAGAAGACAATTATTCAAGCTGACAATTGTTCTATGCAGAGAATAATAAAATTAAAATAAAGTCTCTATTTTTGTTTAATTAAAAAGTACAATTTGTACACACTAAGAGAAACTTTTTATATATATATATATATATTTTTTATGCCCAAAAATAGTTGGAATTATTTGTACGTATGCTGCGTGAATTGCACATTTTATTCACTTAGCAAATACAAAATTCGATTTGTCTTAAGATTTGTCGCATCTTGCCGGCAACAGTGCAGCAAACTTTCTTTTTTTTTGCCTTTTTTGTGTCTGTCTTTGGTATTTCCGTTTGTCACCCCAAAACCACCCACTCAGTAGTCAGTCGTTGATCACCCAAACCACCCACTCAGTACTCATCTGATTGGCCTCCGGCAAACTACTTTATCAGCTTCGGCTTTTCTTATACTTTTTCTGTATATTTTTTATATATTTTTTTTTGGTGTTTCCTTATTTTTATTCACGCTGCCTTGCGGCAAGTTGGTCGCGTCACTTGCCTCGTCTGTCCTGTTGTCCGTCTGTCGGTTCTGTCTCAGAATCTCAACATCTGCGTCCTGCAGCCCGCATTGTGCAGTTAGCATCCAGGATCACTTTGTGTTTCCTATCCGACTGCTTCTGGCTCACAATAAACCACTTATACAGCTACTAGCTGCCTTTTTTTCTTCTTGCTTTGTTGTGTTTTTTTTTTTTTGTTTTGTTTCACTCCATTCTCAAGCGAAATTTAATTAAAATTTACATTTTTAATCATTTTGTATAGCGGGCGACGCTGCTTTAATTTTGACGCTGCATTCAACAAAAAAACAACACACTGCAATAAAACAAAAATGTTGTTAAAAATAGGCAGCTTTTATTAATATTAAAATTTAAACCTAAATAAATATAGATTGCTTTATTTTCCCATTTCTAAAAAAGTGTTAAAAAAAAAACCTGCAAATTAAACATATTCTCTTTAATTTAAATAACGCTATTCGAAATATGCAGTTTTTATTAATATTAAAATTTAAACCTAAATAAAAATAGATTGCTCTATTTTCCCATTTCTAAAAAAGTGTTAAAAAAAACCTGAAAATTAAACATATTCTTTTAATTTAAATAACGCTATTCGAAATAGGCAGTTTTTATTAATATTAAAATTTAAACCTAAATAAAAATAGATTGCTCTATTTTCCCATTTCTAAAAAAGTGTTAAAAAAAACCTGAAAATTAAACATATTCTTTTAATTTAAATAACGCTATTCGAAATATGCAGTTTTTATTAATATTAAAATTTAAACCTAAATAAAAATAGATTGCTTTATTTTCCCATTTTTAAAAAAGTGCTAAAAAAAAAATTAGTTCAGTTTAAATAATGTTTAAAAGGTTATTAGAAAAAATTCCCTGTTCTGTCAAATAAATTTACTTTATGTTTGACACCGATAGTTTAATAATTTTATTAGATACACAACCCTTTTTTTTAAGTGTATTACTTGCACTGTGTTGCTCTTTTAATCTCTCTCTTTCTTCATTTCTGTGTGTCCTTGTCTCAGTGCAATTCATTTGCCATTTGTCCTCAACTCGCATTCGCATTTAATTAGTGTGAAAAGCGCAAATTATTCGCTTTCTCTATTTTTTTATGTAGTGTTTTTTTTTTGTGTTTTGTTTTTTGTATATAGCGCAAGTTTGCACTAATTGGCTTAAAATTAATAGTAATTATTATGTGGACTTATTGTAGGTATTATTATAATTATGCCTATGCACAAAAGCAGCCGACTTTCACAGCCACTTTGCATGATGAAATACAATTGCAATTTTACATAATTATCAAAACAACTCTTGGCAGATATTTTGCATATTATTGCCAGTCGTTGGAGAACCGTGCAGCTTGACGAACCCTAACTAAAAATAAGCCACATAAGATATTCATCAAGTTTTGGGTAGGTGAAATATACGCTTCGAAATACTCCCAAAATTGCATATTTAGTTTATTCATTAGATGTGCATCTGATTAACACTATTCGACTATTTTCAAGGCGTACTCAAATGGAATATTTTCTAGAACTTGTGAAGTTTTGTTTTTTGATAAATGTGTAATATTTTTGCTAAGAGGGGTGGAAGAGTGTGGGTTGAGTTGGCCTAATTGCCACACGTCTGTTTAACTGTTTGCTCAGACGGATTGACGAGCAAACTAGATTCGCTCTGGTTAATGTTGTTGTTGTTGTTGTTGTTATTGTTGCGTCGCATCGTGAGCACAAATTAAATGCAAATTCAATTAATTTGGAGCAAACAATTTGCTTAAATTAATTAATTGAATGTGAATCTAAAGTGCTTCCAATTGAACGATGAAGAGGCGGCCAGACGCAAAGCGAGAACCAACCGCTGCTCAAGAGTGGGTGTGCGTGTGTGTGTGTGCGTGTGTATGTGTGTGTCTGTGTGTGTGTGTGTGTACTTATCGAATATTATTGGCATGAAATGTTTTTGGGCAACACATGAAGCGTGTTAAGGGATGGTGTGGGGGGTTTGGTGTTGCTATCGGTTCGCTGCTTGGCTAACCGCAAACTCTGGCAACTCTGGCGTATGCGTAATTTGCATTTGATTTACGTTGCAGTGCGTTGCGTTGCGTGCATTAAGTAAACTGTTCACTTGAAAATCAACTATGAAATAAACAGCAGCACACACACACACACACACAAATACACACTCTCTCTCTCTGTGTGTGTGTGTTTGTTTGTTCGGCAGCCACAGTGTACATTTTTGGGCCGCTTTTGGAAAATTGCTCTTGAATGGTTAACCGGCAATAAGGCTAAAAACAACTGCTGCTTAATTCAATGGCTAACGGCCATTGCAGTTAGCCAACAAAACAAACTATCCACAACAACGGCAGCAGCACCACCAACACCACCAACCAAAAACTATGCCACATTTCGACAACCAATTTTGTTTGCCAAGTTTTTATCGCTTGTTATTCACGTTCGTCTGCCAGAAAGAGAGACATAGAGAGAGAGAGAGATATACGGAAAGGGAGCGAGAACACTAAATTATGCGCTTGATTAATATGCATTCAATATGAAGTTAACACAGCCACCCAACCAATCACCCACCCAACCACTCAACCACTCAGCCACCCATCAACTTTACTGCAGGCAGCCTTCGCTGAATTGCTATTTATTTTGATAGTGTAATGTGTGTGTGTGTTTGAGTGTGTTTGTGTGTGTGTGTGTGTGTGTTTGTAGTTGTTTATTTGCATTTGTTGTTGTTGTTGCTGCATTTATTATTGTTGTTATTGTTACTGTAATTGGTGAAGGCAGCGAACAAAATGGCAAACTGCAAATTTGCGCACTGCAAACTCAACGAATTGTAAATTATTGTAACTTTTATGAATTTACGCAAATTGAAGCAGCCAGAAACAACAAACAATCCCAATGAGCTCTTAACACACAAACACACACACACACACACATACACACACATATATATATATATATATATATATATATATGTTTGTATATATGTAAAGTGAATTCAATCAATATTTCCCAATTAGTGCACAGCACAATAAGCACTTGAACACTATGCAAATGTGAAAAGTTGAGAAATTTGTTTTTTTTTTTGTTTCTGGCATTTTTCATGATTAATCACTGTTGCTTTAATACAAATAAAACTAAACTCAGATATGTCACAAAAGTCAGCTTAAACATTTTCGCTTTCGCTCATGCAAAACTGAAAACTGAAAATAGGAACAACAAAAAAAACATAAAAAATAGGAAAAAAAATAGAAATTTTGGGGAACAAAAGCGACCTGGCAACGATAATAAATTTTAAATCATTTGTCATTTGACGCGTTTCGGTAACGAGCCAAACTCGTCGGCCAGCTTCAGCTTCAGCTCCAGCTCCAGCCCAGCTCCAGCAGCAGGAGTAGGAGACAAACACAAAACACACGCTGCGGCACAAAGGCCACAAGGGGGCAACAAGAGCCTTCCTTCCCCACACCCCCCTCTTCAACAAACCCAGCAGACAATGGCCAAGCGATAAACATCATTTGTTTTTTTGCTTGGCTTATTCGTTTTATGGGGCAGCCAGCCTCGTTTGTTGGGGTCAGCTTTTCTTGGCAGCCGATCTATTGACAAATGTCTCTGGTCGCACTTTAATTGACTCAATATATATATATATATCTAAAGAGATATATATATTTTTTTATATACGTTGTTTGGTTTTTCTTTTTTCACCATAGATCATATCGCTTATTGAATATATGTTCATATTATGCTTGGTAATTTCTGGTTTAAGCTTTTACATTTTTTCGACGTTTTTCGACAGTTTTCCGAAAACAATGTTCTGCTGATAAAATCAGTTAGACGAGGCGACCCAAAAAAAAAATAAGAAAAATATCAGCAGAAGCAACAAAAATGCGTTGGGAGAGAAGTGCACAGAAAGCTTAACAACAACAATAATAACAAAAAAAAAAATTACAATCTAACTGTAAATTACTTGCACACAATTTATTATTTCTAAATACACTGCTCGCAATTGAGCATATTGGGTATATGCTTAAATAAATAAATGCTTAATTTGAGTGCAATAAATGTAGTCAAATTTAGCTGTTTTTCTTGCAGTGCTTAAACAGCTGTAAGAATTATTTAATTATGTCTAACATATTTATTACAGTGCATCTGAAAACTGAGCACACCCACTTTGAACAGTGCTTTTTTCGTATTGTTGCTGTGATTATTTTTACGATTTATTTTACTACTTGTTGTGCATTATGCCTCAAAGCTGATAGTGTCAGATGAAAAAATAGGGAGCAAAGAAAGCTATAGAGAAAAATTTTAATAGACTTGCAATGAAGTGAATATTGACATTTATATAAGTCGGCATTTTAATAGCGCAACTTTAAGTATTTACTTTGAGTCATTACGATAATGATATTGTTATCGCCACTTAACATTTTCATATAAGTACAGGAAGTATATATAAACAAATTTTGTGTATACGCTTGGGAAACGAGGGGAATTATATGAATTCGAGTACACAAAAAGAAAATGTCGAGTAAAATCAGTATTAAAAATGCCAGCTTACCAGAATATATATACATATATCTCGCAAACAGATATGGAACTTACCTGCAAATAAAGATAATATGCATAAATTAGTCAAGTAATTTTTTTACATAAAATATTCAAATGTGTTTGTAGAAATTTTAAACTATAATTGTAATTATGCAGCCTCATTTTACAATACAATTAAAAAGTGACCCAAAAAAAATTATATGCTGGATTGTGCAAATTAAAGCAGTAAAATATTTAAAGTTATTAAAAATGGATTTCAGCTCTCTCTCTGCATTATTAACATTTTTAAAAATGTTTTGCTATGCTATGAATGGCAGTTTTTTAAGTTTTAAATTTAAGAATTCAGAAAGTTGCATCGCATTAAAAAAATTAATCATAATATTAAAGCAATTTTCAGTAAATAAGGTCGAGAAGCGAAATCACTTTTTGAGGGTGTAATTTCAATATAATTCAGAGAAATAAAAAAGTTTGAGAAAAATAACTTTGATCTGCTTAAGTAAGGCTTAAAATAAGTCAACTTAATTGAGATACAAATTAAATTTTGTATATAATTTATTTAGTTATTTATATGCACACAATTATTCATATGTAATATTTTGTGAGATTAGTTGATAGTTTTAATAGCGGTCATTGGAATATTATGGCACATTAGGTCATAAGCAAAATTTCAGCCATAAGAATTTGTTATGGCCAAGCGTAAGTCGCGATGCGGCAAGTAAGTTGAGTAACCTGAGATCGGTTTGACAAATTGAACGCATATTGCCGCACATGCCACGCATGCCACGCATGAGAGTCGTGTTGGCCTCTTCCGTGCTGAGCTGGCAATTAAATGCGCATGGAACTCTAATGGCTAATTACGCAAACGCTGATGAACACCGCACTGGGTACTGGGCCAACTTGGCCAACTTGGCTAAAACGCAGAGCAAAGCTCACTTCTTAAACGCTGCTAATGTGCGCAGCGCCCAAGCAAGATCGAAACAGATATGGCAACGACGACTCCAACTGTGACTACAACCACAACTCCAACTTTGGATATCGACTTCGGATTAAATGCCATTTGGCTATTTGCTCGGTTTGGCAAATAATATTTTGTTGCGCCGCAATTATCAAGAGAACACCAAAAAAAAAAAGCTTCACACTCGATTTGACCCTTGCATTTTGTGGCCAGATCTTGGGGGCTATAACCACAAGTATGGAATCAGCAATGCAACCGGTCGTCTAAAGCACCTTCTAATTCTGCTAATTTCAAAATGCTGAGATTCGAGCCAGGCGATTGTGTGCAACCAGCCCACCAAACTGCTGCTGCTCTGTGGCAGCTGCGTGTGTGTGTTGGCGTCCAGCATCGACAATTGTCCATTGAGCACTGAGGATTGAGCATTGAGGATTGAGCATTTGGGGTTTTTTTTTTTTTCTTTTTATGGTGCTGCAGCTCGAGTTGCACTCTTGGCTAGTTGGTCAGCCAGTTGGGTAATTGGTATATCAATTGTTTGCCGCATTGTTCGCTGCCTGCTCGCCAAATTTATGTCCATTTGGAAATTTACCTTTTATGTCGTTTGGCCATTTTTTTTGCTCTGTGCAAAAATTTTGCTTTGCTTGGGTTGCTTTTATGCACTGTACGCAAAAGTGAATGGGGTAGTTTTGACCACAAAAATAGTAAAAGATATTATTTTTTTTTTTTTGCAGTTTATTTATAGTTGTAAAATCAAAATAAAATACTATTAATAAGTATATTTTCTTTTTCCTGCTAAGGCAACTCAGTTCTGGGAACAGAGTATCTTCTTGGTCTAAGTCAGTTTAATTTTAGAGCTAACTTACATGTTATTGCTGTGCTTTGTGGCGAACAAATTGAATTTGCAATGCAAATAAATTGTCATACAAAACGCCCTCAGAGGGAGCAATGGCAGCATTCAGACTTGAGAGATCAGCAAACAATGACGATTTATATGGGCAGGAAATGCGGCCTGATCTAGATTCAAATTGGAAACAAGACAAGCGCCGAAGCAGTAAAAAACCGCCTCTAGTTTTTCTGAGGACCACCGCAAATAAAGCAGCGATAAACGTTTCCGAATCAAATCGATTGATGACCAAATGACGCCTGCAAGCATAAAAAAAACGGGCCATAAATGACGCCCAGCTCAGACCGAGTTGGCCAAGAGCCCATAACAATTTGTGAGCCACATTATGAAGACAACCGCCCAAGTGGTCAATGCTCCAGCTCAATTATCGACTACTTGCTAAGCGGGCAGTAGTAAAAAATTATTTTAAATAAAATTTATCATAAGTAGAATGCATTTAAAAAACGAAAACCACTTTGCCCTTTAACAGCAAAACCATAAAAACCACCAACAAAGTTGAACTTTTTGAAGATCATAAAACACAAAAAAAAAAAAACCAAACCAACGATGAGCATATAGTGGAGTAATCAGCTGGCGGGTTTCTGAAATGCAAAGGTTATCTACAAAATGAGGCGACTCCACAAAGTTGTCGCCGTCTATGCGTTCTCCTGCTCCTCCTCTGTGCCCCCATTGAGGGTTATCAATTTGATGGCAGGTCAGCCTCGATCTGAGTCTCAGTCTGAGTCGCAGTTTTCAGTGGTTTCTTCTGTTCAATTGAAATACTTATGACTAAGTCGGCTTTTTTTTTTTTTGTTTTGTTGCTTGCCACGAAGACAGTGCCACAACCACAACAACACAGCTTTGCAATTCAGCTTGAGTTTTTTATGTTGTTTTTTTTTTTTGCATGTTTACTCATTTTTATTTTCAAATTCATTGCACGTTCTACAAATTTGAATATGAATTCAACATCTTGTTTTGCAAGTTGTTGTTGTTGTTGTTGTTGCGGCTGCTGCTGCTGCTGTTGCTGCCTCAATCGAACAGCAGCTGTGCGTCCCAATGAGTCAGTTGTGAGGCGTTGAAAGATTTAATCGTGCCGCGTAGGCCGTGCCCCCTAAAAGACCCCGCTCCGCCACTCCACCTCTCCGCCCAGTTGGGGAGCTGTTGTAGGTCCAGTTTTTTTCTGTGGCATGTATTTTTTTTTGTATTTATGTTCGTATGTGCCTCTCCCAGTTGCATTCATTTTCATTCGCTTTTTCCTCGTTTTCATATCACCTCATATCTCTCGTTAATAAGGCATTCCCAAACTGGTCTTTTAGGTGATTTTTTTCCTATTCTTTTCTTTCTTTTTATAAACAATTGATTTCCCTCGATTGACGTTGGTTCAAAAAGAAATGTTTGTTTATACAAATAATATAGCTGATTTGGCTAAATTAAACAGATTCCATCTGAATCATGTTTTATTATTATTTTATAGTGGAGCACATCTTAGTCATCCTCTGTTTTTTGCTTATCTTGAATGCCAATTTGAACAGCCCGCATTTATGGCCAAAGTACTTCCGGGGCACGCGGGGCATGTTGATAGTTGAAGACGTAGAGATTTGCGGTGACCTCATCAGCCTCAGTTCCCCTGCCCCTTGCCCCTTTGCCATAAGCTGTTTGCTGTCAAGTCAAGTCACAAATAAAAATGTGAAATATGAAAAACTAAATAATGAAAAGTGTTTTGCAGCAGCAGGGAAAAAGCGAAATGAAAATATTATGGCAAAGAAGCTGCAGTTTGCTCCGGCAAAGGTGACATTAAATTACACTGAGCAAAATATTGCACTGGATTATGAAAACTATGCTGAAGAAATGGAATAAACTTCTAAAGCAAAAGAAAGTGGAGAAAATACAAAGATTATTTTCTTTGATAAGTTTAGAAATTAGTTCCATAAAGTAGAAAAAACTTTCTGGTTTTCAGGTCGATTTTCATTCTAAGGAAATTCTTAAAAGTGTAACACAGATGACTTTACCAGCCCCCCCCTTTAACTAAACCTGCCCCTCCCCAACCCACCCCACTGATGACTTACTCGCTTGCCACATGCTGCACAAGAAGAAGTCCAACGCCAAGCTGGCAAATGTCAACACAAACACTGCGTGGGAAGAGGGGCGTCTGCGGCTATGTGGAGTGGCTGGAGTCAGGTGTTCCTCTCTCCCTCTCTCTCTTTGTCAGCTGGGATGGGGGGAGGGTCTGTGTGTGGTGTGGCCTGGCGTTAACCCTTTTGGCCCGTTCGGCGCTTAGTTAACCTCACTGATGATGTCTGTCTGTGCTGCTGCAGCACGATGGGGCAGGTGCTGGTGTAGGTGCAACAAGCAGGATGCAGAAGTGCTTGCTATCAGCCGCAACGAGCCAGCGTCCAACGCTCGCAATCGGGCACATCCTGTCCTGGCGCTTTGTTGTCGCCAAGCATTGCCACATGGAATTTTGCAATTTCTTTGGGATTTCGAAATTGCTTTTTCTACTTTTGCAGCTCGCGAAGCTTCGCGCCAACTGAACTGAACCAACATAAACAAGCAGTCACCCCACTCGCACACCCACCCATCCATCCACGCACAACACACACACACACACACACACACACACACAGGTGGTGTGGCCAACTTGTCTATTGCTTCACTCTTTGCACTCGCTTATCCGCCGCATCACATTGTTGGTCTGCGTTTCTTTTGAGCGAGAGTGAAGAGTGCAACAACAATAACAACAGCAGCAAGCTGAGGGGGGGAAGGGTGAAAAAAAAATCGATCAAGAAAAATGACTTTTGTGGGTTTTTCGTAATTTTCATTGCACGCGTAATTGAAATTTTCAAATTCCTGCTTGCATTTTTCTTTGTCCATTCTGCCTGTCTTCCTGCCTGCCCTGCCCCGCCTCACCGAGTCCTTATCCCGGCCGCCTATATCCCATTTATATCAGCGAGGCAACAGCAGCAAAACTGGAATTTATATGATGATAAAGGAAAATATATACCAACCAACCCACCCCGCCCGCCCGCCCGCTCCTTGACAAAAGCGTTGTGTGTGTTTCTCTATTGCTCCTGTGCCAGGACTCCTCCTGGCTGCTGCCTCCGCTGCTGCTGTTGTTGGCTGTGTTTCATTATGTTTTCATTATTTGTCGAAATTGTGTTAATCTTTGAACTTTTGAGTTTTTGGTAAAAAAAAATGTTGGCACACATAAATTGATGGAGCACACTTGGAGCACAACTAGCAACTCGCTTTTGTTGATTATTGAATTCTTGGCAATATGTTTTATGGCTTAATGGCAGCGAATGCATTGCAAGTAGCTGACGAAAAAGAAAGGCAACTTTATAATCAGGCAGCAAGGATAATGCACTTATTGTTAAGGCGACTCCGCGACACCGCATAGTAAAGCCAGACGACGACACAAGGTGAATTGGCTACTGGAGCATTGTAAATCCCAACTAATAATTTTGTAACCTTATCTGAGCTGTCTCGCTGTCACAGCACGGCACGGCACAGCTCACCGAAGGAGGCGGGACCAGAGAAAAGCGCATATCCCACAACGATAATGAAAATGTCACACGAGCCTCGCATTTTCTCATCAGCAGGAGCAGCAGCAGCAGCGTCCTGAGAAGAGGATGACGACGAGGACGACGACGAGGACGACGACGAGGACGACGACGAGGACGTTGCTGTAGATGACCCGGTAAGGGGGAAAACAGCAACGGAAGCTGGCAAAGCTCGAGCCTTGTCCTAGGCTGATGTGCGAGTGCAGTCAGCAAAAGAAGCCAACAACAACAACAACAACAACAACAACATCAAATGGCAGCCAACAACGACAATGTTGACAACAACATAAAGGTAAATCCTAAATAATGCGCAATGCTCACTTCAACATACTGCAACGTTGTGGGAATAGACCCGCTTGGCAATGGGATGCTGCTCCTGGAACCCAACTAAAAACACACAAAAGAAAAAGGCAAGCCGAATTTAATATACACTAGCAAAACTAGCTGTGCTGCTGATGAGCAAAATATATATATATATAAAAAAGTAATATTATCTGGCATGATTTATGCCTACAGTTAGTAATGCTGATCAGGAATTTGTCTGCTCCATGGAGTCGCATAGAGCTCCAACCAAAATAGGGTCAAGCAAGTTTAGTGACAGCTAACTAAAATATGGCGCTGTCCTAAAAGGATCACACAGAGATGAAGAGTTGGATGGAAATGTACCCAAATCGATCGAACACACAAAAGGAGCAGCTGCATCTGTCGTCACCTGGTTAAGCTGCAGGGAAGCAATGACATCGCCGAGAGACAACAAAATCCACAATGTTTGGCTCTCATTGTCAACACTTGGCGAGGTGCTGGAGAGGTGCTGCCATTGGCCAGGTGCTGGGAGACAGCAAAAACTTTGCTTGAGGACATTTTGTGGTTAGCTTTAAGTTGCAGTCGTTGCAAGTAGTGAGTGCTCCACGTACAAGACGATTATAGTTGTGCCTCCGTTGCTGCTGCTGCTGCTGCTGCTGCTGCTGCTGTGGACAGACTTAGTGGTTGTCGTAAGTTCTAATTTCTTATTATTAGGCGTGGCCCTGTGGCGCAAGTGGTGCGTTGGCTTAAGCAGAGGCTGCTGCTGTTAAAATAACCGCACAAGTTGTGCTGCTGTGGCATAAAATTATGGCGCAACTTGCCCCGTTGCATATGAAAATGGCGGCTGGCAAATAGTTTGGACAAAACTATTTCTTTGCTTTGCTGCTTCTCTGTTGGCTGTGGTTGGCTTTATTATGGAACGCTGGTTTTGCTTTTATGTCTTATGGTTTTGTTGGCTGGTCGCTCTATTGCATTTTCCCTCTCTTTCTCTCTCCACAATTGCTGTCCCTGTTTGTTTTTTTTTTTTATTTTTGGTTGGTTGGCAGTGTGCAAAAAGTTTATGCATTGCAGGGGCTGCAGTTGGGATTTAATTAAATCGGCTAATGCCTGCTGCTGCTGCTGCTGTTGGTATTCGAATGAAACTGGCCCAATCGAGTTCAAAGTTGCTGCAGTTTAAGGACATAAAAGGTGCTTGAGCTTGCTGGAGAGGATCAAGGATCAAACAATGAAAGTCAATTCATCTGTCAAATTAAGCAATTGCAGCGTGAGGCATGGCAAATGCAGCACAAGCCAAGTGGGCCAAGAACTAAGCACTAAACAATGACACATTGGCATTGCTACAAAGAGCCGAGTGAAAAGTGAAAAGTGAAAAGTACAAGGCAATAAACCAACAAAAAAAAACAAAAAAACTACAGCTAAAAAGAGGAAAACTCAAAAAGAAAGAAAATTGCACACAAAAAACTAACGAAGTTCGAGTTTTGTACTCATGAGGATATCGCTGTGAATCAGATTCAGAGTGAAACAGAAACTGACGATGAGGATGTGGATGTGGATGGGGATGTGAATGTGGGTAGACCAAGCCCATTATTGTTGCCATTCAGCTTACAACAGTTTGCACTTTGGCCAGCCATTGAATATCTGCTTCCAGGAGGACATACCAAAGTCAAAATAGATCAAAGGGGCGGAAAAACCCAAAATAAGAAGAAGAATGGACAAAAACTGTGTGCGAAAATGAAACTGATTGGAAACCGACGAAACAGCAACAGAAATTGATGCAGCTAAATAAATACGAAGGCCTTCGATTAAATGGAGCTTGTTAAGTGGTTTATGCAACGTCATTGTCCTGTCAAGATCATCAATAGAACGCTTCACTCGACTATCATTAGAAATTTAAAAGCTGACTAGAAGTTTCAATTAAACACATCAACTATTAATAATCAATTGCTACCAAATTCGAATACCATTTCGGAGCTTAAACTTGCTCAGTAGAAGATAAAAACTGGTTAGTAAAATATAAAATCGGATTACAAAAATTGAATAATCTTCAATTTGAAATGGAATTGTACATAGAAAAAGAATTCTTAAAACAATAGCTGAAAACTTAAATTTGAAATGGAATTTTAGATAGAAAAAAGCATTCCTAAAACTATAATTGAAAAACTTAAATTTGAAATGGAATTGTAGATAGAAAAAGCATTTCTAAAACAAAAGTTTGAGCGCTGATTTGGTAAATTTTTAAAATTAATAAATTCATTACAAAAGAAGAATAATAAATATTAGATTACTTGGGAGGTATAAAGACAAAATTCCCTATTTAAGGCAAAGAAAAATAATATTAAAAATAAAAATGTGATTCTTGAAACAACCCAAAACTTGATTTATATAGTTTGCTATTCCAGAATAAATCAAATGGGTAAACAGATTTCCAGAATAATAAATATTAGAAGACTTGAGAAGTAGAAAGACAAAATTCCCTATTTAAGGCAAAGAAAAATAATATTACAAATAAAAATGTGATTCTTGAAATTAGTAAAGAATACGATTTCAAGAATAATAAATATTACAATATTTGAGAAGTAGAGAGACAAAATTAAGGCAAGAAAAATAATATTAAAAATACAAATGTAAGTCTCAATAGACCCAAAAACTTGATTTATATAGTTTGCTATTCCAAAATAAACCAAAGAAGAAAACAGATTTCCGAAAAAATGCATATTTGCCATGATCGTAAATTAACCATTGAAAACTACTTGAAAAATGTTTACCAAAGAATTGCCTCAACTTTAAGTTTTGATCCAGCTTTTGATAGGGGCTCTCCTCTCCCCCCCCCCCCCTATCATTCCCCTCTCTCATTGCTAGCTGCTGTCAGAACTTTACCATGAACAATATTATCAGGAACGTCTGTGCCTGCAATGCGTCTCTGTCTCTGTCTCTGTCTCCGTCTGATGTCGCGTCTCGTCGCGTCGCCTGCGGGTATTTCTCAGTGTCCACATACCCCACGCCACCCCTTGCCTATATATAGTTGCCGCCTCGGCTCATATTCTGCAAAAAGTTACGCCGCTTCCCTGACAATGATGACGGCGTCTGTTTCCGCTTTTCATGGCGTTGCCGCCGCTCTTTTAGGCGCTTTTCCAGTGTTCCTATTATATTTTTCCTGTTTTTTTTTTTTGCATCTAGCCTCGGGCCTAGAATTTTGCTCCTTTGCTCAGGCCATGTTATATTTTCTGTTGCTGTTTATTGTTGCAACAACTACAACAATTACGAGTGCTACAAGTTTGAGGCAGACAAACGTCGTCACACGTTGTGCAAACTTTTCCACTTCATTGCATGATTGCAATTTTTACGCAAAACAATTTTATTTGTTTGATTTTGGAATTTTGTTTGCCTGAGCTTGTTTTACTGCTTCACAGTTGATTGTCACAAAACGACTGCAAACTTACATAATGCGGGCCAACTTTAAGATTATCCTTTAATGGCAATAAATTGCAATTTAACTTTAGTTTAAGGAAAAGTTCTGATACTGTTAGAATTGGTATTTATTTCAATTGCAGAATGATTTCAATCAAATTATATCTTTGTATTTGATTATCTATTAATCGATATACCTAAAAATCCTTTCTAGTTATTTTCTTACCTTTTTCGCTGTGTTTTCTGCTTTTCTTTAATATCTTATACGGTCTCACACTTCCTTAATTATTTATTCATTACGGCGCTTTTATGTTCCTTAACGATTTTCTACGGCTTTACACTTTCATTTTGTAATAGCACAGATTTGAGATTTTTCCTTTTGCCTGTTGTTGGGGTTATTTTTTTCAATTTGCATTTGGCCATTCTTATTTAGACCTTTTATTCATTGTTTATTTAATTATTTTTTCTATTGTCAAGTGGCTGATTTTGTTGGGCACTCTTCAAACGGCCTGTGGCCTGGCATCTTTTTTTTTGGGGCCATTGTAAAACTGGGTTTCTGTCCATTGAATTTGAACAGGGTTTTATATTATTTTGGATTTTTAGCGGCACGTGCAAGTGGAGAGCGACGCTCTTTAATGAATTACGGTCTAAAGTAATAAGCAAATTCTTTGATACTTAATTGATTAGTTTAAAAAATATGCTTAAGATTTCATATGAAAGCCGGCAAATTTATTGAGTGGTGGTAAGTCACAGGAATTTGCTTTTGATCTGCTCTTTAATCCATTAGAAATTCACATTCTGAAAGCTCAACGCTTAACTAAAAAGTAAATAAAATTGTGTAACATGAAAAACAAGAGAAATAAAAAACAAAAAACAATTTAAAGCTCGAAAATTGCATGCACAAAAAATTCACACTCAGAAAATCATTAAAACGAGAGCGATGAGGATGACTATAAAGACGTCCACAGGCGTCAAGGATGGGAGGAATGAATGCCAAAAGATGCCCGGAAATGTGGAAGCAATTGTAAATGGGACTGAGAAACAACAACGAGAGGAGAGTCTCCTCTCCTCTCCGCCTGCCTGAAAGGATGCAATTTAGAATGAAAGAGCATTAAAGTGAATGGCAATGTTGGCGAGGAACGTGGTGGAAATTAAAACATGCCCAACTCCCAGAGAGAATCTGGGTCAATGGGCAAACGGAAATGGCAGGTGGGCCCAGGTTCGCGATAGAAACCTCTTCTTAAAAGTTCACTCAAGTTTTCGGGCTTTGTTTTCCGGTGCTGGGTTAGCGCACACCAAATTAAATTTTCCTTTAGACCTTTCAAGGGGTAAAGCGTACTCCGACTTGGACTCGAACTGGTTGCATTGCCTTTTTACGCTTCAAAACTTTTTTAACAAACATATTCGATTAACTGGGCTCTCTAGTGGACGGGGGCGTGGCCGGGCAGCTGAACCTTTTTTTTTTTTTTCTGTCTTAGCTGCTGCTCTTCTCTATTTATCGAAAACCACTTGATTATGCAGGCTTATCCTTAGTCCTTTTGCCGGCATTTTCAATGTTTTCCTTTTGCCTCGTTTCATTTTTGTTTTCTATAATATTTTTTTTCCTTTGGCAGTGGATTGGGCCGGGACTTTAGTTTTCACTGAAGCGTGAAAATTTGTTTGCCAATCCTTTCGAAATTCATTCTTTTTGTTTTCTGCAATATTTATGATTTTCTGCTAGACTTTGCTTTTTGTTTTGCCATTTCTTTCGGTTTTTTTTTTTTTGTATGATTTCGGTTTGTCGGGCTAATTTTTAAATTGCATTTTCTTGTAAGCTTGAGATTTCATTTGGTTGGTTTGGGGCAAGGAATATAATAAAATATTCTTAACTTAAATCGATTTGCAGAAATTGCTGTCAATTATGCCAATTTGATGGTGCCAATTGCTTTATTTCTGGCGCTAATATAATTATGCTCATTAAATTTAAATTGTTGAGTTAATGCGATAAATAATAATTTAAATCAGATTTTATAACTTATTCATGCACTGCATCTTCCAACCCCCCTCTCTGCAACTCATCTCTGCATTGGTGCAAAATAGACTTGTGTAAATGCAAAATGCAAAAGCAATAAATATTATTTTCTTTGTCAGCATTTTACACAATTTATTTGTTTGTTTTTCGATGTTGTTGTTGTTGTTGTTTGTGACATTTACACCGACAAAGTAGAGCTTACTTTTTGTAAATTAAATTAAATTTATTATACTCGCAGTTTCAATTTGCGAATGTTCCCATATTGTTCAGTTAAAAGTATTTAAATGGTTTTGCGTGTGTGTGTGTGTGTGTGTTAATAAATTCAGTTTTATATACTGCACATCTATATAAATTACAAATTGCCCACTGACTGTCTGAAAGTTGAAATTTGAGCTGCACTTTTGTTGAACAACAATCAACCACTAAATTTGTAGTAAAAGTTGTATTCTTCAACTAAAGCTTGTGTGATATAAATAAAATATGAAATAATGTGGCTATTTCTGTTTTCAGGAAATTGTTTGTGGCCACTGGAAAGCATTTTGTATGATGGTGAGTCAAAATATCTGAATCATTTGGCACTCAAACATATGCTGTGAAATCGTTTCCAACATATCCATAAAACCCAACTAGCAGCTGTGGAATATATTTTAAGAGCTCATCGCAAATCATAAACGTTAAAATTGTTATGCAAAATAGTTTTTGTCAATCCATTCAAATTGTGTAATGACTAATTCGGCGGCGACAATTCAAAGAAACGCAGTCATAAAAAGAACTGTTAATGTACACAAAACAGTAAAAAAAGAGGTTTATATAATGTACTGAAAATATAAATGCGAATGACGCGTGACTAAGCAATAAAAATTACATAAAACCAATTTCCAATTCAATTAAATCGAAAAAAAAAATAAAAAATATAAAAAACCAAAGCGAAAGAATAGAAAAACGCACGCGCTCCAAATGTTAATGCGATTCTAATAAATTGTCAAAAGAGTTACACTAAATACACAAAGAACAGAGAAGCGCCACGAAAAAAACAAAAAAAAATACAACAAAAAAAGCTGACAAGAAATGAATGAGAATTTCAGTCAAAGGAATGTCATAAAGCGAGCAGTCGGAAAAAACAGAATTTGAAATGCATGCGACGCACGATTGACAACCGAAGAAGACAACGACAAAGAAGAAGACGACGACGATGAGAACGGTTAATGCAATTAGACACGCCCAGGGAAGCGCAAGGCGCAGAGTGTGTGGAAGGGGAAGTTTTGTATGGGGGGAGGGGGGCAAGCCACGCACGAGCTGTCATAGTTTGCCCCAACTGCCGACCGCCGACCGCCGACCGCTAAGCCACATCGGCAAATGAAGGCAACCTAAAACTGTTGCTTATCGCTTGGCTTTTATCACTTGCGTAAGTGAAATGCATTAACCACAACTGTAAATTCGATTTTTAGGGTCGCGACCCCATATGCGAAGAAGAGCTGGAGCTGAAGCAGGAGCACATCTAGCAACTGCACTTAACCGTTATGTGCATAAGTTTAATGGTCTAATTACTTGATGCACTTCTTCTGCTCGCCTCTCTCTTCGCCACGCTTCCTCAAGCAACGCTTCATCGACTTGAACTCTTATCTCGTTTCTGTTTAAGCATGACTGATGCTCTCTGTGTGTGTGTCTATTGTTTTAATACCCTTACAAGCAGTACATTGGTGTAATCATCCAATATGTAACAAACTTATAGAGAACGCATAATAATAGTTAACATTTTACTTAATATCTTTTCTAAATTTGTATTCATCAAACTCAATAAATATGCAATCATTGATTGACAATTTACGTATGACTATAAAATGTAGATATAAAAATAGTTTAAATATTCTATTCAAAAATTGTATATTATATGAGAAATTTATCCTAAAATATGGTTACATGTAGATTTACAGTTGTGTATTTCTTATCCATTCGGCTCTAATAATGTGTACTAGTTAGAGTATTTAATCTTCGAACTTATACTTGTTTGTGTATACATTCTTTCTTATATATATTTATGCCCCCCGTTGGTTAATTAATCGTCATTTGAAATGCAATTTAGTATGGACAGCCCTTTGATTGACTTTCCGAGATGAGCTCAAGTTAAGAATACCAAAGAACATTGTAGAAGAAACTGAACAAGTTGAGAAGACATGAAAAACAATTGCAAACTCTTGTTGAATATTGAATTTCAAATATATCTTTCAATTGGCCATATCGCATCAGGAAAATGGAACAGTCAAGATGTCGCCGCATCTCCAAATGATTTATGTCCAACAAAATGCAGCATCGTAAAAAAAACTAAACAAACAAAAGCCGCTGGCTGGGCTAATTTTGGTACATTTCAAGTGTCAGGCCAAAGAAATCAATCAACAATTGACAAACAGTTGTGGCGGAGAGACAACAATGGCATCAACAATGACAACCATCATAACAAAATGCGGGGGTCCCCTTCAAGTGCATTAGCAATGGAAAACCCTAAGAAAACATTATTCTCAGATAATGTTAATGTTAATGCATCAAAACTGCTGACTAGATGATGCGGCGACAAACACAAACTAATTTTGGATAGCGCCGCAGACCCGGTTAAAGGGAAATTCACATAGAGTACATAGTCCCTGTCCCTGTCCCTGTCCCAGTCCGTGTTCCAGTACAGCCGGCATCGTTAATCACAATTGAGGGGCTGAAAGGGGTTTACGATAAACAAACCAATTGAAAAAAAAAGGAAATGCAGCGAGAAAACGTAAACGCTACAAACGATTATTGATGAATCTGTAGAGAGTATTGCAAAGCAACTCGATTTCTCTGGTACCCAAAAACCAGCTAAATATGCATTTCAAAAATATATATATATATATATATATATAGAGGAACTGATAAGCGTAAGCGGCACAGATGGGCTGACTGTGTTTTTCGGGAGGGGGCGTTGCCTCCAAATGGCAGCTGAGAAGCCATGCGGTGATTTTCCGATTTGAAATTTTCTACACAATTTGATATGCTTGTGTTTCTGTCTGCGGGGGGAAAAGTGACTTAATTTCCTTTATTGCTGCCACTTAAATTGTTAATTGCAGCAGTGTGTTTAGAGAGTGAGAAACAAAAGCTGCACATATTGATTTTCCCATATGTAAATTAGTTTTGATTTCACAAAACACAAAAATAAACAAATTGCTTGTGATATGAAACAGCCAGGCAAAAATGGATATAAAACTAGCATGACAAGACTTGTGTATGTGTACGTGTGTGTGTGTGTGTGTACTCGAGTGTGTGTGTGGTTGAGTGTATGCAGCTCATATTTGTTTGTAACGGCCCGCATTTTGGTGTAATTTTACAAGGACTCAGACAGCGCAGGGAAGGATAATGCAAGCGAGTACACAAAAGAAAAAATGGGATTCTTTTTTTTGAGTGTTTCTTGCTTGCTGACAAAATCGCGGCACAGTGGAAAAATAATTAAGGGTTGTTCAAAAAAAAAAAGACCACGACGTATACTCGGCGAAATGCCGTTTAAATCGATGCATATCAAATTTGTAAATGGTAACAAGCTGCACTTCTTCCACTGTGCAACTGCAACCGGCAGCAAAGAATGCAAAACGCAAAAGTTTTGCCAAAAAAAAAAAAAAAATAAAAAAGAAAAAAAGACGACGACAAACAGTGTCGCTTGTTTTCAGCTTGGTCTAAGGCAGCGAGGACTTTGTGTTATAATTTCTTTAAGAAACACCCCCGCGCCCCTCGCGTCCCTTTCTGCCCCTCGCCCAGCATGTGTGCAATAAGGATGTGTAATTCGGTTTGAGGTCGGGCAGCTGAGCCGACCGACTGTGAGAGGGTCTTTGGTCTGGAGCCAACAATATTACGGCTCAAGTGCGGCGGGCACACACACGCACACACACACACACACACACACACAAAGCAAACACAACACACAGGAAACTCGCATGCAAAAAGTGCACTTGAAAACGCTGGTCTTTAGCCCATTTGAGGTTATGTTTATGTGGCATATAAATACAAGCGTCCTCAAGCACACAACTGGGAGCGGCGTCCTGTCAGCCCCATGTTTACACAACTGCAATAATATTTGTGTCGCCAGGCTGCACTTTTACTTGACGGCGGCCAAAAGACCAAAAGACCAAAAGACCAAAAAGACGCTGCCAAAGAGACTCTATTTTTTTATGTGTTGTCTTTCTTTTTTTACAAACTGGCAAACTGGCAAACTATTGAAAAATGTTCAAACATGCTCCGCATATGAGTTGCAAGTATATTTTGTGCAGCAGCAACAGCGAAAGTGATTTATGACTGCGAACACTGCGGCGAGACTAAGTCTCAGTTACAGACTTTTTTTTTTTTTTTTTGTCTGCGGCGCCTCCCTTTGGCCACTTAGCGGCGACTTTGCAACTCCAACTCTCCATGGTGCAGTTGAGCTTTAGCTCCTGATCCGTGTGTGTGTGTGTGTGTGTTGTTTGTGCCAAATGTGCAATATATTAGTGTTTTGATTTTGTGCATTCCAAAAAAGCAGAAGTTGGCACCGCCATCGAAAACTTTTATCGTTTCTACAGAGTTCTTAAGTTGCATATCTTATTCATAGACAAAGCGACAAACTTTAACTGATTGCAATGAACAGAGAAAGAGAGAGAGACAGTTAAATGAGAGATGGAGAGAGAGAGAGATAGAGAAAGTGTATGTCTGTGAGAACAAAGCCAGCAGTCAACTGTGAACTGCCATGCGATGGCATACAAAGTCGCCTATTAAATATATGTTTTCAAGTACAGTGTTTGGGTATTTTTCTTGTAGTTTGTCGACTGCAATAAACACTGGGAAAAAAACGAGTCGGTTTGCTACGCTTAATTTGAGGCATTTTTCAAATGTCAGGCGTGTCGATTTGAGGATCTCAACGACTCGGATCGTTGAACTTACCGCCAAACACTTGTGGCACAAAGACATTACATACCTGCAACGAGAAGAGTGATAAGAGTTCATAAATAACGGTGATTAAGAAGAGAATTTCTTATGACAGCTAAACGGTACACAGATTTATAATTTTAATGCAAAAGAACTTAGAATACTAATAACAATTATTAATTACCTAATAGCTTAAAAAATATTTTCAATTTATAATTGTAAAAATAATTAATTTCATAAGAGTTTTTTTTATCATTAGTTGCTTAACTCGTTTGTTAATATTGCTTTTATGCTGAGCACTTCGTCTTAATTTAATAACATTTGTCTTAATTAAACACATTTTTCAAAAGAAGTTTCCGTCTGCTTTTTTGCATATGCCTCATAGTAAACCCCATTTTGTAAAATTAAAACTCTCTTCCAATGAGCGTACTTAGTCTTAATATAGCTGAATAAATCATTGTAGCAAGTTATTCGGGTCATGCGGTTCGTAATGCATTTTTCTCTAGAACGGATTGAAAAAAGAAAAAAAATCGCAAGACTGTTGCCGCAAGATGCTGCACAGTCAGCGCCGTTGGCTGATGGCAACCTCTGACTCATCCTCACACACGACTGCGCATATTTAATTGCTCATTGCGCGTGATTTGCAGTTGGGTTTTGAGCAGGCGTGAGGGGGAGGGGGAGGGGGTGTATTTGCAACAGACTCGGCACTTTGACAGTTGGCACAAATTGCATACAGCCGACGTGGCAAGGGAGTTTTACAAACACTGTGTGGCAACTGTGTGCTGCAACTTTCTTTCTTGCAATCGGAATTTGCGCAGTGCGCCTGCGCAGCCGCTGCCAAGACTGTGGCAAGACTTCATCAGTGGCATTGTCTCAGTCTCTCTTGCCCTCTCTCTCACTCACTGTCTGTTTTGTCGCCTACGCGGCGCATGCCTCATTTGCATTTGGCTGGCGTCATGCAACATTTGTGTGCAGTTGTTTGCCTGTCTGTCGTCGTCGTCGATCGACTGCTGCTGCTGCTGCATGTTGCTGCTGCATGTTGTCATTGTCATAAGCTGCAGCAGCAGCTGTCAGTTGTCTGTTGTCGCTGGCTACCGTGCAACAGCTTATTGCATTGTCACCTCAACGCTGCTGAAGGGGCACACAGGACACAGAAGTACAAAACACGACTTAAATCTGGCAGTTTTTCTATTTACATATTTTTTTGAGCAACTTTCTCGCCGAGTCAATCCGAGCATATTAATATATTATGCTCCCGGTCAAAGTTCAGAAGGGGTTTTTTTTTGGGGTAGGGATCGCTTCAAGTTGTTCAAGACGAATCTCGATAAAAATCATAATTGTTGCGTAAATATTTGGTCAGCTATAATTTCTTTAACAAAAATATTGTATTATTTCTCTGCACGCAGCTGTAAAACAATAATTTACATAATTTTCTTACAAATCATGCACACGAATCTCGTCCAATGGCTCAACAAGGGCCAAGCGGTTTTGACCAAAACAAAAGGCCATATCCAGTTATTGATTTATCCACAACATTGCGACGTCTTTTATGCCACATCATTGTGCAACATTATTTCAAATCATCAACAGAGAACTTTTGTTTGGCTTACGTTTACTTATTTCTTTTTCTTTTTTTTTTTCTTTTTTTTTGGCATATCATTGCTGGAATCAGCTGAAAATGCATCTATGGCTATCAGCTGCTAGATGATCTCGTCGAAATGGGGCAACAGCATCATTAAAAATCCACAAAGTTGTGTATGTAAATTAGGCTTTAGATTTTCGACTGACGTTGAGAAGCAGTTGAGCTGCAATACTTGAGATGTCCATTGATAGATAGACAGATATAAGTCGCGTGAACTTTGGTTCCCAAGATGCTCGAATACTAAAATTAAATTCCACACACAAAAAAGACAAATATTTAATAATAATAATAATAATAATGATAATGATAACAATAATAATTCATTCTTGCCACCTCTGTTCTATGTGTGTAATCTCAAGCATTAACTGTTATAGTCGGCCCCCATACACATTACCCTATCTAATACAAATCCCCACAGTCATTGCCCATTAACATAACTTCATAGCGGGACGACAATGGCATTACCTACGTCCAACTGCCACATCTACATCTACATACCCATCCGCATCCACATCCTGGTCCATGTGCTCTCATCGTCGTCCACTCAAACGGCACTCAACAAGTTCTAATAGGCTCACACACACACACACTCTCTCACACACACACACACACACACAACACATACACCCACACACACATTCATTGCTGGCCTCCTACACGTTTGCCTGCTCACCTGGTCCAATCTCATCGCAACCCATCCTCCAGCACAGCCCACGCACAAACTACACTTGGAAAGCAAAATATTACACTGAAAATCTAGCAAATTGCTTACTTTATTTAATAAAAAATAAAGTATTACCCAAACTCAAAACTTTGATTTTCAAAAAATTATTAAAAAGCAAAAAATTAATTAAAAAAAATTTTTTTCTTAAAATATTATAAATATATAAATAAAATAAAAGACTCTGAATTGATTGACTTAGAATGTACATTCCAATCAATCGAAAAGTTTATGCTAAGAATAAATTATAAATTCCAGCTTGAACAGAATTCAATTGAAATAAATATAAAGTCTGTTTTTTTTTTTCAGTGTACATATACGAATATTTAGTACTCGACTTGCATTTGTTGCGCCCTCACTTCTCAAGTTAGTTTGGTGTGCATATTGCATTTATGCAATACGTGCCTGGTTATTGTTCTGTCTGGCTAGGTTAAGGCTTCGGCAACAGCAAACAGCCAACAGCCAACAGCCATCAGCCAACAACAAGAGGAGGAGGAACACACCCACTGTCCATTGGGCAGTGGAGCGCGCTTGCATATAATTTATATGCATTTGACAGTTTTGACTGATTTATCGATGCAGGAGCATGGCATACATAATGCGTGCAGTCAACTTTTCCAGGAAAATCAGGAATAGTCATGCACACACACACGCACACACACACAAAGTTAATTTTGCATAATTCTTATGCAGATATTTTTCACAGACCATTCAAATCGCAGTTCTTGTTGTGAATCAATTTGCGGAATTTGCCTTTTGTGTTATACCAATTTTTTTAT